>PYHX02000494.1:81483722-81738397 GCA_004302925.2 Cochliomyia hominivorax | reverse complement strand
TTGAAAAATTTTAGTGAAAAATGAATTTTTTGTGAAAAATTAATTTTTTAGAAATTGAATATTAGTGAAAAATGAATTTTAGTGAAAAAATTAATTTTAGTGAAAAATTATTAGTGAAAAATTAATTTAGTGAAAAATTGAATTTTAGTGAAAAATGAATTTTAGTGAAAAAGAATTTTTAGTGAAAAATTGAATTTTTAGTGAAAATTGAATTTTTTAGTGAAAAATTGATTTTTAGTGAAAAATTGAATTTAGTGAAAATTGAATTTTTAGTGAAAAATTGAATTTTTAGTGAAAAATTAATTTAGTGAAAAATGAATTTTAGGTGAAAAAATTGAATTTTTAGTGAAAATTGAATTTTAGTGAAAATTGAATTTTTAGTGAAAAATTGAATTTTAGTGAAAAATTGAATTTTTAGTGAAAAATTGAATTTTTAGTGAAAAATTGAAATTAGTGAAAAATTAATTTATAGTGAAAAATTGATTTATAGTGAAAAATTGAATTTTTAGTGAAAAAATGAATTTTAGTGAAAATTGAATTTTTAGTGAAAAATTAATTTTAGTGAAAAATGAATTTTTAGTGAAAAATTGAATTTTTTAGTGAAAAATTGAATTTTTAGTAAAAATTTGAATTTTTTAGTGAAAAATTGAATTTTTAGTGAAAAATGAATTTTAGTGAAAAATTGAATTTTAGTGAAAAATTGATTTTTAGTGAAAAATTGAATTTTTAGTGAAAAATGAATTTTTAGTGAAAAATTGAATTTTAGTGAAAAATTGAATTTTAGTGAAAAATTGAATTTTAGTGAAAAATTGAATTTTAGTGAAAAATTGAATTTTTAGTGAAAAATTGAATTTTAGTGAAAAATTGAATTTTTAGTGAAAAAATTGAATTTTTAGTGAAAATTGAATTTTAGTAAAAATTGAATTTTTAGTGAAAATGAATTTTTAGTGGAAAAATTGAATTTCTAGTAAAAAAATCGAATTTTTAAAAGAATAAACTTTTATAGAATTTTTTCAGAAATTCTTCTACCCTTTCCGCCTATGCTTTTGACATTAGTTTTTTGTATTTAATCTGTCGAAAGAAACAATACTTCACTGAAAAACATGACAACAGATATTTACTTCGCTAAAAGACTATAACGGACCTATTGAGATATTTAAAAAGATTGAGATTTAAAAGAAGTTTTTCTATTCATCACTCCGAAAATATTAAATTTTCAGTCAAAACTCAACGTTTTTTTTGCGATGTGAAATTTTCTTTTCTTAATTTGATTATCATTTTGATTTTTAAAAAATGAATTATTTACTTACTTAACATTTGGTGCCAAGGATGTGATTTTTTCTTATGATGATGAACATGTGGTTCATCACCAACGTGATCACAATTTTCATGATCACAACTGGAACGTAAAAATGGGGTTTTCGACCTAGATCGACGTCTTGTCTCTATAGTATATTCACTCATCTTTTAAACACTTTATTTTGGTTTTTAATTTTTTTCTTCTGAAGCTGTAAAAGAAACAAGAATACGGAAATGTGTGTGGCGGTAAATGAAAACAGATTAAACACAAATTTAACTTTAAAGAAAAATAAAATAAATGTAAACAAAAAATGTTAAAATGTAAATAACAAGTCCAGTGAGTTGTTTGCGTACACTTTTATTAACGAAGAAGAATTAAGAAGAAGAATTTACCAAAAAGTATTTTAACCACATAATAGATTGATAATAGAACACATGAGAACTGGTGAACAGATGTAGACATTCATAAAATTTATATCTGTATATGTATGTATGAATACCTTAAAAAGATAAGAGAAAAAATCCAATTACGAAATTATGGTGGGGTAAGAAATGTAGAGAATATAAAGTGGAGAAAAAAGGAGTGTTTGTTTACATTAATACTGAGACGTGAAGTTGAAGTCTAATAGTTGAGCAAAAATATTTTAAAAATTAAACCCTTAAATGATTTAAAAGGTGGTCAATATGTAAGAAGAAATTCTATGGGCACAATATTGTCAATCGGCAATAAGAAGGTCTTCAGAGTAAACATCCATTTCATCCATTATGCAGTACGAATAATTTTTAGACAAAATTATTTCAATTTCAATGCTTCGTATAAAGTAGTCTGATCACAAAGTTAAACGGGCTGCTGTTCTACTGGATGTGTTGAAAGCTTTTTTAGTCTTTCTATCAACAGACAAGTTCTCCTTATACTGTTTAACAACTGTTGGAAACAGTTGACAGCAGACCTTTAAATGTTTGGACTACTTTTGTAGGACCAAGTTGGGTTTTATTGAAAATATTTAAAAATTTAGTACGCATTTTTTTCTGGGTCACATATTTTAATCAGATAAGTATATATAAAATAAAGGACCCAACATCACCATTTTCAATAGGCATCGATCTTGTTTGACATAAAACATAATAACTGACAAAAAAAAATAAAATAAAATACTTGAGTTAAAAGTTTTAATGGAAAACATGTATTACAAATTTTTCGATCTCAGTCCATAGTTTTGTCTCCTCAATCAGTTGTTAAATATGGTGCTCAGTTAAGGTTTAATTTATTATATATATAAAAACTTCTATTAATGTTTAGATGAAAGTAATGAACAATGAACAATGATCAATGCTATATTTGGTTATGCCGAATCTTCAATACCCTCCACCACAAAAGCGTTTTGAAGTAAATATGTTTCATACCCTCACTGATATATACAATATATAAGCTTTTCTTAAATATAACATGAAACACTTAATGACTCAAAAAATTAGTTCTATTGTTGACTATAACTTTCAGTCTACTGAACCGATTTAAATAATTTTTAGATTGCTAATGAAGTACATATAGATTAATGTTATCACAAAATTTCATCCTAATTTAACAATTTATGAAAGTTCTTTCTTTTGCTGCTGGTTTTTAATAGGAAACTTCTTAGGGCAATAGCAAATGCTCAGGCCATATTTATTTGAGCTTTGTGGATGGGAGCGTGCCAACAACAGACAGACAGACGTACATAGCTAAATCGAATCAGATTTGATACAAGAATATATATACATTTAAGGGGCTAAGATGATTCCTTCTTAGCGTTACACGCGGAATGACAAAGTTAATATACCCACACTTCACCCCAATTGTTGGTGGAGGGCATCAAATAAATTAACTCCATATAGAAAATTTAGATTGAATAATAAAAATACGCTTGAATTGCCACATGGCAAGACGGACAAACAATTCATTTTGCTTTTTACAATAAAAAAGCAAAAATTAATAGTTGAAAGAAAAATATGTAAAACAATCAAGTATTTATTAGAATAAAAAAGGGGAAATAAATATTAAAAAAAAACAAGTTTTCATGTTAAACAAAGTTTTGTAATTAATTAAAATATCAATGTAATTGTTGAATAAATTAAAAAATACTTTAATTTAATGCAAACTTATTATTATAGTTTATGAACGTTTTTTTTAAATCTAAAGAATGTTTGTTTAATTCAAATTCAAAATACATTTTATGAATATTAATTAGATTTTAATACAAATAATAGAAAAAATACTTTTCAATAAATCTTTAGACAAAATTATTTCAATTTCCATGCTTCGTATATAATAGTTCGATCACAAAGTTAAACGGGCTGCTGTTCTACTGGATGTGTTGAAAGCTTTTTGAAAATGCTTTCTATTCCTTCCTTCTAACTGTCCTAGTCTTTCTATCAACGAACAAGTTCTCCTTATACAGTTTAACAACTGTTGGAAACAAAATAAATTAAATTTATTACAGATAAAATCTTCTTAGTTAATTTTAAATTATACAGAAATGAAAAAAAAAAAATCATTCTGATTCATTATAATAAATGATATTGAGAGCGAACCAAACATGTGGCTGGCAAACATTTTGCCGGTTAAATTAAATTGATAAGAGAAGTCATTGTCGTTAAGTTTGGAGAGCAAAAGAAAATAAAATAACGTATTTAAATCTCACATATTTGAAATATAAAAATAATAAAGCGTAACTGAAAAAAGGGATTGCAAAGAAATGCTTAAGATTGGCGGTTTCTACTTTTTCTTTTTATAAAGTTATGATGTCATTTCTAAATTCTATTTGTTTTTGTTGAAGCTAAATAAATAAATAATGAATTATACGCGTTTAAAAAAAGACTTATTTCTAACATTTTTTGAAAAAAAAAGCTAATAAAAAATAAAAGTAAACTGAAACCTAACAATTTTATTGTATATTTCGATAAAAAATTCCTTTCAGTGTAATAATGAATGTCATCGATAAATTCTTAAAAAAATATTAATAAAAAATCACTTAACTTCAGTTTTATTATTTATATTTGATAAAAATATTTTTATAGTTTTAATTATTAATTATGAAATGTTTTTTACAGTGTTTTCGGTCACTTTGCTCGAACAATAACCATCTCAAATTGAAATTTACCACAATAATGAACACTTTTTCTGTGCTCTTCAATTCATTTTTAACAAGAGCCCAAAATCTCTCACTAGCCTTGATTTCGGACAGCTTAGTAAAAACACTACTCAGAGGCTTATTTACCATAGTGACAGAATGCCAAAAATAAGTAGACACATTATGAAGTCTTATAAATGGAAGCAGCTTTTTTGTGCACATTCTTGATATAAGTTTAGGTGTGTATAGAACCCGTTATAACAAATTATTAGCTAATTTTACCGCAACTGCACATTACTTGTCATACCTAGAACTTTTTGGAAAATTTTGACTGCTTTGGATCCTTAACTTTTCTTTAACATTTCCTCGATCATCAGCAACATAAAATTTTTGTTCAGGAAGTTGGGAAAAATCTGCTTGAACATACATTTCGCAGCAAGAATTTTTTTAAGAAAACTTGGCTTCAACATCTATACTCTGTTTTTGGACACTAAAATTTTAGAAGCGTTCCTGCGTTCCTTTCATGTTTTGAAACCTGTATTAGCTTTAAATTTTACTTAGCTTTGACAAATAGTCCGAACACTTTTCTACCGGATGTGTTGAGAGCTCTTTTGAAAATGCTACTTTTTAGCTTCAGCAACATTATGTGGACAAATACTTCTTCCTGAACCAGATGTTCTATCAACGAATAGATAAGCTCTCCCGGTACTGTTTAATAACATTGGAAGCAGTTTAAGGGCAGAACTTTGGTCAACTCTTTTAGGACAAAGTTGGGTTTTGTTGAAAATATTTAATAATTTTAGTACGCAGTTTATCACTCATTTTAGTCAAATTCGTTTGACATTAAACATAATAATTGACAGGTAACTAAATCACAATAAAAATCAAAAAATATATGGGTTGAAAGTTTTAATTAAAAACGTGTGTTAAGACTTTTTGATGTCACTTCATAGACTGCATATACTTTTTAGCCGACCTACATTAGTTTACAACAAAACATAGAAAAACATTTTTTTAATTAATCTTGCGTAAAGATTTGCTGCGCATTTCCCAATTTTAGATGCACACAAACATTTTTAAAAGTTATGCAATTTTTACATCGAAATTTAAAATTTAGCACATTTCAAAGTTTATTTTTTGTATGCAAAGATTTGTTCTAAAAACAAACCTGTAAAGAGGAATTTTAAAAATAAAAATATAAAGAAATTGGGAACACGGGAATGAGCACAATTTGGGCTCATTTTAAAAACAATTACAAAAATCCCTTGACAAATTGTCAATAGAAAAGTATGATTTTAGAAATGAAATTTGAATTATAAATTTGACATTAATCAAAAATTATTAATTTTATGCATCAGAAAGTATTAAATACTCGATCAACAATTTTTTAGATTTTTTTTAGAAACCAACTCAAACCCTAAACCAAGTGAGCCAATATTTGCTTCTTAAATATTTTTTTGCTTCTGTAAAATACGAAATTCCTAAAAATTATACATTTCGAAGAATCAACTCCTAAGATTTTAGTAGAAAGTCGACAGGTAGAATTGTTCACAAAGTTATCACTTTTTATTTAAAGTCATTTCGCAATTACTAGAAGAAGCAAATATCGTTTTGCGACCTTAAAAGTTTTCTGAGTTTACCGACCTAAAAGTTTTCCGTATAGAAAAATATAACATTTTTATCTAAAGATGTTAATAAATGAGTTTAAACTATACAATCGATTTTCTACACTAAAAAATATTTTTTTGAACAAGCTTCTGGCCATCATAGAAGCCCAGCTTACAATAAAGCCTCTTGGCCTTCATATAAGTCCAGCTTACAAAAAAAGCCTTTTCCTTTTTGATTTTTTTTTTTTTGTTTGCATAATATGAAAGCTATAAAAAATTATATCCTCATCCGATTATTTTTTATTGAAACAAAAAAATTATCGTGAGAACGGTGTATTTTTTAATAAGTGTTTTATGGAACCTATGTGAAAAAATAGACATATTCGCGTAGCACATTGTTTTAGAATATCATACGACTTATTTGTAACAAATTGCGTTAAAATCATTTTATGTTTATAGCTTTTATGAGTTCAAAAAGGTGAAATAATGGAGCCGTTATCACCAATTTCAAAAGGCATCGTCCCTGGAAAACAATAATAACTCTTGCCAAATTTCATCAAGATATCTTTTAAATTCCGAGGATTTTAAAAGCCTTTAAGTTCTTAGCTAATGGGATCCAGGTCTTGTATTTCTACTTTTCTGAATAGAAAATTTTTCATTTATTGACCATTCTGTCCTTAAAATGGCGTCCGGTAGAAAATATATTTCAAACGTACGCATAATATCGCCAAACGTTGCTAAAATTATGCCCAATACTGTTGCTCAAAAAAATTATTATTAGAATGTGTTTCTTTTTCTATTTTATTGTAAATAAGAGAAATTTTAAGAGGATGAAACATACATACATTCAAATTGTATTTGCTTAAAAAATTAGTCATGAGAGTGAGAAACTTTTTTTTTTCAAAAGAAAACATTTTTTTTTCTGCCGACAATAAGGTGAACGTGAATACAACAACTGTACTTGAGATTTCGAAAAAGTTTCAATAAAAATCACTTTTTACACAAGGTTGAAATAAAAATTGTAAATTATAAATAAAATAAAAAACAAATATGAACAATAAAATAAAACAATATAAATTTAATTTTAATAGCACGCTTTTTTTGCGACATGTAATAATTTATAACAATATTTAAAATTAAAAATGTTTATTTATCTTTCAGTTTTCTTTGCATTTCACCCCTAAAAATGATAATAACAATACACAATAATTACAATAACAATTCCTATGACACATTCCATACAAAAACACATACACACGCTCATGTTGGAAATGACAAAAAGAAAAACTCCGAAGAAAAATTAAAACCAAGTATAATGCTATATTCGGCTATGTCGAATCTTCAATACCCTTCACCACAATCAGTGTGACTTTGTATGCACGTTATGTTTCGTGCATACACAGTCACACATACACTCACATATGTATAGAATATATAAGGATTTTCTTAAATACAACACTGAAACACCTAATCCTGCACGGTTTTTGATAACTTTTTGAATGGAAATGAAGTACATATAACTTAATATTATATCAAAAGTTCTCCTTTTTAACGTAACACACGAAATGATAAAGTGAATATATCATCCTTACCACTTGTGCTGCCGGAGGGTATAACAACAAATATTTAGGAAAAAAGGGAAAGGAAAATAACAAGAAATAAAAGCTGTAAAAACATTTGCTTCGATTTTCTTCTTCTACACATAAAAAATATACACAAACATATAGCAAATAAATTTTATTGATCAAATGGAATTACAGGAGAAAAACTAGTTTTTCCCACAATTTGTGTCTTTTATTTCTTATTTTCATTTCTAACAAGACGCGGTGGCCTCTAACAACACATAACACTAAAATATTTCATACGTACATACAACCATACATAACAACACATTATATTAATTACAACAAAAATAACAACAATAAAACAGCAGCAACATCAAGCCATAAGAAGCACTAAAAATGCGGTCATCGCTGATTTTGTACACAAAAATTGATTAAGATTGATTTATAAAAAACTCTTAATACACTTACTTTTTATTAAGGATAATTTCAATGATATTTCACTTATTTATTTCTAATTATAAATTTTATTAAAAATTTTAGTTTATTTTCAATTTTCTTTCAATTTTTTAACATTTTTTTCTAACATTAAAAAAAATTTGCGGTGTTTTTTTATTTCTTATTTGTTTTTTTATATTGTACATATGTATGAATTTCTTTTAACACACTTCTATTTGTTTTAATTGTGTTGTTGTTGTTTAATTAAAAATAAACATTAATTAGTCACTCATATAATTTATGCAAAATATTCTTTTTTCTAATAGTGTTGCTTCACTTTATAATAGATTATTTATGGGATAGAGACTCGCGCATTGCGTCAACAACGTCCGTTTGCTACAATTTCAAATATGCGAATGACGCAAAAAAAAAACAGAATAAACGTTAATTGTGTTGACAATTAAACAGAGTTGTATTTGTTGTTAGTAAGTAACAGAGTTGTGTTTTGTTGGTTGAGGTGAAAGGAATGGTGTTGAATTACTATAGAAAATTGAGGTTAAACATTTTTTGAAATTTATTTTTATTAATTTTAAAGACATAGAAATTTATAGATATTAAGTATGTATTATTATGTATTTCAATAAATTTCCTACTTTTTCATGAATGATTAATTCTATTGTGAAAAATTTTTATTATAAATGAAGAGTAAGAATGTTTTATTTGGTTTTACCTAATCTTTAATACCTTCCACCATTAAAACGTCTGAATTAAATACGTTATGTTTCGTACTTATAAATTCAGTTATATTTTTGGTTATAAATTTTGCAAAATTTTCTTCTAATTTGTCGATTCATAATTGATAATTTTACGAAAGTTTTTTTATTAAACTTAGAAATTGTCTCATATATTGGTCTATATCCTTTTATATCTAATTTAATAATCTTTAGATCAAATTTCATTGAGATCTGTCAATCACTGTGGATGTAAGATTGTCAGTAGCAAGCAGACGGACATACCTAAGTCGTCTTTGATTGTTGTGGTGGTGGGGGTATGAAATACCACAAAAGGAGGCTTGACTAGATCACAATTAGCAAATCAAATTCATCAGCTATTTTGTTGCTAATTCTGTCGCAGGGTACCGAATCACGGTACCCATAGTGTAACCCTATTAGTGATCATCAGCATTCATAAAATATTCTTACACTCCCAAACCAACACTGAATTTACATAATGATCCCTAAGTGCCTTTAGCGTTGCCTGAAGTCCATATGACCTCATTATGTTATCCCCCGGATAAATCCCATGCATGTTCAACAACCGCGAATTGTAAAATCAAGTTCTATGAGCTTCGGTCCAAAATCTTTTATGACTGCGACGTAATTTAGGGTATCATGTAGTTGGTATTAATTTTATATTAAATCAAATGATTTCAAACTGTATGTTCATAGAACCATATTTAATTATAACACAAACTCATAATTTAAATATTAATTATACTTATTTTATATGCATTTATTTATTCCTTTAATCAAATTTTATAAACTGTAGTTTATTTACTTTTTTATTTATAAGATACATTACTATTTATTATTTTACTACAAACTTCTCTCACTATAATTATTTTCCAAAAAAATAAGTTAAACAAAATATAGTCAAAATCGTAAAAATATCAACAAAAAAATAATAAATAAAATCCTGTAGAATAAAAAATATCTAAACAAAAAGCTGCAATTAACTTAAGTGCAAAAGAAAGTAGTTTGTATAGCCGAAAAGAAAATCACACACCAACTGTGTATTTAAATAGTAAAACTACAGTAAATTACAAAAATAAAAAATAAAGGAAATCTCAATGCTTTTAGGAAAAAAACAATAAAATTGTTCTTTGTTGTGTGGAAACTTTATAAGTACAAAGAGAATTTAAAGGAAAAAGAAACTGGAAAAAACACGTCAAGCGAAGAAAATCATTCTACAAAAGAATCTTCTTCAAACTCAGAGTCACAGTCTACTTGTGTAAAGCTGCAGTATCTAATTTGGGTTCGGGCTTCGAAGCCATACCAGACAAAAGTTTCTTAATTTCAGCAATAGCACGACCAGGATTCAAACCCTTAGGACAGGTGCGTGTGCAATTCATAATGGTGTGACATCTGTACACACTGAAGGGATCCTTAAGTTTACCCAAACGTTCAGCGGTGTTTTCATCACGAGAATCGATGATCCAACGATAAGCTTGCATAAGAACAGCGGGACCCAAGTACTTATCGGCATTCCACCAGTATGAAGGACAAGAGGTGGAGCAGCAAGCACACAAGATACATTCATACAAACCATCCAATTTGGAACGATCTTCAACGGATTGCAAATATTGAGCTTTACCTTTTTGCTCAACAGCTTCATTTCTAAAAGAAGTTTGATATTATTTTAGACTTGTTAAATTTAATATGTTTTTAGCAAATTTAAAACATACTTGCGTTGCAACCAGGGTTGAATAGATCTGTATTGTTCATAGAAGTTATTCATATCGGGTACCAAATCACGTACCACATACATGTGTGGCAAAGGATAAACCTTCAAGGGTTTCGAGGTGTTGGTATCGATTTTGCTAAAAATATTCAAATTTATTAAATTATTTAATTATTTTTTTGTCTCTTTTTAGCTTTTTTTATTATTTCTTTATTTTTGTTTGTTTTTTTACGTTTTTGAGTGATACATTTGTAGATAACGAACACATTTGCTCACCATTTTCATATTCTCTATTTTTTTCGAAAAATTTTTCTATGTAGAAAATTTTCGAACAATGGAGAAATTTTGTTAAAAAAATTTCCATAAAGAAAAAATTTTAGATATTTTTATAAGAATTTCTTTTTAAATTTCTTCATATAGAAAATTTTTGTGTGTAAAGTTTTCGAAAAATTAAATTAAGAAGTGAAATCGTAAAATTTTTTCATTAAAATTTTAATGCAAGTATCATTTGATTTTTTTTTAGCAATTTACCTTTGAAAAATATGAATATATTGTAAATGAATATATTGTAAATCTGATTACAAAAGATCTCCTGAAAAGAGTACTAAAATTATTAAATATTTTTAAAAAAGCCCAAATTATTACATATGTGGTTTTTGTAAATACTCCAAAAGTATGGTAGATTTTAAACGAAAATGGACTACTTGTACGAGGAGCATGGCGGCAGAAAGCACTATAAAACGTTAATCGAAGGGTTTCCGAAAAAGCTTCGAAATTTTATCACTAGTGTTTAAAACTATAAAATTTGTATATATTTTTTTAATTGCAAAAATTCATTTATAAAATAAAAAAAATAAAAACAAAACCGTTTTATTAACATATCGCTCATTTGCTGCAAGTCAAAATTCGCAAGTTTTAACTTAACGTCAATAGTACATAGTAAATAATGTACTTTATTATCTGCCATTTTTTGTGAACGAATCATTGAAAGTTTTCATTCATGAATTCCAAGAAATGTATATCTGTCAAAATTTTTAAATTGATTTTTCAAATTATGATTAACTTGTAGTAAATAAGCGATATATGTATGTTAAGAATTTTTCGATTTTACTCTTTAATTTCAATTTTATTTTTATATATTTTTAAATTTCTATTTTCGGTACATTTTTCATTATAGAAACTTTTCAACGAATTTACTATTTGAGGTTTTTAAAGAAATTCTTCTATGAAGAAAAAAATTTTTAAAATTGTCAATAAAGAAAATTAAAAAAAAAAAAAAAAATATTCTGTTGTGCAGATTTTTTTATTCAGGAAATTTCTGAAAACTCTTACTTTTACGAAATTAAAAAAAATATGTCTATATATTTCTATATTTTCGACTCATTTTTTATTTGTTGGAATTTTTATTTTTTCTTCTGTTAAATGTGAAAGAAATTTGCATAAAAAGTTTTATCTACCAAAAAATTTTGTACTTTTTAAAAATAATAAAAAATACCTTAAACAAAATTTGAATATTTTAATATTTATTAGTTAATAAAAATAAAACAATTATCTATTAAGAAAACTAAAAAGTTTTGAAATTTTTTGTTAAAGTTAAACAAATTTCTTGTGATCCCTTCTAACTGGTTCCAGATGTTACTTGATTATATTGAATTTATTCTGAAGCAGGTAGACATTGTCATAAATTAAGGTTTGTTTTTTAAAAGGTATTTTAAAAGGTCAATTATATTGACCTCTACTACTAACAATTATTAGTAAAAACATTTAAATATGTGAGAAGTATTTCTAAATGACTTTAACTCGTATTTAAAAGAAAGTAGTTTAAGAATATTATATGTCACAAAAAAACACAGAAAATCTTTTTTTGAAATAGAAAAAGCATTTTAAAAATAAGTATACGCACACAATATTCGTATCAATTATTTGAAAATTCCACATTAAAAATATTCAATATCATTTAATTTCTAAACTCCTATTGTAATAATTTATCTATTATTTTAATAAAACTTACCTAATGCAAGCCAAAGTATTGGTACCAGCAATATTCATGGCACAAGAACCGCAAATACCTTCACGGCATGAACGACGGAAAGTCAAAGTGGGGTCCATTTCATTTTTGATTTTAATCAAAGCGTCCAAGACCATAGGACCACATTCACGCAAGTTAACCTCATAGGTTTGCATATAAGGTTTCTCACCAGCATTATCGGGATTCCAACGATAAATTTGGAAAGTTTTAATTTGTGGTGCTGGCTTCTCTTGAGCTTGAGCCTGCTGGTTTTGTTGATTGCCAGCGGTAAGTGTACGCAACTAAATAAAAATAAAAATAAATTTAAATAATTACATGAAATCATTTAATAACATTTTTGTAGGGGGTGTGTTTGTGTTAAGCATTTAATAAATTTAATTTGCACATGATTCTCTCTCGTCACAAAAATTTTTAAACAGAGGGTTTACATAACAATTTTTTATTGCAAAATTTTATAATTATCTAAATGACAAATTTATTACATTTGCGTGTTATTTGTTGATATATTTTGTTTTTAATTTATTTATTAAATGCTTATGTAAGAAAGTTAAAGACCCCACTGGTTCATTAGAGAATTTTCCATTATTCCTACCTGCTGACGTGCGGCCACAGCACCAGTACGGCTCAACATTAAACGGGCTTCATTAACCAACATTGTTCTCGTTGTTTAATTTAGTTTAAGCGTTTAAAAATAAAACTTGTTTTTAGAATTTTAAATTGAAACGTCACTGCGTTTACAATTTACGATTTAGTAATATCGAAAAATATTTTAAATAATTTTCGCGTTTCCACCGTGTGGAAAACTTCTTTTGACTTGTTTTTATTGGAAAACTCTCACAGCAGACTGAGAGGAGATCCGCGTTGAAGGCATTCAATGGCGGCGGTGGTAGGCAGCGAATAAAATTTATTTGACGGCGTCAAGTAGAAATCAGACATAACAAGTTTTGTTGTAAATCTTAGTGAACAATTCGAGGAAATTCGAAGATTTAAAAAAGAATAGGAAAATTAAAGAAATAGTTAAACAATTAAATAATAGTCTATTTTATACTTATTTTAAACCGATAACTTAGCCGCGTCAATAAATTACCAGCGGCTCAGAAGCAAATGAATTTATTTGCTTTTGAAATTGTCAAAATGTGGCAAAACAATAACGCACAGGGTTGTATTTCTTTAATCAATGAATAAACATAGTTGATTTTTTGACATTAAGGTTGTGAAATTGACTAGAAGGTAAATTATTGGAAAATAAGGGGTAAGAAAATATGCTATAATAAGATAATTAACCCATTGACGACCAAACATTTTCGGCTGAAGCGATTTAAATTGTTGTTTTATTTTCATAATCTGTGGTCTAATAGTATTGACAAAAAGAGAAATTGACCCCTTTGGTGTCCTCTAAGTCCACCACATCGGCTGGCAAATATGGGTTCAAAGTGAATTTTTTATCCAAATCAAGTAATTGTAAAAAGGATTTAAATTTCTGTTTTTATTAAAAACATAAAGTAGTGTAAAGTAAAGTATAATCAGGGGGTAATTAATATCTATTTTACTATCTTGTCAAGCAACAATTCGCTTTACATGTTAAACAAATGGTTTTTTTCAGTGTAAATGTTATAGAAGTATCCTGTTTCTTGCTTACATCAACAATGATGACAATGTAGAGGTTTTGTACAACTTTTTAGGAATAAAAATTAATTTTCATTTCAACCTATAGGCAAATGTAATTGCCAAACATAAAATTATTATCTATAAGCAGTTTAGAGTCTATCCAAACTGGTACAATACTAATAGACGGCCGTATCTTTGCCCCGTAGCAGCTCTTAGTATAAAAACCATTATTTAGACAAATTTGGAACAACTGAAAACAGGTTCCGACTGGCACTCAATCTTTTTCTATAAAACGGTCTTTGACATTTTTGGTCTATGTGCTACCTGAAAAAATATACAAATCAAAAGGTTATAAAATTTTGATATAAAAACATCTATCATTAGTTTTCTTCTTTAAAGTTATATTCCCAATCTTTTCAACATTTCATGGTTTTAAAGTGTAAAATTCAATTTAGTTGTAAATATTTATTTACATCAGTAACTACTATGTTTTAAATACATTTCTATAAATTGTTTTTAAATACAATTTTTTATTTTTATAATCCAAAGGAAAATCTTTTTGTTACGCTTAAGTGACATAAAAACCAAGAAAACTTTTGCTTTTGCTTGAGAAAAGACTGTCTAAAGGAGACAAAAACATTTACATGCTCTATAAATAACGGTAGTAAACGAACAAAAAAAAAAAAAAACAAGTATATTCGGCTATGCCGAAACTTCAATACCCTCCAACTCAAATGCATTATGTTTCGTACATACACACTCACACATACACTCACGAAAGTTAACAATATAAAAAGTTTTTCTTAAATACAACTAAAAAATTAATAACATTTTTGGCTATAACATTTCTACTGAACCGATTTTAACAATTTTAATAATTGGAATGGTAATGATGTATATATACATTAATATTTTGGCAAAATTTCATTCTAATATTTTTAAAAGTTCTTCGCTTGAACTTAAAGATATTAAACTTAGATATCGGTGTATATGTTTTGACAGACAGATAGAGAGACGAACGGACATTGTAATATACACATTATGTGGTCTGATATGATTAATTCTCAGAGTTACACATGGAATAACAAAATTAATATACCCACTTCACCACTTGTGGTGGTGGAAGTTATAAAACAATCACAATAAGAGAAAAATCTGACTGGAAGAAGGAGGAGGTGAAGAATAAAAAGTACTGCTATTTACAGATAAACACTCTATGGCTTTTTACAAAGACATTTAACAACATTTTACACGACAATTATCGTTAATAGGGAATATGAAGGATTCAAAAACAACAAAAACAACTACAACTACAGCAATGAGAAGAAGAAGGCATTAAATCCAAGAAAATGAGCAGAATGGTAGAAACAAAAAAAAATGTGACACAAATACGAAAAACAATAGAAGTTGAACGACAATAATCAGAACAGTTAATTGTTAAGAAAGTGAAGAAAGAGAAGAGCAAAAAAGTCAAAACTTTTGCAAAAAATGTTATAAACTTAAGAAAATAATGATTTTAATGAGACCTTTAAACGATTTATACGTTGACGGTATTAGGAATTTTTTTCAAAAGAAAATGGACATGCTACATTCGGTCAAATTCAAATAGAAATATAATTAAAATTATATTAAAAATTTATTAAAGAAAACAATTCTTCTAAAGAAAAAAATTTAATTTAGTTCATTGAAATTTTTCTATAAAAAAGTATTTAATAAATTCTATAAAAAACTATCCAAAATTTTTTATAGAAAAAAATTATCTAAAATTTTCTATAGAAAAAACTTATTGGAAATTTTCTACAGAAAGAAATTTTATTGAAAATTTCTATAGAAAGAAAATTTATAAAAATAATTTTCTATAGTATTAATTAAATATTTTCATCAATAGAAAGAAAATTCAACATAAATTTAAAAGAAAATTAAATAAAAAATTTCTATAGAAAGAAAATTAAAAGAATATTTATCGAAAATTTTCTATAAAAAGAAATTTATGGAAAATTTTCTATAGAAAGAAAATTGATCGAAAATAGAGAAAGTAGATTTGAGTGATATTGTGATCTTTGAATAACTTATCGAAAATTTTCTATAGAATAAATATTTATCGAAAAGTTTCTATAGAATAAATTTTTATCGAAAGAAAATTTATCGAAAATTTTCTATAGAAAGAAAATTTATCGAAACTTTTCTATAGAAAGAAAATTTATCGAAACTTTTCTATAGAAAGAAAATTTATCGAAAATTTTCTATAGAATGAAAATTTATCGAAAATTTTCTATAGAAAGAAAATTTATCGAAAATTTTCTATAGAAAGAAAATTTATCGAAAATTTTCTATAGAAAGAAAATTTATCGAAAATTTTCTATAGAAAGAAAATTTATCGAAAATTTTCTATAGAAAGAAAATTTATCGAAAATTTTCTATAGAAAGAAAATTTATCGAAAATTTTCTATAGAAAGAAAATTTATCGAAAATTTTCTATAGAAAGAAAATTTATCGAAAATTTTCTATAGAAAGAAAATTTATCGAAAATTTTCTATAGAAAGAAAATTTATCGAAAATTTTCTATAGAAAGAAAATTTATCGAAAATTTTCTATAGAAAGAAAATTTATCGAAAATTTTCTATAGAAAGAAAATTTATCGAAAATTTTCTATAGAAAGAAAATTTCTCGAAAATTTTCTATAGAAAGAAAATTTCTCGAAAATTTTCTATAGAAAGAAAATTTCTCGAAAATTTTCTATAGAAAGAAAATTTCTCGAAAATTTTCTATAGAAAGAAAATTTCTCGAAAATTTTCTATAGAAAGAAAATTTCTCGAAAATTTTCTATAGAAAGAAAATTTCTCGAAAATTTTCTATAGAAAGAAAATTTCTCGAAAATTTTCTATAGAAAGAAAATTTCTCGAAAATTTTCTATAGAAAGAAAATTTCTCGAAAATTTTCTATAGAAAGAAAATTTCTCGAAAATTTTCTATAGAAAGAAAATTTCTCGAAAATTTTCTATAGAAAGAAAATTTCTCGAAAATTTTCTATAGAAAGAAAATTTCTCGAAAATTTTCTATAGAAAGAAAATTTCTCGAAAATTTTCTATAGAAAGAAAATTTCTCGAAAATTTTCTATAGAAAGAAAATTTCTCGAAAATTTTCTATAGAAAGAAAATTTCTCGAAAATTTTCTATAGAAAGAAAATTTGTCGAAAATTTTCTATAGAAAGAAAATTTGTCGAAAATTTTCTATAGAAAGAAAATTTGTCGAAAATTTTCTATAGAAAGAAAATTTGTCGAAAATTTTCTATAGAAAGAAAATTTGTCGAAAATTTTCTATAGAAAGAAAATTTGTCGAAAATTTTCTATAGAAAGAAAATTTGTCGAAAATTTTCTATAGAAAGAAAATTTGTCGAAAATTTTCTATAGAAAGAAAATTTGTCGAAAATTTTCTATAGAAAGAAAATTTGTCGAAAATTTTCTATAGAAAGAAAATTTGTCGAAAATTTTCTATAGAAAGAAAATTTGTCGAAAATTTTCTATAGAAAGAAAATTTGTCGAAAATTTTCTATAGAAAGAGAATTTTCTATAGAAAGAAAATTTATTGAAAATTTTCAATAGAAAGAAAATTTATTAAAAATTTTCTGTAGAAAGAAATTTATCGAAAATTTTCTGTAGGATGAATTTTCTGTACAATAAAAATTTATCGAGAATGAAAATTATTAAAAATGTTTTAAAATGAAAAAAGTTATCGAACATTTTTAACTAAATCTGACCACTTTATGGTTTATATGGAATTTTGTTTTTAAAAAACCTCCCTTCAAAAACATTAAAAAAGAACTTTTATAATTTTGCAGGTGATTTATAAAACTCTGTTAATGATTCAAAAGAAATTACCTTAAGACATTAAGAAGAACAAAGTAAAAGGAACCAAAATTACCACTGAATACTAAACAAAAAAGAAAATTACTTTTTAAAAATTTAAATGGACATAATTTATACTTTTATTTTAATAAAAAAACTTTAAAGCCCCCGAAAGAAATACTGAAACAGAAGAGAAGAGAAAAAAAACAAAAACATTTGTTTTTGTTTAGAAAATTCCCCAAACAGAAATTGTTTGTTGTAGGTATGTGAGTGAGTCAATGTGGGTGTCCTTAAACGAAGCATAAAATAGATGTTGAATCCTCGCGGAATTATTTTTTTTTATTTCGTTTTGTTTAGTGATTAGTGTTAAGCCACAAGAAAATTATAATAACATACACAAAGAGATACACACACTACACACTCTCCCTGCGTGTGTGTATGTGATGATGATGTCTGGTGAATTTTAATGTTTATATTTTTTTGTTTACATTAAATCGACATAACTGTATTAACTAAAAGTAAATGAAAATGGTAGGAGAGAGAAGAGATAGAGAGCAAAAGAGCAGATGGATATTAGAAAAACAATCTACTGCAAATGGAACTTAAATGACATCAAATATGTTCAAAACAGCCTGTTGTTATTAATACACATGCATGTACATGTGTATGGGAGTGTATGTTTTTCTGTATGAAATTTTATGCCATGCACTTGTTTATAAATTCTGACATTTGTTGTTTGTTTTCTTTTTTTTTGCAAATGAGGAAAAAACCAAACTAAAACCACGAACAACATAAATGTTGTTGTTGATTTTTTATGTTACAAACCAAATATAAACTAACAGAGGTTTCTACTCAATAATGTTGTGTTTTTAGTTTAGTAAACAGAACTTTGTTAAATGCATTGAGTGTGTGAGAGAGAGAGAGAGAGAGTGGGGGAGGTAATACATCTATGGATTTTAGTAAACACAAAATAATAAAAAAGTTAAAATGAAACCAAAACAAACAAATTCTATAACACAGTTTTACATGCAAATAATGATTAATGAGTATTTTTGTGTGTTTTTGTACATTAAAATATTTATTTTAGAAATTTAAGGAAGACACTTAATTCAATTAATAATTTAATGTTCTTAAAATAGAACATCTTTTTTAAAAGAAAAATTTTCGATAATTTTTTTCTATAGAAAATTTCGATAAATCTTAATAAATTTTGGATACTTTGTTCTAAGAATTGAGACCGAAAAATTCGTAACACATATTTTTAATGAAAACTTTTAACTCAGGTATTATTTGATTTTTTCAGTTATTATGTCTAATGTCAAACAAATATAATATATATATATATATATATATATATATATATATATATATATATATATATATATATATATATATATATATATATATATATATATATATATATATATATATATATATATATATATATATATATATATATATATATATATATATATATACATATATATATATATATATATATATATATATATATATATATATATATATATATATATATATATATATATATATATATATATATATATATATATGTATATATTGCTTTTATATTTTCAACAAATCCAACTTGGATAGAAAATTTTCGACAAATTTTCTTTCAGTAGAAAATTTTCGACAAATTTTCTTTCAATAGAAAATTTTCGACAAATTTTCTTTCAGTAGAAAATTTTCGACAAATTTTCTTTCAGTAGAAAATTTTCGACAAATTTTCTTTCAGTAGAAAATTTTCGAAAAATTTTCTTTCAGTAGAAAATTTTCGACAAATTTTCTTTCAGTAGAAAATTTTCGACAAATTTTCTTTCAGTAGAAAATTTTCGACAAATTTTCTTTCAGTAGAAAATTTTCGACCAATTTTCTTTTAGTAGAAAATTTTCGACCAATTTTCTTTCAGTAGAAAATTTTCGACAAATTTTCTTTCAGTAGAAAATTTTCGACAAATTTTCTTTCAGTAGAAAATTTTCGACAAATTTTCTTTCAGTAGAAAATTTTCGACAAATTTTCTTTCAGTAGAAAATTTTCGACAAATTTTCTTTCAGTAGAAAATTTTCGACAAATTTTCTTTCAGTAGAAAATTTTCGACAAATTTTCTTTCAGTAGAATTTTTGTTTAGAAATTTCTAAAAAAGAACTTTATAGAAAGAAAATTTTCGACAAATTTTCTTTCTGTAGAATTTGATTTGTTCTGTAGGGTATGAGTGTTATCTTTATAAAATATTACTTATACGTTTTCATTGAAGCCGATAATTATAATTATTAAGTAAAATCTAAAAGCAATTTAAAGATGCATTAAAATCTTAAATATTTTATTATGTAATTAAGAATTTAATAATGTTAATAACTATTAAATCAAATAACTAAATAAAATAACTTAATATTGTGAGGGACAAAAAGTAAAAGGCCTTAATAATTTTGGACCTAAAATCAAATCAGTTTGACGAAGTAAATTTAAAAATAACTAAATCTAGAAAAAAAAAAAAAGAAGTTATTTTTCCAATATTATTGTGATTCATATCCTAAATAAGGCCTTTTTATCATTAGAAAATAAATAAATACACATTTTGTGTATCTTGTAAATGTTAACATATGTATTTGTGGAAACGTGCGTGTGTGCGTGTGTTTGACATTGATGCTGGTAATTAAACGGAAATTGTAAAACCAAACCACATGATTTATACCAACAAAAATTTATAAAAAGAAGGAAATGATTTTCTTTTCGTTGATTTTGTTTCTGTTGTTGTTGTTGTTGTTGCTATTTGTGTTACCAAAAAGTAATTAGAAGAAAAACAATTTGTTTTCATGTGAAAGTTTTAAATTTTGTTTGTGTTGAAATAAAATTGTTGACAAAAATTAAATAAATTTTAGAAAACTTTAAAAGTTTTTTAGAAAAATAAAATTTTTAAATAAATAAATTTTATGTTGGTTAAAAATAGTAAGATTTAAATATTTTTATTAAGAAATTAATTAAATAAATATTGATTATAAGGAGTGAGATCGAAAAATTATTAAGACACGTATTTCACCGAAACTATTATTATTATTTACTTTTTTAATCAAGTTACGTTCAACAAAACCCAACGTGGCCCAACAAAGAGTTCTCCAAGCATTCATAGGTCTAACGTCACGCTATTTCCAGTGTTAATAAACAGAATCAGGAGAACTTGTTCGTTGAAACGTACGTTCTGGCAGATTTTTCGCAACTTCATGGACGCAATTTTTATGAAGCTTGAGGAAATAAAAAAACAATTTTAAGACCCAAAAGCTGTCTAAATTTCCCAAAATGCAATCAATATGCAGTAGCCCCAAAAGAAGGCAACCATTAGTTACAACAGGTTCTATAAATACCGAAATTAACATCAGTACATTATACTGGTTTTCTGAAACTATACTCAACAAGTCCAAGAGAGAGAGAGAGAGAGAGGGAGAGAAATCTTTTTAACTGAACCTAAGGTCGTGAAACATTTTGGGCTCTTATTAGAAAATAATTGAAGAGCACAAATGGTGTCCAATAGATCAGTAGATGTAAAATTATAATGCTCTTCAGTTAATTGTCAATTTTATGGTCATAAAATGCTTCTTGTGTCTGTAATAATTGATTTTATCAAACCAAACAAAATTTTAATTAAATAAAAACTTTTAATTACTGACACACACAGACAGTGGTTCCAAAACTATTATTTTTCAAAATAATCTTGCACCTTTGGAACGATTAGAGGCATCTGAATAAAATTTAATGTGATTTTATTTGAAATATTTTTAAAATGATTCGAATGAATTAAAAAACTTCATCCGGCCAGGGAGGCAGTACGTCGCCTTACAATGTTGGCTATGTTATGAGTGTAAAAAATAGAGTTTTTGAAAATTCGTCAAAAATTAATTTATGATATGAGACATAAAAAATTTCACATTTACTGGTGTCCTATTCCTATAAACGCACATAACTTTTTTTAAATTAAAATTTATTCGTATTTTATTTTATTTTTTAAACTTAATTTTAGAGCTTAACTTAATAAAAAATGGGAGGATAATCTTTTTCTGTGGATTAGGATGGTGTTTATTCCAAAAATTCTTTAAGAAAATCGGAATCAATTTCCAGTTTGAGTGCTTTATTTTCAGCTTTAGTTCTGTCATTGTGGGATCGTTTTGGGCATTATTTAAATAAACTTTATCACAAATTCCCTATTGAATTTAAGTTCCAATGGAAGCTAACCAGTTCAAGAGAGGTATGCTGTGTTCGTTAAACTATGCTTTGCAAAATCTACCGCACCATTATCTTGCTGGAATATGCAATATTCATCAATTTTTCATCCATAAAAGAGAAAGGAGCAACAGCAGAAAATGCTGGCCAAACACTGCCACCTTTAAAATTACGTTTAGGTATCAGAGGATTGTTAAATTTTTTGAACAGAGAAAATTGTCTGTTTCCACTCCTCTGCCTATTTCATGTATTTTTTGGAGCATTTGCTGCTTACACTTGGGCTTCTTACATTTAATGGTTTCAGATTTACTTTGTTCTTTATTTGCATAGAATTCAATTTGCTATGGGCTGTTTCTTGTTGTTTAAGATTAATCTGTCTTTTGGTTAATTTTTGTTCCCTTGGAAGGTTTCCGAACATCATAATTCTGTCATTTCCTAAAAAATTTTGGAACGTTTAATTAAACGACCAATTTGTCGATTGACTTAGTTACGAAAAAAAATTAATTTGGATCTTGTTTTGAGTGGAAGAGAAAAGGTTTCTTGGGCATCTTTAAACGTTATGAAATTTAAAAAGGTGGCAACTTTTATTGATTGATAAAATTTTAGTGGGTGACATCGAAAATAATTTGAAAACACTTCGGCTATAACCGTGTTGAATTTTTAGAAAATATCTCTTATAGTTTAAAAGTTACTAAATTATTTCCAAAAATAAATCCTTTTGGAACCACTATGTGACAGAGAAGCACACACACACACTCTCCCTCTCTCTCTCAATTTGCACTTTCATAAATATGTAAAAAAGTAATCGTTTTTACATAAAATATAATTAAAATAACTTTTATATTTTTACTTTTTTTTACCACATTTTTCTCCTTTCACCACTTAAACTGGCCTTAATTGAAATCACGTAAAACAAAATTTAAATACTTTTGCATATTAAGGAACTCTTTTTGAAAAAGGTTCTCTTCTGTTTACATCTACAATGTTTTGTTTATGATTTATTTTAATATACAAACAAAAAGTAAGTATGTTTGTATATGTCAACACCTAACAGTTCATTCATTACAAGTGGACAGTGGTTCCGAAACGATAACTGTTACAGAATTAATTCTGTAACATTTGAACCGTTGCAAGGATCTTTGTTAGTTGCTAAAAGGAAGCCAGGTTAAGGTTGTATTCCAAACAAAGTTATAATCTCTTTATACACTGATGCATAATCCTATGAATACATATAATTTTTTTCTCTTTTACAGTTTTATTTTTGTTCTTCTCATTCAAAAGTAAAGCTGAAGCATTTGAAGAAGAAGTACTTTTCTAAAACAAACAAAATTTTCTTAGTCTTGTTGTTGCCTTATTCATGCGATGAAATGTTCTTGGTGTTATTATATGTAGAATATTTCTATAAACGCAGACATGAAAATCGCATTTATTTTTTTGATGTTCAAAGGAACTTTACTATTTCATCAAGAAATGATCCAAATTGAATTGTTTTCATGACAAAAAGAGAAATTGGTCGCAAAATTAAACATTCATACAGGGTGTTAAGTAATTATGGTGTTCGGAAACCCACCAAGGGAAATGTAAAGTTAACAAAAATACAGATAAGTCTTATAAAATAAGAAGCAACCCGAAATAAATTGAATTCTACATGAATGAAAGAAATCTTCCTGAGATTTCCAAACATGTTGCTCAGATTTTAAAAAAATATAAAAACATAAGATGGAAGAAGCCAAAATATAAGTCAATATTCAAAAACAGCATAAAGATAATCGTCTAAAATTCGCACGAAAAGATATGAAATGGGCAGAGGAGTGGAAACAATTAATTTTCAATGACGAAAAAATGTAATTTAGAAGATCCTAACTCATACTCATATAATTGACACGATTTGAGATCAAACGATGTCCGGATGTCGAAACGTAATTGTTATGGTTTGGGCAGCACCTTTTATAACGAATTGCTGGAAGATGTCTTTCTCTATCTTATGAATCAAAAATGAATGAAGATTACAGTTTAAATCATGGTTTAACGAACACTGCACAAGAGGCCGGCCTGCAGTTCGGACTTAAACCCAATGGAGATATTGTGGGGATACATGGCCCATGAAGTTTATTCAAGTAATGCCCAAAACAAAAGCATAATAACTTTAATAGAGATAAAACTAAAAATCAAGTAAGTTTGGTAGGAAATTGATTCCGATTTTCACCAAAACCAGTCAAAATCAGTCCATATTTTTGAGGTAATCTCAACTTATTATTAGTTATGCTATAGCGACTGATAAAGTTAAGTGCTTTAAGAATATAGGAAAATGCCTATAAAAATAGCAGTTAAACTCTAAAATTAAAAATAATATAGAATTTGAGTTTTTAGTTAAAAAAATTATAAATTAAGTCTTATTTGATTCAATATAAATATTTTTTGCCCACTTAATATTTTTTTGTTTAATTTTGTGTAATTCTTTAAAAAATGCATATGCGTTTATGGGAATATGTAACAGTGTATAATAATTGAAAATTGCGATTTGAAAACTTATTTTTTCAAATTTGCAAACTTTCAATATGGCTTTAGGGCAGAAATCTGCCCAGAAGCAGATTTTTTTCTATAATTTTGCAGATTTTTTTCTAAAATTTTGGGCCTTTTAAAGTCTTTAAAGTTACCGAAATTTAGAAAAGACTAAATTTTGTATTAAATATTTCTTTGGGCCTTAATATCTCTGAAACTTTAAGGAGAACTTTAACATGTAAGCATGAGATGGATTACTTTATAAGACCACCCACTGCTCTTCTAACAACTTAGGGGCCTGTAATTCCTAAAATTCAGTTCAAAAATATCTCAGCTGTAATTGTGTAAAATTTTATTAAAATATCTCTAAAATTTACAAAGTTATGGAATTATTTCCAAAAACAGGTTTGCAACCACTGTACTGCATAAACAAAAAGGGAGTAATGAGAGACTCTCAATACAACTCTTTTCTTCCATTTTACATAAATGACAATGAGTAAAAGTGTATGTGTGTGTATGTGTGTTGTTTTTATCAACTTTATTATACAACAAATTGTATTGTATTTGTATATATTTGTAAGTATGTATATGTTATAAACATATTTTTTGTGTATGTGTTGCATTGTTATGCTTATAACAGAGACATAAAATGCCATAAGCTGTCAAGTGTGACAGCATCAGAATTTTAAAATAATAATATGAGAACAACAACAACTACAAAAAATGATAACATCAACATGAGAAATAAAAATAAACAATACATACAAACAAACAATGTTACAGTTACTACTACAACTACTTATGTATGTATATGTAACAAATATAAGAAAGAAAAGAAACTGACAAATTTTTTATTTTCATTGTTTTTTTTGTATTTATCTGCTTGAGAGAATATTTTTCACATGCACATAGACATGCATACAAATACAAATGCATAAATAGATTCTATGAATAAAATGTTGAAATAGCAAAAAATATTTTATAAACTTGAAATTACAATTTTTACAAAAAGTATATGTTTAAATGTGTATGTCTTGGCATTATTTAAAGGAGTGAGATCGAAAAATTCTCAACAGACATATATGTTAACAAAAACGAAACCAGTAAACTTACAGTTTAATATTTTTTTATAAGTGATTAAAATTGTTATTACAATTTATAAAAAATAGTTATAATCATTAGTGATGAAATTTTGAACCTTTTTTTGGAAAACCTTCCATTAACGTTATTATAGTGCTTTCTGTCTTTCTTTCTTTACTCGAAAAGAAGTCTATTTTTGTTTAAAATCTACCATACTTTTAGACACATTTTTTGTGCTTTTCAATTCTTTTTTAACAAGAGCTCAATATCTACTGGCCATAGATTCGGGCAGTTTGGGGAATTTACCTCTCTTGGTACAAACACCACATTGTTCTTGAGTCACTCAAGAGCTTGTTTACCATATTTACAGGATGCCTGATCTGGCCAAAAATAAGTGGACACATTATGAAGCTTTGTGAATAGAAGCAGCTTTTTTGTAAATATTCCTTGATGTAAATTTCAGTATTTATAGAGCCCGTTGTAACAAATGATTGACATCTTTTGACATAAATGCATATCGCTTACCATTTTAAGAATTTTTGATTGCTTTTGGACCCAAAAATTTTCTTTGACATTTTCTCGTGCAAAAGCAATATAAAACTTTGAACCAAGAAGTTGCGAAAAATCTGCCAAAACTGCAAGAATATTTTTTAGGAAACTTGACTTCAATTTTCATGCCCTGGTTTTGGCATTTTCATTTTTAGCAGCGTTCAGAAAATTTTTGAGTCTTGTTTTAGCTTTAACTGTTAATGCCCAAAAGTCCGAGCACTACTGGCTGCTTTTTTACCGAATGTATTGGGAGCTCTTTTCAAAATGCTTTCTACTTTTTGACTTTGGAAACATGATTTGGATTATTCCTTCTTCCTGAACTAGGTTTTCTATCAACGGACAAGTTTATCCGGTAATTTCAAATAACATTGGAAACAGTTTGAGCGTAGACTTTTGAATGTTTGGTCAACTTTTTGTAGGATCAAGTTGAGTTTTGTGAAGCATATTTAATAATTTTATGTACGCACTTTTTTGCGGGTCACTCGTTTTAATCAGATTAACAATATATTCATGATAACTGATATAATACTGGAGTTAAAAATTTTAATAAAAAACGTGTGTTAGGAATTTTTTGATCATACTCCTTATTGTAATACAAAAAACAAAAACAATAATGCTGTTTATATATAAAAATTGTTATAAAATATCATACTTAAACGTATTCTCATGATTTTTATTATATTTATTTTTATTTTTATTTGTATTTTTATTAAAAAAAAAAATATAAAAAAAATATTCTTAAGAAAAAGAAATTATTATATAAATGTTTGTCGAGTGTTTGTTTTAAGAAAAATAAATTGAAAAGATTCTTAAATTTCTAAGGAAAAACTTAAATAACCGGAAATACACTCAGAAAAAAATATGTTTGCGATAACCATAAACAAAAAGCAACATAATATTGTTATTAGATCTTGTTAACGTAACTAAAAAATTTTGTTTATTCACATTGTCATTTTGCATGCATAACAATAGTTATTGTTATCACCACTAAAAATATTGTTATTTCAATAAAAAAATATTTTTATTTATTGTTTGTTTATTCGCATTGTCATTTTGCATGCATAACAATAGTTATTGTTATCGCCACAAAATTAATTATTATTCCAATAAAAAACTTGTTGATTTGCATTTTTATTTTGCGTTGATAACAATAGTTATTGTTATCGTCACTAAAAATATTGTTCGTCACTAAAAGTATTGTTAATGCCACTAAATATATTGTTATTCCAATAAAAATTATTGTCAATTCAATAAAAAAATTTGTTTTTTCACATTATTTTTTATTGAATAAATTATTTTCGTATGAAATATTTTAACGTATTTCTCATTTTATATTTATAATAGTTTTTTTTTTTATAACAATCTGTATTATAACAATAACATTTTGATCAGTTAGTCAAACATATTTCTAAACATATTGCGACAACAATGTTTTTTTCATTTAATAAAAATAATTTTATTACAGCAACGAAATTATTGTCAAAATAAACAAACAATTAATATGTTTGTGATAACAATAAATGTTTACATCGAATATATATTTGTGTTTGCGACGAACATATTGCGAGTTGACGTTTCTCTATGTGTAGGGAGACTTTATTGGGTAAAACTGTGTTTTAAACAATAATTCTGTAACTTTGGAACCTTATAACCATTTTTATATGAAATTTCACATGGACATTATTGAGATATTTTTGAATTGATTTGAAAAGACTCAAGTTCTAAGTGGATCCGTAGGATGAGATATCGATCTCTAAAGTTGGTTGCCTTCAAAAGCAAATTTTGTGTGGGAGGTATTTGAAATATTAAACCGAATATGATTAATTTCAATAGGCTTCGTTATTATAAAAATATGGACAAAATTTTCATAAAGATATTTGAAAATTGCGTCCTGTAGACTGTTCACAATTTTTAAATGAACGGATGGACTTCGTTAAATTGACTTAGAATGTGATTCTGAGTCAAATGGTATACTGGAGGGTTTAATCCCATTTTTCTGTATGTTACAAACATCAGCCCAAACACCTACAGGTGCGTAGGGTAAAATAAAACAATAAAATATTTAGTGGGAAAACTAAATATTTATTAAATCAACTACGAATTCATTTAAAATATTTTTAAATAAAAATTTAATTTGTACTTCATTATATTTTTTAACTTAATTTTAAAGTTTAACTGTCATTTTAAATGATATTCTCTTAAAAAGGCACTTAAGTTTATGCACAGAACCAAAAAGAGGTAGTAAATATAACGAAAAAGTTTGTAGAATTGAAGAAAGGTAGATTTAATATCAGCTAGCGAAACCTTTAATCATCATAACGAAAATTTTTGTTAATTTTACGTAAATTCTTCAAATGGACGAAAAATCCTCAATATAAGTATTTGAATTCGTTAATAAAAACGCGATTAATTTGAATAAATATTATTCAATTTGAATAATACATTATTCAAATTAACAAAAATAATTTCTTTATATTGATGAATATTATTTCATTTAAATACCATATTTTAGTTAAATTTATGAAATTTTAGTAGAATTAAAGAAAATATTAGATTAAATTGTTGTAATAAATTAATAAACAAATAATTAAGGATCAAGGAAAGGAGTACTGCCCATACAAAGCAAATATTGATTATAGAATAACTTAAGAACTGTAACAGCGAGAATATTCAAATTTGGTCCCAATAACTTCCTGAAGGAACTGTTTTACTGGACAAAATGTAGAACAAAAAGGATCTCCTCTGATCCTCCATACAAAGCAAATATCTATAGATGTACTATTGAGAGAATTTGGTCTCAATTATATTTTTTATACACGTTGATTTATTATTTGTGAAATTCCTTTCGAGATCTAGGACTGAGGAGAATATTTGTGTAGCAAAGCATACCGGGTTAAAGTTAGTTTTAGATAATAGATAAAAATAGTGCAATGTAAATGGACGGTGGTGAGCCGACCGGTTTATATTTCTGATGAAAAGTTATTCACATGTTTGTTGATCAGCAGATTTTCCATTTGCATTTTCATTAAATTAATGCAAAATTTTCCATCAATTTCAATCTCATTAATTAGAATGTTCTTCCTATAAAATATTTTCCTCCTGTATTTGTATCTATAATCAGCTTACGTACTTCATTTAATATGACAAAGAAAACATATAAAATTATTTGACAAAAAAATAATTAAATTAATAAAAATTTTAATCAAATCAACTTCATTTTAGTACGTAGATTTAAATAATATTTTGTGTTATTTTATTTACAATGCGTTATGGCCGTTTTTACTAAAAATATCTTTTGGTATAACACATTTTTCGTTAACTTTTTAATGAAATGTTATTCAATTTAACATTTTTTACTAAAAAAAATTGATTAAAATTTTCTTAGTATTATTGAAGAAAATTCTTCAATTTGAAGAAAAATTTTGTTAATAAGAATAAAAATCTGTTTCGTAAAAATTTTACAAAAATTTTTCGTTAATATTACCGATAACATTCGGTTCAGTTCGGTGGAGGATCCCTTATTGTGAAATACGCAAAAAATACAAACTGACATTTATTTCACTAATTTTTTTTAAGAAAATCATAATCAATTTCCTCCCAAAATTTGGTTTTTAGTTTTAGCTCTATTAAAGTCATTAAAATTTTGTGATTTTCCATTTATAAATTTATCTTTAAAAAAAGGTTTTGAATAATTTTTTTTACTTTTTTAATAAAATTTAAAAAGTGAAATTATTTTCTCCTCTTTAATTTGAATACAAAGATAAAAATGTCCTTTTTACATTTTGTGTGACATTTTCAAAAGCCTCTTGGAAATTTCAACGTTTGAAGGAGAACGTGTGGAATATGACGTTTCTTTTAAGAAATCTAATTTGCAAAATATAAGAAATTTAGACTTTTATACTAAATTGAGGTTAATTTAATAAAGTAATTTGTGAGCGTTCAATTGCTTACAGGTGTAAGTGAAATATATAAATTTGGTAATTTAATTTGGCGTTTTTCTTCATTTTAGTGATTTTTTGTGTTAATGTGTTTTCTTTCGGGAGTCGAAAAATTTGAATATTATGAAAAGTAAAGTTGAATCTTTTGAAAGGACTTTATAAATCTTGAAAATGTATACTCGGTTAAGTAAACTAAAATTGATTTGCCGAATTTTAACATTTTGGCGATTTTTAATTTTAACATTTTTCAACAGTTTGCCTTATTTCGGTTTATTTAATTTTATTTAATTTTTATTGGATTCAACAAAATGTTCACATGATTTCTTTTATCTCAAATTTCTCTTTGAATGATGAATTTTTGTTTAAGCGATTTTTTAAACTTTAACGATGTTTTTTTTGAAAAGTATTGACAACACCACATACTAGTTCACTGGAGCCTGTCGTCTATCAAATCAATATAAAAATATTTTAATTCTAGTCATGTCAGATTTTATCAAGATAAAATAAGAATTTTTAATAAAAATTAAAAAACAAAAAATTATAATTTTTTACAAAAAAAAAAAAAAAAAAAAAAAAAAAAAACAAATGGAATTAAAAAAAAAATTAGAATTTTTTACAAAAAATTAGAATTTTTTACAAAAAATTAGAATTTTTTACAAAAAATTAGATTTTTTTACCAAAAATTGGAATTTTTTACAAAAAATTAGAATTTTTTACAAAAAATTAGAATTAAAAAAATAGATTTTTTTACAAAAAATTAGAATTTTTTATAAAAAATTAAAATTTTTTACAAAAAAATAAAATTTTTTACAAAAAATTAATTTTTTTTACAAAAAATTAATTTTTTTTACAAAAACTAGAATTTTTTACAAAAAAATAGAATTTATTTCAAAAATTAGAATTTTTTACAAAAAATTAGAATTTTTTATGATTTTTTAAACCAAATTTTTTTACCAAAATTTTTTCACCAAAAATTTTAGATTCTTTGTCAAAACTACAAATATACAAATATATTTTCAATATAAAATTAATTTTGGACAAAAATATGATACAAAATGTACTTTTTAAAATGATTTAAGTTTTAGAAAGATAAAAAATATTTTTGACAAAAATTAAAAATTTGAAAAAAAATATTTTTAAAGAAAAATATATTTATATTTTTATTATATATTTGGCAAATATATAAAATTTTGATGATGATTTTTTTTACAGAAACGTCGAGTTTTTATGAAAATATTAGATTTTTGATAATTTGAATTTTTGATAAAATTACAAAAGTTCTTTGACAAAAATGTAAGTTTTAAGAACAGTAAAGTTTAAATAACAAAGTGAATTTTTGACATAAATTTGATATTTTTATAAAACGTGATTTTTATTAAAAAAATTTAAATTTTAGATAAAAAATATTGATTTTAGGCAAAAAAAAAATATATGGAAAAATATCATTTTATAAGTAAAATAAAATTTTGTAAAAAAAAACTATGAAAAATATAATTTTTGAATTAAAATGAATTTTTACTTGAAATTTGAGTATTTTTTGACAAAAATCTATTTTTGAACAGGAATTTTTGGCCAAAATTTTAAATTTTTATAAAAATGTGTATTATGCTAAAATTACATTTTCGACAGAAGAATGCATTTTTTCAAAAATGTAAATCTTTTATAAAAATGTAATTAAATTTTAAATCTTTTATAAAAAGTGTAATTTAAAATTTTTTTCAAATAATTTTTTACAAAACAGTGTAATTTTTACAAAAATATGAATTTTAACGAAAATATAAATTTTTGCAAAAATAAGAATTTTGAGAATTTTTTTTTTATAAAAATGTGAAGTTTTTGAAAAATGTGAATTTTGGATCAAAATATGAATTTTTTTCCGAATTAAGAAAAAATCGAAAAAAAAGAATGTTTGAGAAAAAGAAAATAAAATAATAATAATAATAAATACATTTTTTACATAAATATGATTTTTTTTTCAAAAATATGAAAAAATATTTTTTTTTTTTTTTTTGACAAAATAATTTTTTTCATAAATTCATAAAATCTAAAGAGACAAAAGTGATAGTTCTCAGGTGTCTATTTATTTTATTTAGTTAGCTTAATTAGGACATAAAATAATCAAAGTAAAAATAAAACATAAGTGTCCTTGTTCAAAATAAATTCTTTAATCTTCTTCTTTATTTTCTTTAAACTTTACATTTTCTGTATTAAATTAACAAAAATTAACCATTTAAATTTATATTTTAGTTAAAAAAACATTATCTGTTGGTTTATATTTGTCAAACACAAGTACACACTTATACACATACTCTCATCATAAATATGAAAAATCCCACGTGCACCACAAAAAGAGAAAAAAAGGACAAAAGATAATAGAAAATAATGAAAAAAGCACGTAGATAAATTTTAATACAAATAAAATGAAATAAAAAATATTTAAATGTTGAAATGTGTGTTAATTCAAAATAATTTTAATGACTCTTTAAAAAAAAAAACAAAAATGACGGAAGTTAAAATACACACACACATACAAACAAATAAGCAAACGGAAATGAATAAAAAAACTTAACATAACGACCGACTTACAAAAAATATTTATAACAATAAGACCTTAACAAAATGTAAAGAAAAATGGAAAGGAATGGAATGGAATGAAAGAATAAAAGATGGAAAAAAGAATGAAAGACATTTAGATTTAAATAAATTTTGTAACTCACAAAAACGAAAAAGGAGAAAACACACACACACATTTATGAAGAAATAACTGTTATTAATGATGTAAAAAGGAAAAAATTACAGAAAAGAGGAAAATAAGAAAAATATTGAGTATAACACATACACACATATATATTATACTTATACCTATGGAGATATATAAGAGGCATTAAAGGAAATAATAGAAATTAATGTTAAAGAAATCATTTTTCCTTTTTCGAAATTGTAAAAAAAACATAAATTTATGCTTAAAATATTAAATTTAATCGTATTTAGAAATGTATAATAAGGAAAATGTTTTGATAAGGGAAAAACAGGTAAGAATGCTCTATATTCGGCTCTGCCGAATTTTCAATACCCTCCACCACAAATTTTTGTTTGTAAATACATTAAGTTGCGTACATACACACTCACACATACACTTACATGTAACGCAGAATAAAAACAGTCATAAAATTAGTCATATTTTAAACTAAAATTTTTTTCTGAACCGATTTTGATAATTTTTGGAATGATAATGAAATTCACATAACTTAAGATTATGATAAAATTTCATTTCAATTTGTCGATTTATAATTGAAAGATTTACGAAAGTTTTTCGCTTAAGCTCAGAGGTTGCCTCAGATATCGGTCTATATCTTTATCGGTTTTGCTGGTTTTAAATAGGAAACTTTTCAGGACAATAACAAATACTTAGGCTAAATTTCATTTCACCTTTGTCAATATTTGTAGATGTGAGTGTACCGACAACAGACAGACGGACATAGCTAAATCGACAAAAATTTTGATTTCATGCCGGAATATATATATATATATATATATATATATATATATATATATATATATATATATATATATATATATATATATATATATATATATATATATATATATATATATATATATATATATATATATATATATATATATATATATATATATATATATATATATATGTATTATGTATATATATACATATATATATAGATAATGGGGTATGAAATGATTTCTTCTTAGCGTTACACATGAAATAACAAAGCTAATATACCTTTTTCAACACTTGTGGTGGTGGAGGTTATAACAAATGTTCCCATTCGTATTTTGGAAAATCTTAAAGGTTATATAACGAAATGTTCCTTATTTTGTTGAAGCTGATTTCAAGTTATTTCATGCATATGACTATTTCGATTAAAATTGATTACGATTGGACTAGGAAACATAATATGTTTAGGAAATAATTATGTAACTCCTGAACTTTTAAAGATATCATAATGAAATTTCAACATTTGTTAGAAGAGTATAGATCTCTATCTAGTAAGGGGTATAGACGGTAGCCATCTTAATTTGGGTATTTTAATTTGTTAAAAAATCTCCATAAATGTATTAATGAAATAAGAAAAAATATATTCTTATTTATCGCTCATTTGTTGCCAGGTAGTCATAACTCAAAAAGTAATTTTTTTCAGGAGACACATTTTTAATGTTTTGGAGAAAAACATATTTCTTGGAATTCATGAAAGAAAAACCCAAAATTTTAAATTTTGGGGAAAAAATATAATTTTTTGAAAAAAAAAAGAAAAAAATATTGATATATGAATTTTTGAAAAAGAGGGATTTTTGACCAAAATGTTGATTTTTGACAAAAAAAAATTTTAACACGTTTTGAAATTTTGAATTCCAGGAATTTTTTTTTAATTCTCCGATTTAAGGACAAACATTTCAAATTAATATCGAAAAAGTTTTAAATATTTAAAAATCTGAACATTCGGATAGCGAAGATCATATATTTCAACATATGAAGTAAATACACAAAGAATATATTCTAAATGTTAAGGAGTGAGATCGAAAATTGTTAATTTTTTTATTGATTGAAATTACTATTATCCATCTCTGTTTAAAATCTACCACACTTTTGGACAAATTTTTGTGCTCTTCAATTCTCTTTTAAGGAGAGACCAATATCACTCCACAGACTTTTCTTCCAGGCAATGCGGGGAATTAACCTAACTTGGTACAAATAGCACATAATTGTTCTTGTGTACGTTGTAACAAATGATTGGCTTCTTTTTTGCCATAACTACATATTGAAATTTTTGGAAACTCAACTTTTCTTCAAAATTCTCTCGACAATCAACAATATAAAATTTTTGACCTGCAAATTGGGTTTCAATAACATACGTTTCATGATCCATTATGCAAATATATATTTTTTGGAAAACTTGGCTTAATTTTCTATGTTTTTAAACCTGCATTTGTTTTAACAATTCGTTTCAATTAGCCCGACCACTAAGTTAACCGGGCTGCTTTCCATTCGGATATGTTGGGAGTTCATTTGAAAATGCTTTCTAATTTTTTTTTTTACTTTAGAAACATTATGTGAACCATTTCTTCTAACTGAAATAGGTTTTTTTTATCAACGGACAAGTTCTTTCAGTACTTATTAATAACATTGGAAATAGTTTAAAGTCAGAGCTTTGAATGCTTAACGAACTTTTTATAGGATGAAGTTGGATTATGTTGAAAATATTTAATAAATTTAGTGCGTATTTTTGTTTGTTCACTCATTTCAATACAATTAACAATTAGACATTAAACAAAATAACTGACAAGTTTTACAAAAGTAACTTGATAAAAAAATTAAAAAATAAAATAAAATAAAATAAAATAAAATAAAAAATTAAATATATTTTAGATTAATTAGGATTTTTGATATTTTCATATGGGAAGGTAAATATGTTTTAGTGCCCTGATTTATAAGATATATTAGCCTCAATTTTACCAAAATTTCAATAAAAAAATTTTTATTTGTAGAGATTTTATTAAAGTATAAAAAGTTTAATTTTATTTTTAAAAAAGCTTCATTCTTAGTTTTTCAATTAATTCTGCATCCAAATAAAATTCCACAAAGTTTTTAACTTTGACGGAAAATTTAACTTAAATTAACAATTGTTTTAATATTATTTAATAAAGTTACGTATACTTAATATTTTCATAAAAAATTTTGTTAAAATAACTCATACGCATTGTAGTCCTTTTAAATTTCTATTTACTCTCAGAGAAATTATAATATTAACATTATCTCCATTAATGTGTATGTTAACCATTAAGAAACACATGTAAATAATTTAACTGTATGAAACAATATTCAATATTAAATGTTGCATATCTTTAGGCAAGTTTGTGAATGGGGAATTTAATAGAGATTTATTTTACATTTCACAAGTGGTGAAGAGAACTTTGCCATGCCGTGTGTAACACTAAGAAGGAATTATCTCAGATCCCATAAAGTATATATATTTTTGCATCAAATTAAAATCGGATTCAATTTAGTTATGTCCGTATGTCTGTCTATCTGTTGTTGGCACACTAACAACTACAATAATTGACAGAGCTTAATGAAATTTTTCCTATTTTCAACCAATAAAATCGGTTCAGTATATTAAAAAATATAGACCGATATCTGAGACAACCTCTAAGTTCAAGGGAAGAACTTTTGTAAAGTTCTTAATTATCAACAAAAACAACAAAATATAATGAGATTTTCATGATATTAAGTTATATATACTTCGTAACCATTATATATACTTCATAACAAAATCGGTTCAGTAGAAAATAGTTATAAATTAAAACATAACAAATTTTATGACTCAGTAAGTGTTTCGAGTTATAATTAAGAAAACCATTTATATGTTCTATACTTCTGTAAGTGTGTATGTACGAAACATATGCATTTGTGGTGAAGGGTATTGTAGATTCGGCATTGCCGAAAACAGCATTTTAAAATGTTTTTAAATAATTATTTAAATTAGTTGTATTTTTATCATTTTTAAATGATTTTGTTATTTAAAAAAAACCTTTTAACTTTTATACTTGTGTAGGGATTTGAAGAAACAACTACTAAAGCAAATGTTTGGAGATAAAATTTAAGATTTCTTAGAATAAATTTCATTTATTTTTCCAAAAACTCTAAATATTAAAATAAATATCACACACATTTTTTTAAATGCTTAAAAAGACATTTGGGATTAGAAAAGTAATTAAAACAAAAATTATTTCCTCCTCAATTTATAGAGCTTATAAAAAACAGAGAGATATGAAAAATGTAATAACTCTCTTTCATTATCATATTAATCTTATTTTCCTTTAAATCCAGACTAATGGGGTGTCTTAGAAGTCCCACTTATACATTCCTTTTTATTCTAATGTCTCAACAATTTTATGAGAATCACAATTTGTTTGCTCCCTTATGACATAAAAAATACATAAACACATACATAAAGATTATTAAGATTTAAGAAAAAACACTGTAAGAAGTAAAGTAAAGAAATAAAATAAAATAAAACACTCACTCATTCACTCACTCATACACACACTCACTCACTCATTTTATTAACATCTCTGACAGCAAATAACAATTGTTGAAGAAATTATCTTTAAGTGTTTAATGTTATTATTTCGTCTTATTTTTTTGTTAAGCTGATGTTATAACACAAGTACAAATGCACACACACACACATAAAAATATATACAAATATCAAATATTAGACAGTGATTTTAAAACGAGTGTTTGTAAATAGTTCTGTTACTTTTCTCATAGATAGAGCTGAGATGTTTCCCAGTTGATTCAGAGAAGTACAAACTATATGGTCAGGGGTGTAATCTGAGACTTGTCAAAGATGGTTGCCTAGCGGATGTCAATTATTAAAAATTTCACAATTTTTTTTTTCAGAAATATTACGGAAATAAAAAATTTTAGCTGGAGGAGTTAAAGTTTGGGTTGGATTTCAAGACAAGATATAAACTTTCTATACAAGTATTTGATGTCTAAGTAACCGTTAGAATATAAAGACTGATGATTTGTTTAAAGTAAGTAAAAGTAATGTTATTTTGTGAGAGATTTCCATAATGAACTTGAAATTTCCCGTTTTTGCGATTTTTTTTTAGAAAAATAAAACAAAATTTAAACTTTTCAAAATTAAATAAATAAAAAATTAACAAAAATTTTGTTTGGGCTTAAAGGCAGATTTTTGCTTCAAGGTCCTGTAAATAAGTTTAGGACAAATTTCAAAAATTATTTATATTCGGCTATGGCGAATCTTCAATATACATATAACTCTATTTCTAATTGATAGTTTTATGAGGTTGCTCAGATATCGCTCTATATTTTTTGATATATTAAATCGGACTATATACTTCATAGAACCATAACAAATTCTTAAGTCAAATTTCATTGAGTCCTGTCAATTATTGTGGATGTGAGCGTGCCAACAACAGACATATAGACGGACATAGTTAAATCAACTCAGATTTAGTTTGGTACATGCAAGAATATAAGAATACATGATGGAGCCTAACATGACTTCTTTTTAGCATTACATATGGAACGACAAAAAAATAAAAATATATTAATTTTGTGGTGAAAATAATAAATGAATTTTTAGCGAATTTTCAAAAAAAAAAAAAAAAAAAAAAAAAAAAAAAAGATACACTTAAGATGCCCAACTTTGGGGGATCACCCACCATTGTTTTGACCCTTTAGCAACTTGTACTTTTCTGCAATAACTCCAATACACTTTAGCTTTAATTGTGTGAAACTTTGTTGAATTATCTTTAACAATTTAAAAGTTACAGAATTATTTCCCAAAAGTCCTTAAGTTACCACTGTTTTCTGTTAATATTTGTTGTTTTTCATTTCGCTGTAAAATTTTCGTAAACTAAATGGGGATTTTTATTTTCATGTCACCGACGAGACAAGAATAAATCATAAGCCTTAATAAATCAAAATCAATAGGATTTATAATGGATTTTGATTCCCGAAAATTCGAAAAGAATTGTGTAAATAATTCTTAAAGGAATTGAAACATAAATTGTATCTAATTCGTGAATATTTTTGTTTCTTTCTTTTCACAAAATTTATTGCAAAACAATTTATTTATACGTTTTTATTTATTTCAATGATGACAAATGAACAAGAAAAAATAACAGCTAAGAATGTCATAGTCAGTCAAGACCGACTTTGTAATATCCTACACCATAATGTTGGTTATAAATGGTAGTTAAGAGAGAGTAATGAACGACCTGCGTATAATTATTTATGTGAAATTTATGCGTTTTAAAACAATTTTTTCAGGGGATTATATGGAAGCTGCAAGAAATTATGGACCGATCCTCGTATAATTTTTGCTTATTGTTTATTTAATTTGACCAATTATTATACAAATATCAGCGTATATGTGAGATTTATCCCCCTCAAAGTGATATTTGAAAGGAGGCTTGTATGGGAATCATGTAAAGCAACTAACCGACCCTCGTAAAATTTGGCATATCGGTTTAAAATACTATAAGGTTTCCTTTTATCAAATTGTTTTATTTTTTTTTTTGTGAGCTTATGAAAGGGGCTTGTATGGGACCTATGGGGAGCAATGGAACGACCTCATGCCGGGGGGACATTTATATGGGAGATACCTAAAATATTGGACCGAGCATAGTCAATTTCAATAGACTTCGTTCTAGGGACAAATTAATATTAATCAAATTTCAAAATCTCAAAAGATTAGAGTGTTCACAACGTTCACATGGACAGTCAACTCAGAAAGCACAAACGCATAATACCCCAACCAACTACAGTGGTGTAGGGTATAATGAGAAAATTCAAAATATTCAAATGAAGAAAAACCACTGAAAAAAAGTTCATTGAATTTCTCTTTGTTAAGCATTTTTTCACAGCATTCACTTTTTGAGGGTTCGGTTTTGTTTGGGTCCTCAATTGAAGTAGTTGTTATTGCTGTTATTTATCTTTTAACACAAATTTCCATTTAAAATGGTAATTTGCATGTTAACACCTCAATAATATTTTGTTAACATTGAAAAAAAAATAGTAAAGAGAGTTGTACTGTGTGTTTTACACACAAACATTACTCTACTCGCGTACTACTTAATACAATGAAATGGAATTCAGTTAAAAATTCACTTTTTTTCATTCTTTAACGATTTTTTCACATTCTTTTTGTAGAGGAGTAATAAAAAACCTCCCGAAAACTGAAAACACGTTCAATGAATTCATTCAATTGTAAAAATGTTTTGCAGTTGTAAATTCTATAGAGAACATTTATTTATGTTTTTAATGGCGCCTGTAAGTATACAACAATTTTAGTTCAATTCAGCAGTTGTTGGTTGGTTTTTTACGGGCAGCTAAATAAAAATTTACATATTTCTTTTTATCGAATTTTCGTAGGAAACTTACGAAACGGTTTTATTGCCAAATTAAAAAAAAAATTGTGTGGGCGAATGAGAGAAATAAAATGAATAAAACATTTTATGATTTATTTTGTCATAAAAAGTGGGAATCAAAGTTTAACACCTTATTATCCAAATACAAGGTTTATTGCCTAATTTTGTTGTTTTTTTATATTTAAAAACATAATTTTAATAATGATACAAAAAGTTCCCAAATCGATTTATTGTGGATAATTTTTTTTTCATTTTGAACTTTTAGAGATTTTATTGAAATGTTATGTGGTAAGAGCTGAGGTGCTTGAAAGATTACAGGCTCCAATTTGCTGATGAGCATAACCGATGATCCTCCAAGCCACCTTACGTATGCTCGTTTTTTAAAAAATGGTTGTAGGATCTTCGACCACGTTTTTTGAAGTGCTCAAGTCCTTAGTAGATACAAGAAAAGTAGTGTTGACCTCCAAAAAAGATCATTTCGATCATTTTTTTTCTTCAAAAAATTACTTCTTTATTAAGCAAAATACTCGCAATTTAATTCTTCACTAAATTTTAAATTTATACTAAAATTTAAATATTTCACTTATATGTAAATTTTTCATAAAAAATCGTTTTTTTCACTAAAACTTATTTTTTTCAAAAAAAAAAAAAAAAAAAATAAATTATTAGTGAAAATTGTAATTTTTCTCTCAAAATTAAATTTTTCAAAATTTTCACTAAAAATTCAAAATTTTTACTAAAAATTCAAAATTTTCACTAAAAATTCAAAATTTTTACTAAAAATTCAAAATTTTCACTAAGATTCAAAATTTTTACTAAAAATTCAAAATTTTTACTAAAAATTCAAAATTTTAACTAAAAATTCAAAATTTTTACTAAAAATTCAAAATTTTCACTAAAAATTCAAAATTTTCACTAAAAATTCAAAATTTTCACTAAAAATTCAAAATTTTCACTAACAATTCAGAATTTTTACTAAAAATTCAAAATTTTTACTAAGAATTCAAAATTTTAACTAAAAATTCAAAATTTTTACTAAAAATTCAAAATTTTAACTAAAAATTCAAAATTTTTACTAAAAATTCAGAATTTTCACTAAAAATTCAAAATTTTCACTAAAAATTCAAAATTTTCACTAAAAATTTAAAATTTTTACTAAAAATTCAAAATTTTCACTAAAAATTCAAAATTTTCATTAAAAATTCAAAATTTTCACTAAAAGTTCAAAATTTTCAATAAAAATTCAAAATTTTCAAAAAAAATTCAAAATTTTCAATAAAAATTAAAATTCAAAATTTTCACTATTCAATTTTTCACTAAAAAATTCAATTTTTCACTAAAAAATTCAATTTTTCACTAAAAAATTCAATTTTTCACTAAAAAATTCAATTTTTCACTAAAAAATTCAATTTTTTACTAAAAAATTCAATTTTTCACTAAAAAAATCAATTTTTTACAAAAAAATTCAATTTTTCACTAAAAATTCAATTTTTCACTAAAAAATTCAATTTTTCACTAAAAATTCAATTTTTCACTAAAAATTCAATTTTTCACTAAAAATTCAATTTTTCACTAAAAATTCAATTTTTCACTAAAAATTCAATTTTTTACTAAAAATTCAATTTTTCACTAAAAATTCAATTTTTCACTAAAAATTCAATTTTTCACTAAAAATTCAATTTTTCACTAAAAAATTCAATTTTTCACTAAAAATTTAATTTTTCACTAAAGAATTCAATTTTTCACTAAAAATTCAATTTTTCACTAAAAAATTTAATTTTTCACTAAAAAATTTAATTTTTCACTATAAAATTTAATTTTTCACTAAAAAATTTAATTTTTCACTAAAAAATTTAATTTTTCACTAAAAAATTTAATTTTTCACTAAAAATTCTAATTTTTCACTAAAGAATTTAATTTTTCACTAAAAATTCTAATTTTCTCTAAAAAGTTAATTCTTCACTAAAAATTCAATTTTTCACTAAAAATTCAATTTTTCACTAAAAATTCAATTTTTCACTAAAAATTCAATTTTTCACTAAAAATTCAATTTTTCACTAAAAAATTTAATGTTTCACTTTAAAAAATTTTATTAATTTTATTTTTAATTTTTCAAAAATTCATAAAATTTTCCAAAGTTTTAATTATATGGAAAAAGCGGAAACAATTACAATAAAATAAAGTTCATTTTGATTTATTTGAAAATTAATTTTAAATAAAGTTTTTTTTTCCATAAAAATTGAATTCTTTGCACTTTAATTACTTGTTAATATTTATTTAAATACTTAAGAAGTTATTTTGTATTTAATATTGAGTTATAAACATTAAATAAATTTTAGCATTTACAAATACTCAAACAAACAAAAATATATGCATAAGTATATGTATATATGTGTGTGTATGTATGAATATATTAATATAATTAGTAAATTTATTGTTGTTATATTGTTTGTTTTGTTTTTTGCATAAAAGATTTGTTATGTTTATTTGAGTATAAGTTTTAGTTATATTTGTATATGTGTACACTTGTATGTATGTGTGCACATTTATATGATTGTGTTTGTGACAATTTTGTATTTGAATATTAAATAACCTTAAGGTGTTTGCTTGAGTGTTACGAAAATGATGTTCACCTTTTTGTGGTAAAAACATGGTGGGGGAGGGAGAGAGAGAGAGAGAATAAAAGTGATTTAGAGTGAACATTTATGAGTATGAGGAAAACACTTGATTAAATGTAAACAAACATGTGGTTTGTATTTTGATTATAAACAAATATATACGCATATTTAAAGCCTTGTCATTATAAATGTAATAACTTAAAATCAGAGGGATTTCTAGTTCAGTATGGCGAAAAGGGGTTTTAAGTTCAAATAATTAAGGGTTTTTTCTGCATCAATCGAAACAACAACAACAACAGTAGTCACAAGGAACATGATCTGGGCTATAAAACTGATGACCAAAATTCCCATCTGCTGGAATAATCTCGGAGGTACAACCCATTATCACTAATTTCACTAACCATTGTCATTGGGCCACAAAAAAATAACAAATTTCCCATGATATCTTTAAAGTTGCGATCTGTGGTTCATTCACAAAGTTTACATGAAAGCGAAAGCTAAAAGATCACACAGAAACGGTTAAGTCGGTCCGAATGGTATAATTAAAACATAAAACTCTGATTATTTTCTGCATTAATCAATTTTAAAATTTTTCACTTATTACTTTTTACCCCCCAATGGCCTTCATTAGCATATGTATATACAATAAATATTTATAAATTAATTTATATGCAAAAGTTCAAAATTATTCATGTTTATTTATTTATTTAGGCAATTTCAATTCCAATTGACATGTGAACTCATTTTCAAATTAAGATTATTTTGATTTCACTAAATTTTAATTAGTTTTCGGGAAAATTTTTAATGGACATTTTAACAGAGTTATTAAAACAAAACGGATATGAAATTAATGAAATTATAATTAGAAATAATTAGTTAAAGTGTTTAATTCGGCTGTGCCAAATTTTCTATACCCTTCAGCTGTCTCTGTGTAGAATTGTTTTATTCTAAATTCAAATCTCATGAACTTTTGAGTAAATTTATCGGATGTTAAGACCTTAACATAATTAAGCTTTCATGACCTTCCTACTTATAGCATTTACTTAGGGTCACGCAAAAGAAAAGTGCTGTTTCAACGAAATCAAAATTGCTTTCGATAATAATTTTGTTGCAGCAATGAAATTATTTTTAATAAATTAATTATGATAATATTGGTTATAACATGTTTAGAAATATCTGCACTTGAACACTTAATAATTTATGAAAAAAAAAACTATGTAACAATAATACTAATGTTATTAAAATAAAATACTATTGTTTACACAACCATATAATGGTTGCGACATGATTGAATTATCGCCCACAAGCTATAATATGGTTGCGATGACCATAATAATAGTTGACCCACTTATTTTATCAAAAATCAAAAAATGCATCAAAATTTATTCCATATCTCTCATATGAGGTTTTAAACATAAGAAAACGCTTTTTGTCTATATCGCGGAAATTAATGGACCGATTTGACTGATGTTTTCAACTTAAAAATTCTCCTAATTATTGCAGAAACATTGTTTTGATTTACAGTGTTATTGTTTCAATACTGAGACTGTTGTAGGAGCGTTAAATAGGTTTTTTGACCATTTCTTCGGAAACTAGTGATTAGTGAATATTTCTGACCCATTAGTAAAAAGAATGAACGGTCCAAATCTCAAAAACATTATTTACCATAAAACCGTTGTTATAGTTTTCCTTTAGTTATAAACAACAACCACAGGATTATAATATTTAAGCAAAAACATGTCTATAACTCCAATGTTTTTGAACTGTAGTAGAAGAAAAATATCGCCACAAAAAATTTTAGTCAATTAGCGTCTAATAGGGGTTGCAAATATGATTTTGCCTTAAACTCAGAAACTATTGGTCCAAATCATTTTATTTCTTCTGTTCAAAAATCCGCGGAATACTAATAGAATCTTCAAAATTTTTCTCTAGTTTTTCGGCAATTCGCTGAATTTAATAGAAAATTCTTGAAATTTTGTTGGTCCAATAAACTTGATTTCAAGCGACAAATGAACGCATGGACGGACATGGCTCAATTGATTTTTCTTCTCATACCCATCAGATTTAAATTGTGGAAATTATGCCGAACTTATATATGCCCTTCTGCCCTTGACGGGTGTAGAGTTGGAAAAAAATTAAAACTGCAAACTGCTTAAAATAATTAAAATTAAAATTTAAATTTTCTCAAAATTTGATCTCTTAAAATTTAAAAAAAAAAATTTATTATTTCCCTTAAAACATTTAAACTCCTTTTAAGTGTTCATATCTTGAAAATCATCTTTCTAATTCGTATAAAACCACTTCAATACAAAACATCAACTTAAAATCGAATTGCAATTTATATTTCAATTACAAATACAAATAAATACCATGTATTTGTATTTACAGTCACTTTCTTATGAACAGACACACGCATACACACATACATTTAAACATTTAACCAAACATCTAACATTTTTATATGTATTTGTAACTGACAATAGTTGAATTTCATTGTAAAATGAAATTTCTATATCTGCAAAATACACTCACACACACGTACACATACACATAAATACTTATACGTTAAGAAACTTATAGTTATATCTAAATAAGTATTGCAATTCAATATATATTTTGAAGTGGATCTTTTGTATTGAAATTGGTTAATAGCAAATTTTGTTAAGGACTTCTTATTGAGATTTCAGATTTTGTATTTAATAAATTTACACAAATTGGAAAATTCTTTTCAAATTAATACAGTTTTTAGAATATGAGTTTTAAATATGATTTTGGTAAGAAGAAAAAAAAACTGATTAAGGAATCATTAAATAAGGAATTTATTGTTAAATGCCTAAATGTATGCTATTATTTATTAGAAAAAAAATTAAGCCTTACGGTAGATGATAGATTTGTCTCCAAAATGTGGAATTTAGATTAAAAGAAGGTAAATAAAATCGTAATTATTATGTGAAGAAAGCAGGTCCCCTTAATCGCAAAACTCCATAATGTATATATACACTAATGCATATTCCTATAAACGCAAATAAAGTTTTTAGTTTTTTAATGAGAGACAATTTAGCGGTACTTAACAAGATTTTTTCTTATACTTGCTGTTTGCCTTATTCATGCGATCAAATGTTTTTGGTGCTATTATACGTGGAATATTTCTATAAACGCAGACGTGAAAATCACATTTATATTTCTGATGCTCAAAGATACTTTCAAGAAAAGATCCAAATTGAATTGTTTTCAAGACCATAAGGAAACTGATTGCAAAATTAAACGTTCCGACATTGTGTTAAGTAATTATGATATTCGGAAATCCACCAAGAGAAACATAAAATTTACAAAAATACAGATTAGTCTCATAAAACAAGAAGCAACCCAAAACAAATTGAATTTTACATAAGTAAAGAACAAAGTAAATCTTCTTAAGACCTTCAACATGTTGCTCATATTTTACAAAGAGGTGAAAGTGGAATAAAAATAAAATAGAAGAAACAGAAAATCGTGTGATATTCGATCGAAAATAGATGAAAGTAGAGGTAGAGGTGTGGAAAAAGGTAATTTTCTCTGATGAAAAAAAAATAAATTTAGATGGACCTGAGCGTACTCATGTTATTGGCATGATTTGCGATCAAACGATGTTCGGATGTCAAAAGTTTATTTCGGCAATGAAACTGTTACGGGTTGGGCAGTATTTAGTGAAGTTGGCAAATCTAAAATTTATATTGTTCCAACAAATATGGATAAAAAATGGATGAAGATTGTATATTCCAGTAAGATTAGGCTGCAGTCTAAATAATGGTTTAATGAATAGAACATACCTCTGTTGGACTGGCCGGCTTGTAGTTCTGGCTGAAAAATCATGAAAAACATGATATTTCCAAAGCAAAAAATAGGAAAAGAAAAGAGCTCCTAAAACATCCGGAAGAAAAGCGGCCCAAATTAGTTAGTGCCAAAAAAATTAATCTAATGCAGGTTTAAAAAAGTTGAGGACTCCAAAAGGTTTATTCTTGCTGCATAATGGATGACAAAACGTATATTCTGGCAGATTTTGTGCAACATCCTGGTCAAAAAATTTATGTTGCTGAAGCTCGAGGGAATGTTAAAGAAATGTTTCCCCATGAGCTCTTAGTATGCGAAGAAGTATGCAGTTGCGTCAAAAGAAGCCAATTATTTGTAACATCAGGCTCTATAAATGCCGAATTTTTCATCAAGGAATGTTTACTGAAAAAGCTGCCACCATTCATAAGACTTCACTTAAGTGTCTACTTATTTTTGGCCTGACATGGCAGACTCATCATTTTGGTGTACGAGCCCGTGAGTGGCACAAAAATGATAATGTGGTTTTTGTACCAAAAGAAGCAAATTCTCTAAACTTTCCAGAGCTAAGGCGAGTGAAGAGGCATTGGGCTCTTGTTAAAAGAAAATTGAAGAGCATAGAAATGTATTCTTAAGTATGGTATATTTTAAATGGAGGTGGAATTCGTGCAAAAAGGTAGAAAGCAATATAAAACCTTAATGGAGGGTTTTTGCAAAAGATTCAAAATTTCATCATTGTAAATTGTACAAATAATTTAAATTAATTAAAAAAATTAATTAAGTACAGTGGTTCGTTTTTCATTAACATATATGTATGTTAAGAATTTTTCGATCTCACTCTTTAGTTGATTTAATAAAAATATAATTTGCACTCTAAATATTTTCATGTTTAATTTTTTTAATTATCAAAGAAAAAGTTATGTGCGATTGTAGGAATATGCAACAGTGTATATTTTCTACTCGCCTTAATGTGTTACATCTGACATATTTCCGATTATTTCAAACACACACAATTAAATTGAATTTAAATCTAGAATTATAATAAAGAAATTGAAATTATCATTAAACCATTAATTGAATTTAATTGAAATCTCTCATAAGCGACAAGCGTCAGGTTATTACTCCCTTATTAAAATTCCGATAATTTTCAAAACAATTTTGAAATATTTAATTTCAAAATTTAATTTTATTGTGATTTTTTCATTGTTCTTAAACGGTTGTCTTGTGCGAAGAAAAAAATGTTAACAATTATATTAATAATATTCTTGACTCTGGTATTCGCGATTTATATTTGGTTTAAACGAAATTTTAATTATTGGAAAATTTATCCACAAATTCCGAGTATAAATGAAAAAATATTTGGTGGAAAATTTTTCGATTTTCTAACATTCAAAACAAATTTCTCTTATCACGCCAAATCTCTATATGAAGATGAGAGATATAAACATGAATCGGTTATAGGTATTTATGGTCTCTATCAACCGGGTTTATTAATACGTGAACCAGAAATCATTAAAAAGATTTTTATAAAAGATTTCGATTGTTTTCGCAATCGTAGCTGTATAGGAGATACTCATCGTGATCCTCCGGGAGCCATGACATTATTTTTTGCCTCATATCCTTTTTGGCGGGAAATGCGTTTAAAATTGAGATCAATATTCTCAAGTGGAAATTTAAAATTGATGTATCCTTTACTGCAAAAAGTGGGTGAAAGTTTGGAACAATTTCTTAAACGAAAAGGTGAATGTTTTACTGTGGAACTCAAACAGTTAAGTGGTCGTTATACTACTGATGTTATATCAACCACCATTATGGGTTTTCAATCAAACGCCTTAGAAAATGATCAAGAGTTTATCTACCAGGAGGCGATCAAGCTGGGAATATTTAATTTCAAAAGAGCTTTTGATTTTCTAATAATGTTTTTTGCTCCAAAACTTAATTGGATTTTCAAGCCAAAAGTATTTTATCATTCTACTGAACGATTTCTAAGATCATCTATATCCAGGGTAACGGAGGAAAGAGAGCGTTTGCAAGGTCAACGTAATGATCTTATCGATGCGTTCGTGAGAATCAAACAACAAGCGGATGAGAAGAATGATCAAATTTCCATGAATAATTTATATGCTCAGGCTGGTATTTTAATGACAGGAGGTTATGAAACTTCTTCTACCACTTTGGCAAACGCTTTATTCGAATTGGCTAAAGATCAACAAGTTCAAGAGAAGTTAAGACAGGAAATACTTAAACACTCCGAGGAAGATGGTGAAATATCTTATGATACTCTGATCAAAATGTCGTATTTGCAAATGATTGTCGATGAAATTTTAAGAATGTATCCGGTATTACCTCTATTGGATCGTAGATATCAACCATCCACATATAAATCTACTGAATTTTCTCTACAACCATATTATGATTATAAATTACCGAATGATATGCCTGTTTATATACCAGTCTTTGGTCTACATTATGATCCGAAGGTAAAAAATTATATATTTTTTGGAATTTATTTTGATTTCTGTCTTTTTTTATTACAGTATTGGCCGGACCCTTTAAAATTCGATCCAGAACGTTTTAATGCTGTTAATAAGAAATTATTGAGACCTTGTACTTATCTACCATTTGGTGATGGTCCTCGTAATTGTATTGGTGCCCGTTTAGGTTTACTGCAAGTTCAAGTGGGTCTGGTTTATTTTCTAAAGAATTTTTCGGTGGAAATATGTTCTGAAACTAATATTAATTCAGAATTTGAACCTAAAAGTATAGCCCTACAAATTAAGGGAGGAATTCATTTGAGGTTCTTAAGAGATGATTTGTGTGATCGCTTTAATAGAAATAAATTTTAAAAGACTTTCTTTCCAAAAAATTTGACATTTTTTTTGGGGGGGAAATTCATTAGTTAGAACTTCAATCTGAACTATAATTAGGACTATAATCTGAACTTTAGTAAGGACAATAGTCTGAACTGTATTTAGGACTATAGTCAGACCTGTAGTCTGCACTATTGCCAGAATTATAGTCAAGACTATATAGGGAACTATACTAGAGTCTTTAGTCTGGACTATAGAATGGCATAATGTAGGGTGTTTGGACTATAATATGAGCGAGAGTCTGAAATGTAGTTGTAACTATGGTTTGCATGCTATAGTTGGCTCTATTATCTCTAAACGGTATTTAAGTCCAATTCTAAAATGATTGTCTTAACTAAAGTTGAGTCTATAAACAAGATTAAAGTTTAGTTTCTAAAAGAGACTTCTTTCTTCTCTTAAATTGAAATTTCTCTTAATACAGTCATTAATTTAGTTTCCTTCTCTTGAAGTTAAATCCAAAAATAATCATTTTTATTCATATTACAAATCTCATCTCCGCCTTAGTGTGATTTCATCGTTTCAACGATAATGCTGCTCAAACATAATCTATCCGATGTCTTATACACGTTTTTGCTATTAATTTGTGTTCTTGTGCGAACATCTTATCAACAGAATGTGAGATCCACAACAACTACAACAACAAATACAAATTTAACATTTTGTTTACAAAACACTACAATGTCAAATACGTTAAAAACATTTTGGCATCAGGCCAATAGCGATTGTGAATTGGAATCGAAACGTCTTGTACAATTATATAGTCAAATGGCAGTTAAAACAGATTCTGAAGAAGATCAATGTTCTTTATTATTGCAACATCAAATACGAAAGAAATTAATACAATTAATGTCATCCCAATTGGAGGAGGCATTAATAGTGGGAGCTTTGCAAACGAATAGACAGCTGAAACAAGATTTAAGAGAATTGCAAGAGATCGATAAGAGAGTAAGTCGAATTATATGGGAGAGAACTATAAATGAAGTATATTTGTTATTGGATCCTAAAGAGTTAATCAATGAAATTGTGCTACTCAAAGAGGAAGAGATGCAATTGTTGGGTTTGCAAAGTATTTTCAATAAATATTTTATGGATTCGCAACAACAAACTGAAACTCTTATACCGATTTTAACATTTAATATTGTCAACCTATATAAAAAACGATCTTTAGCGGGATCATTAGCAAAAGGTTTGGAACGTTTTTACTTTAAATTACCCAAACAATTGCGTTGTTTATACGATTCCGCCAAACAAAATATTCGTTTGCTTAATTATGCTCATTGGGAATATCTGTACGCACCTCGTGATAATGGTCCCGATAGTGAAAGACGTTTAGCTTTAACCTGGAGCGAAGCTAAAAATTCCACAGATTCCGATGGTGATTTAGAAGTTAACTTTAACGATAAAGGTTTAGTGGCTTTTGGTAGTCGTTACGGTGCCTCTCTGAAGTTTTTATATGCCGATAGTGAACATCAAGCTGTTTATTTTTGGATTGGTACAGTTTTAAAATCTAGTCAATGGTGGCAAGTTATATGGCCATATGATGCATTTACGCGTAAGGTTCCTGATTACATTATGTTTCAAAATGATGACACACAGGAGTTATTGTGCGCTACAACGCCTTATGATGAGAATAGACGTTATGTGACTTTATTGGAGGCGGGAGAGAATATGGATAATCCCGCCTGCTTTTGGGTGATTTCGAAATTTTAGATACTTTTTTAAGAATATTGGAAAAAAGATTTTTATATAAAATATAATTATTTAATGTTTATGATCAAAAATGAAAACAGTTTTAAATAAGAATAATTTGACAATATAAAAATCATAATCATAAGTGTATTTTTAATTTTATAATAATTTTTAAAATCGAAATAATAAAAAATTTGGTGAAATATTTAAATTGTGGACAAATTTTGAGTTTTTTATGAAACTTTGGGTAATTTTTTTTGTGAAAATTTATTTTGTATAAAAATTTAAAATTTATTGAAAATTAAATTAAAATTTTTTAAATTGGCTTTTTTATAAAAGATTTTTAGTGAAAAAATTTTTAATTTTTATTTGAATTTTTAGTGAAAAATTAAAATTTTATTGAAAATTTAATTTTTAGTGAAAAATTGACTTTTTTGTGAAAAATTGAATTTTTAGTGAAAAATTGAATTTTTAGTGAAAAATTGAATTTTTAGTGAAAAATTGAATTTTTAGTGAAAAATTGAATTTTTAGTGAAAAATTGAATTTTTAGTGAAAAATTGAATTTTTAGTGAAAAATTGAATTTTTAGTGAAAAATTGAATTTTTAGTGAAAAATTGAATTTTTAGTGAAAAATTGAATTTTAGTGAAAAATTGAATTTTTAGTGAAAAATTGAATTTTTAGTGAAAAATTGAATTTTTAGTGAAAAATTGAATTTTAGTGAAAAATTGAATTTTTAGTGAAAAATTGAATTTTTAGTGAAAAATTGAATTTTTAGTGAAAAATTGAATTTTTAGTGAAAAATTGAATTTTTAGTGAAAAATTGAATTTTTAGTGAAAAATTGAATTTTTAGTGAAAAATTGAATTTTTAGTGAAAAATTGAATTTTTAGTGAAAAATTGAATTTTTAGTGAAAAATTGAATTTTTAGTGAAAAATTGAATTTTTAGTGAAAAATTGAATTTTTAGTGAAAAATTGAATTTTTAGTGAAAAATTGAATTTTTAGTGAAAAATTGAATTTTTAGTGAAAAATTGAATTTTTAGTGAAAAATTGAATTTTTAGTGAAAAATTGAATTTTTAGTGAAAAATTGAATTTTTAGTGAAAAATTGAATTTTTAGTGAAAAATTGAATTTTTAGTGAAAAATTGAATTTTTAGTGAAAATTGATTTTTAGTGAAAATTGAATTTTTAGTGAAAATTGAATTTTTAGTGAAAAATTGAATTTTTAGTGAAAAATTGAATTTTTAGTGAAAAATTGAATTTTTAGTGAAAAATTGAATTTTTAGTGAAAAATTGAATTTTTAGTGAAAAATTGAATTTTTAGTGAAAAATTGAATTTTTAGTGAAAAATTGAATTTTTAGTGAAAAATTGAATTTTTAGTGAAAAATTGAATTTTTAGTGAAAAATTGAATTTTTAGTGAAAAATTGAATTTTTAGTGAAAAATTGAATTTTTAGTGAAAAATTGAATTTTTAGTGAAAAATTGAATTTTTAGTGAAAAATTGAATTTTTAGTGAAAAATTGAATTTTTAGTGAAAAATTGAATTTTTAGTGAAAATTGAATTTTTAGTGAAAATTGAATTTTTAGTGAAAAATTGAATTTTTAGTGAAAAATTGAATTTTTAGTGAAAAATTGAATTTTTAGTGAAAAATTTGAATTTTTTAGTGAAAATTGAATTTTTAGTGAAAATTTTGAAAAATTGAATTTTTAGTGAAAAATTGAATTTTTAGCGAAAAATTGAATTTTTAATGAAAAATTGAATTTTTAGCGAAAAATTGAATTTTTAATGAAAAATTGAATTTTTAGCGAAAAATTGAATTTTTAATGAAAGTTGAATTTTTAATGAAAAGTTGAATTTTTAATGAAAAAATTAATTTTTTGTGAAAAATTGATTTTTTTGTAAATTTTTCATTTTTGTAATTAAATTTTTTGCCAAAAAAATGTGTTTTTAAAATATTGGACATCTTTTAACCTGCGACCAGCATTCACGGGTGCATGTACATACAGCCCTATCGGACATCGTCAAAGTAAAACTGATTTTGAGTAGAAATTATCATGTGTAACGTCATAATTTTTCTGTATTTTAAAACATCAGCACAAACGCTTAATACCCAAGATATAATTAACCCCTCTGTAACTGACATGGTATTCAAGTAGACGCCAGTGCTGTTAGAATATGCATTTTAATATTATTTGTTGGTTCAAATTAAAAAAGGTATCCTTATGTATAGCAAGTTAAGCCCCTAAACTAGAAACATTAATAGCGGAATCGAGTTAAAAAAACGAAATTTAGCAGGAAAATGCTAGTAAAAAAATCACATGAAATCACCTTAATTACAGGAACAATTGGTGTAATTTTAACCCATCATCCTCGATTTAAGTAGGTTTAAAATAACGACTGTGACAAATTGAATTGAAATTGGAACAGATACTTTTTTCACATGGGATGCCAGATGGAAGAACTTTGTTAAATCGACTGTGAAAATGATTCTAATTCGATCGGTATATCTAAAAGTGGTGATAGCATTTTCTGTCTGTTACAGAAGACCATTTACTTATAAATGATTTTTTGACAATTTTTTTTAAATACACATACCCATTTTGGAGGGTCACCGACAACGCCTCTGATTAGATAGGGACCAAATAAGTTCAGAAATATCTCATCTAAAATTATGTGAATTCACGGTTTAAAGATTACAGGTTTATTAAACAAAACGATTTGAAAACACTGTGTGGGATCCAAAAATATATACGCTTCATGTGATCTTATATTATTATTTCTAAATAAAAAACAATAATCCGTTATTCACCACTTGTGGTGAGAGTATGGAAGAAAAACGCTAAAATTGCTACATGCGAATAAAATCCACTTAGTCACGATGTGTAATTAACTGCTAACGGACTGAGTTTAATTTAATTATTAAATTAAAAAATACTTAATTAATCATCACAAATAAAAGACGAAAAGATCATTTTTATTTTATAAAGAAATTAAAGAAAAAAAAAAACTTTATTTATCTCTTTTCATCACTTTCCACTGACACAACAAATCCGTCATGTGATCTTTAGTAACTAAAGTTGAAATTAATACTAAATTATCATTAAATTTGCTGGACGACGAACACAATAGCTCTTGTGTGGCCAAATTTTGAAAGAGTAGATAAGATTGATTACCTTCCGGCCATAAAACTTGCCACCATTGAGCCGCTTCGATGGCACAATCCAAACATATGAAGGCATTATTTTTCTCAGCCGTCAAATATCTGTAAGTACTGTCATATGGAGCACCAAAAGTCAAAAGTCCTTTTGGATTAAATTGTAATTTAAATTTACCCTTAACGCGAAGTGTATTTTTGGTGGGTATAAAATTAAATAAATAACGTTTATTGGGGGAGGGACCATTATTGCGTTCGGGGAATATATATTCATTGTAAAAGCGATTTTGAAAGGAAACATTATAATTCCAGGACTGATAAATTGTTAACAACTGTTTGGGTAATTTGCTTAAAAGTCTGCATATACTGGGATCTCCTATTGGTGACCGTTGCAGTTGTCGTTGTTGTAAAACACTGGTAACACCAAAAGTTAAGAGCGGCAGAAATCTGGCATTACTGGCATATTGTTTCCCATATTTATCCATAAAATATTCCAGAAGATTTAATTTCAAATCACCATTTGTTAGCAATAAAAGTTGCTCCAATATATCTTCCACTTTCATGAAGACCGAACATTCATCCAACACTTTTTGCCATATTTTTACTATGAATTTGACGTCTTTTTCATTATTATACAATTGATTTATCACCTTTTCCAAATCGGGTTTGGTATTTAGAGATTTTGTGGAAATTGCGGCAATTAATTGATTGAATAATTTTTCCATTAAAGTCGAACTAACATGATTATCCAATAATTGAGATATTTGATCAGATTTGAAATCATCGCGATTTAAAGTTAATTTCTTGTGTATAAAGACTAAATTTGTTATATCAACATCACAATCCGCCACATTTTCATGCCAAAAATCAAATATTGTTCTGGCATTTAGAGTTGCCGGGGTACAGGTGTTGCTAGTTTGGTTGTTAAATTGTTGTAGATCAGCTGAAGGTAAAGAGAAGATCAGCAAAGGCAGCAATAATAATTTCCAGTTTTGCTGGTTCACAGCGCAAACAATGATCGTCATTAAGCGATTTTATCGATCTTACTTTGGGAAGAGTAGAAGACAAACTAATTTTTTTTTTGTGTTGAAAGCTGAGAAGAGATCTTTAGTTTTATGCGAAATTCTCTATCTGAAATGAGTATTTTTTAAAAAAGTTTAAATCTGGTTTTTAGCTCTTAAATAAACAATATGAAATAAATGAGGAATTTTAGTTGGTAATTCCCCGTTTAAGTTGTTTTAATTAAAGCTTTTGAATTGAAGATCAGCATGTCATGTTTTAAATGGGAGAGATAGAATTTAATTTGCGGTTTAATTGAAATAACGTTTTAAATATAATTTTTTTATCCTCAATAGAGGTCATAAATACAGTTAAATTATATGCATTTCTCATTTAATAGAATGTTAACGACATAATGACAAAAATTTCGATTAACGAATGTGTGAGTGAAACGTAAAAAATGTTGATACATACTTTTCTTCCTAATTGCAACGGCTTGAGTCGGTTTATGAACTTCTGCTATTACAGTTTGAAATCGGTGTAGCCATTCGACATCGGAAGTTCCATATTACTTTCATTTAAATGCTCATATGAAACATGGTTCCAAAACGCTTTTTGGAAAATAATTCTGTAACTTTGGGACTGCTAAATGTCTTTTAATGGAATTTCAGGCAGAAATTCTTGAGGTTTAAAGAAGCCCGTGTCTTTGGGATGGGTAGTGGACCTGCAAAGTTGAAAAAATGCCAAAATTTCACTTATAAATAAAGTGAAAAAGAATTTACAAACATTCTCTACATGTGTGAGATATCTCTTGTAGTTTTCGAGATATTTGGACCAATGTAAGCAACACTTTTGGAAACTATATGACAAAGAGAGGATTGAAAGTCTGGCTTCAACCACAGAACAGATATTGACGGTTGGATATTACACAATAAAAGAACGGCCCTAAAACATAGAACTCGTGCCTCTCTACCTTCATTCATTTTAACCGATGCATAAGGCCCTTAATAAAAAAAACATTCTCACGAAAATAGGATCTTCATTACGTCACGATCTGAGTGTAACTTGTCCAAAGTTTTTTTTCCCAAACTAAAAACTATCGGAGGCAGCCCAATTACACTTTGATGACAAACCCTTGCTTTTTAGAAATGATATAATCAGAGAATCTGAACAATCCAAGAGGAATTGGGGCGGTTCTAAGATTTTTAAAAAATTATACCAGATTGCAATATTCATAAAAATATAGAAATCTGTTAAAAAACTCCCAAAAATAAGATCTTATTTTTGGGAGTTTTATTTACCAATAAAACTAAATTTTGGTTCCAAATTTAAAAATTTTTTATTGTTTAAGAAAAGTCAAAAAATTGTCTTCAATTCCAATTCAGAGTTGATCAATTTCTTTATAAGATTTCTAATCGCAAATCAGGAATTATATATCATCATCTTGAGCCTTAATATATAGCTTCATATGAAGATGAGACTTACAAAAAGTATTTCCTGTCAGAATGCCCTTATGGTGACGAGGAGATCATTTCAGTTAAATTTTAAACGTTTTGAGATTTTGGGGATTTTCACATGGAAAAGTGGGAATATTTTTAGCTTCTAAATAATGGACAAGTTCATTTAATCAAAAGTATAAACATTAATTTAATTTAAAAGTTCACTCGAAATCACTTCACTTCCAATCATGTGAAATTTCATTAAGATATCTCTGATGGTTAAAAAATATGGAATCATTTTAAAATCGATAACAAAATAATGCAAACAATTTTTTTATTGAGGCAACAATAATTTTTATTAGAATAAAAATATTTTTATTGGCGATAACAATAATTTTAATGACGATAACAATAACTATTGTTATCAATGGAAAATCACAATGGGAATTAAGAAATATTTTTGTTACGGTAACAATATCTAATAACAATAGTATGATGCTTCTTGTTTATGGTTACCGCAAACATATGTTTTCTTTGCATGTGTGATTTGGATAAAAAAAATAATAAAAATTCACTATAAAAAATCTTTTTCAAAAAAATTTGATAATTTGGAATAAAAATTTTGGATTTGAACATTTTTACAGAATCTTTCTGAAATATTGGACTGATCACTATCATTTTTTTTGCTCCAAAATAATGATATATCTTAAACTTTATCAAGATATCTCCAAAATTGCAAACTGTAGATGTTATAGAGATTGACAGCCAGAACGACGTAAGGGCGGACATTGCTAAATAAAATCCGGTAAAAACATTAAGACGTTCGGTATGGCAACCAAACTTACCAACCATTTATACTTCTCTCTTCCGTTGCTGAGGTGACAGCCCTTGGCCGAAGAATTTCGGGTCATTCCAGTACGAAGAACCGGCTCACTTCTTCAGCACATGCTACTACAATCACGCACAAAATGCGAAGTAGAAATATGATCCTCAAGGCTTTAGCCGGCAGTACTTGGGGTATGGACAAAGAAATCTTATTGGCTACATATAAAATGATTTGCCGGCCAGTGGCGAATTATGCTGCTCCAATGTGGACATCATCGCTATGTGATACGCAGTGTAAAAATATCCAAAGTTGTCAAAATGCAGCCTTAAGAACTATAACGGGCTGTATACAAATGTCCTCAATTCACCACCTACATGAGGAAACAAAGATCCTTCCAATAAGGGAACATAATGAAATGCTAAGTAAGCATTTCCTTCTATAATGTCATCGGAGAAACCATCCCAACTTCAATATTACACAATTGGAGTTACAGCCGAGACATGTAAGAAAGGATATTCGTATATACGAAAATAGCATACAAAGATATATACAAGATCCTTTGGATCAAAATTCGTATGTAGTTTAGGGTATAAAAAGATACACTTTCAATAATCTTCACCAAAAAGTTCAGTGTATCATTTTCTATCACAAACAAATCTTATCGATTGTATTAGTTGAGAAAAAAAACTCTCCTTTAAATCCCTAAAGGTTTCCTAAATCACAAAAAAACCTTAAATTTATTTTATAAAAAGTTAAGCAAATATAGATTCTTTCAAAATACAATAGATTGTTTTATTTTACATTCCCTTTTTTCTCAAAATAGATAATTAGGAGCTGAAATCGGGGATAAAAGAAAGATTTTATCTAAGAATATAATTCCTAATCTTGTATATTAAATTTATTTTCACGTAAATGCATTCATTTAAATTTTCATAAATCATTTTAACCTCTTAACCAAATGACCCATAAAAAATTTGTCATACAAAAGAAAAAGAAGAAGAAGAAGAAGAAGAAAAAAGTCCTCACCAACTTTGTCCTTTAAAATTCTCTTCACATTAAAAAAAATCTTTTATAAAAAAATATGCTACACAAACAAAATCTAAATAGTAAAATTAAGCGGGAGTATATGTGTGAGTGTGTGTGTGTGTAAGTCAGTGCGTATGTAATAAAATCCCTTGCACTAATACACACTCACATGCTTAACACATTTCATAATAGAAATCAAAACAAATAAAAATGTTAAAATATGTCAAGCCCGACTATGTAATACCCTTCTTCAAAGTTTGTGAACAACCCTCGTATAATTTGCTTTTCTTATTAATGTTTATGTGTTACATAAATAATTGTGATGATAATATTTATGTGAAATTTATGCGTTTTAAAGGGAAGTAAATTCTGGAGGGTATTATGAGACTTAGACAAAATTATGTAACGACCCTCGTATAATTTTGCAAAGAAATTTTGGTTAACATTTATCTTAAGTTGACTAAATATTATTACAATACCCACGAATGTGTGCGATAAATTTTGAAAGGTGATTGTATGGAACCTGTGGGAATGAATGGACCGATCCTCATATAATTTGGCACATCGTTTTAAAATATCATAAGACTTCTTTTCGTACAACTTAGTTGAAATCGTTCTATATTGGGGAATTTTATGGGCTAAAAGACCCATTCCGGGGGCACATTTTTATGTGGCCTATATGAAATAATGAACCGATTATAACCAATTTAATAGGCATCGTCCTTGAGCGATACTATGAAAATATCTTCAAAACTACATTGCGAGTAAGCTATGCATGGGCAGCCAGCCGGATGGACAAGGATAAATTAACTCAGGAAGTGATTCTGAGTCGAACAGCATACTATTTTCTCTTCCCGTTACAAACATCTGCACAGACGCATAATACCCCAATCACGGTGATGTAGGGTATAAAAAGGAAATAAAACCAACTTTTACTCTTCTACAAAAAATATAACAATAATAAAGATATACAAATACACACGTGCATATATATATATATATATATGTGTGTGTATATATACTAAAGTAGATTTTAATACTTTTACATTCAACAGGCCGTTTTAAATCCCTTTCCTTTTTACAGCCTCAAAAGAAAACGAAAACAGAAACAGGACAGGAGAAAAGGAATAAAATTGTAGTAAAAGAAAATCGAAAATACCTCAGACAACAATAAACAATGAAGCAACCAATCAAACGACCCATCCGACCCTTAAAAGTTTTATCCTTTTTTTCTTTTTTTTTTTTGTTACATAAAAATCAAACAAAATAAAACTTTAAGGTTTTACAGAATTTCTCTCATTCCTTCGTTTGAAAATTTCTTGAAAAGATTTCATGACGTTTTATTTGGAAATCCAACATGAACAATTGTTGAATATTTCTTGTACATGCACACACACACACATAAATACACACAATATAAAATAATTCTTGAAATATTTTTATTTGTTTGATGATGAATTGATGTCGTCATTTGGAAATCGTCCCTTTTCAAAATATTTATACGTTACAATTTGTATGATTTTCAAAAATTTCAAAAAAATAACGGTATTTTCTCTCTTAAATAATAATTCTCTTTATTCTCAATTATTCTAACGCCTGCTCACCATAATTTTCATCTGTTGCTTAAAAATGTGTTTTTTTCTTGGTATGATTCATTTTGTGGAGGAGGTGGCAGGTAGGGTAAGAGGTGAGATTTACTTCCATTTTTGACTTGTTTGTTGTTTTGGTTTCTTTTGTATGTAACAAAATAAATATGGAAAATGTGTCATAAATTCAGTATTAACTCAGAAAATGTTGTTTGTAAACATTTATCCTGTTGCTGTCATTGCTGTGGTTTTATGTTAAGTTTAATGGTTTTGACCAGGATTGCCAAAGAGGAATCAAAAACAGGAACGTTAGAAATTCTGAGAGGAATATTATTTCAAATTTTGAGACCATAAACAGAGCACAGAAATTGAAGTCAAATTATCCAAAAAATATTCTTTGTACTGAATGGATGACGAAATGTATTTTGTATCAGATTTTTACGCTCGTGGGAACGAAATGGACTGCTTCCATTCATAAGACTTCAAAATGTGTTCACTTGTTTTTGGCCTGACTGGTATCCTGTCACTATGGTAAAGAAGACTTTGAATGATTTAAGAACAATAAAATCCTCCGGAACTAAGGCCAGTGGAGAGATATTAAACTCCTGTAAAAAGAGAGTTAAATGCATCAAAAGATATTCGAGTTAATTGACAGAAACCACTATAAAACCATTAATGGAAGGGTTTCCGAAAGAGGTTTAAAAATTCTAATAATATTTTCAATCAAATAAAAACTCAGTCCTTAATAAGGTTTTATGCAAACATAAATCATGGAATCGAATTCTACGAGGGTCGGTCATGAGTACTATATATACTCGATGGTAAACGAAATTTTTACTTCGAATTATTTAAATTATTGTTTTTTTTTTAATTTGTGAAAATAAGTAAAGTCGAAATTTTTCTCCAAAAAATAAAATTTTATTGAAAAATTTATTTTTATAAAAAAAAATTTGATTTTTTAGTGAAAAATTGAATTTTTAATGAAAAATTGAATTTTTAGTGAAAAATTGAATTTTTAGTGAAAAATTGAATTTTTAGTGAAAAATTGAATTTTTAGTGAAAAATTGAATTTTTAGTGAAAAATTGAATTTTTAGTGAAAAATTGAATTTTTAGTGAAAAATTGAATTTTTAGTGAAAAATTGAATTTTTAGTGAAAAATTGAATTTTTAGTGAAAAATTGAATTTTTAGTGAAAAATTGAATTTTTAGTGAAAAATTGAATTTTTAGTGAAAAATTGAATTTTTAGTGAAAAATTGAATTTTTAGTGAAAAATTGAATTTTTAGTGAAAAATTGAATTTTTAGTGAAAAATTGAATTTTTAGTGAAAAATTGAATTTTTAGTGAAAAATTGAATTTTTAGTGAAAAATTGAATTTTTAGTGTGTTGAGTTGAAAAATGAAAGCGTTGAATGCTGGAAAGGATGGAAATAATAACACTGACTCTGAGCCGATTAAACAAAATAAACAATTTATTTTGTTTAATTCCAATAGCTCGAAAAATCTCAATTGGCAATCGAATGCAAAGTAAAGAAAAGAAATAAAAAACAAGAATTAGGATTTTGGATATTAGGATGTTTATTGGATTTCAAATTTGTTACCTTCTCGTTGAACTGCTAAAGAAAGAAGAACTTTTTCTTAGCAGGAAACAACATAGGAGACATTTCTGCCAGGATGACAGATCGATTTAGGCGTTTTAATAGAAAGAGAACGCAATATTTATAGAACATTCAGCTAGTATATATATTAGCTTTAAAGTTTGAAATGCTTGCTTGAAAGTACCTTCTTAGCTAGAGGTGTTTATATGGCATAAAGTCGATTAAAAGACTTTTGGCATTAACATAGTGAAAAATTGAATTTTTAGTGAAAAATTGAATTTTTAGTGAAAAATTGAATTTTTAGTGAAAAATTGAATTTTTAGTGAAAATTTGAATTTTTAGTGAAAATTTGAATTTTTAGTGAAAATTTGAATTTTTAGTGAAAATTTGAATTTTTAGTGAAAAATTGAATTTTAGTGAATTTTTTTTTAATTTCAAATTTTAATATAAATTTTAATTTCATAATAAATTATAAGATAAAAGTATTTTTTTAATAACTTACCTTAAGTACCGGAATTGATAAATCTGAAAAGAATTTAGAAGAAAATAAATTAATTTCATACTTTTTTCAAAAAGAGCAAAAATATCTTGTTCTTAACACTAATAAGACCCACTTCAATCCATTGTATGAAATTAATTTTACACTATTACTTTTCAAACATAAAGAGTGGGAGTATATGTATGTGTGTGTGTTGTATGTATTTATGAAAACATGTTAATATAACATTAACTAGATATGAACGTGTAAATATATGTTTGTGTGTGTGTATGTGTGTAAGTGCTAGATAGATACAAAAAAAAAAAACATTTTTAATACTAAATTGTTGTTTTACATGCAGCAAACGACTCATAAACAAAATATATATGTCACAACCTAAAAGTATGCTACACTAAACTTTAACATATATGCAAACATATACAAATACATAAAAAATGATAATATGTAAACACACCTATACAAAGGTAAACAATAAAAAGAAATATTACCAAAAGTAAAACTTTACAATTTACAACAACGACAACAAAAACAATAACACAGAGTAACAAAGTAATTGAGAGAGAAAAATAAAAATTGAGGTGAATTTCATGTTTGCTAAAAGAGAATATTTATGTGTTAAAGAAATTTCAAAACAGTTCTAGTTGAACTCTTAAATAAAACGGTCGTGTTGGGTTAAAAGAAATTTTATAACAAAAAAAATTATTCAAGTGAAATTATTAATAATTTAATAAGAAGTAGAAAAATTGAAGTTTTAAAAATTTTAGAAAAAAATTGAAATCCGTTTTAAAAAGTAAAAATAAATAAAAACATGAGAGAAAAATTTTAACAAATTAATTTTAATTCTCTAAAAAAAGGAGTTTAAAATAATTTGTATGTTTTGTATTTTCTATTAAGTTTGAAATAAAAAAAAATTGCCTAAAGCCTAAAATCACTTTAATATTTTATGAATTTATAAATCTCATTAAACGAAAGAAAAGAAAAAAATGTGCCACCTTTTGTATTACTATGTTAAGTGGATTTGAAGAAGAAATAAAAGAATAAGTAAAATAATCTAAAAATAATCACTTCTTTTTTGTGGCAGCCTGAAAATATACTACACAATATAAAAATATCATAAAAAACAACTTATTGTGAGAGGTTAGTAGCTGAGTAAAGGAAGAAGAAAAAAAACAATATAAAAATTCCAACATTTTCATGAATAACTTATTTTTATATTAAAAGTTTATTTAAAGTTTTCTAAAACATAATTTTCTTTTTTACTCTTATTACAAAACAATAGCATACTTTGAGGTAAAATAATGTTTTGTCGCTGTGTCTGTGAATGTGTGTGTTCTAAATGTAAATGTTATAAACTAGAGAGTATAAAACTTAATATTACTTAAGGAATTCTTTATAAAATTTATTGAAATATTTTTCTAAAAAAACCACAATTATGATAAAAGCAATTTTCGTTTAATAAAAAGCATTTGAAATATTTGAAATAAAATATTCTAAAGAATTGTATTTTTTTGCTTTCTGAAGTACTTGAGGAGTGAAGTCGAAAAAAATGAACAGAAATCAAATTGAAGAATTAGGAGAAGCTAAAAATTTTTTATTAGTTAAATTGAAATTTAGTTCTGTTGAGTTCTTGTTGAGTTCAAGTTCAGTTCTAGTTCAATTCTTGTTCAGTTCTAGTTCAGATTCTGAATCAGATTTTAGTTCATTTTTAATTTAGTTGTTGTTCAGTTCTTGTTCAGTTATAAATAGATATGAATATTTGGAATGTACTAGATTTATTTTTCTGAATCATTCTGGATAATACAAATAATATACTTTCATATATATATATCGTTGTATAGAACAACGCCCTCTATATGTGATGCATTGGAGAGAAAATTTGCTAATATTAACATCGTCGATACCATCTTCTGGACTTTCTATGTTGACATTCTTCATATTCACTCATATTTGGGTTGGCCAAAAGCCAGAACGATGCTTTTAGTTTAGAAATACTTGTTTTGTAGACAAGAGCTTTAACTACTGCACTATGTTGCACAGTTTCTTTGACTTTGGAACTATTGAATATCATTACTATTGAAATTTTCGTGGACACTCTTTAGGTGTTTTCCGACGGCATTGAAAAGGGTCGGAAAGTGGCTCTCTAAATTTGGTCACCCTAAAATTTTATTTTGGCGATTCTTCTCACGCATTTCAATCAAACTCACAGCAGATCAACTAGGATGCTATTAAAAATCTATCCTGTTATTTGTGGGTGTTAAGAATTTTTTTTGGTCGCACTCCTTAAGTTGTTTCTTTAAACTTCAAAAGTTTTTTGCATTTTAATTATGTAGATTTGTTTAAAAAATGTTAACAATTCGTATAATTTATAAAAAAAATATATTTGTAAACAAAGCATACTTTTTGGCAGCTCATAAATTTAATAAAACGTTGCCTAATTCATTTAAATTTAAAGTTATTTAAGTAAACTATTCACTTAAAAATTAACTATTAAAAAATATATATGTTTATATGGAAAAAAATAACATACATATTCAGAAAAAAATCGAGTGAAAAATGTATGTTAATATTTCTACGGTTGCATTCTTTAAAATTTTTCTCTGAAATTATTTAATTAAGGCAGTTTTTTTTAAATAAAAAAAATATATTTATGTAAAGAATTTCGTCATTAGTTTAATTTATAAATTAACATAATTTTTATTGATGCATAACTTTAGGCAGTTCATACATTTTAATATGTTATCTGTTTTTTTTTAATTAAATTAATTGAAATGAGAAGTTTGATTAGAAAAGAAAACAATTTTTAAAAACTAACAAGATCATTCACAAAATTAGTATGTGAATATGCTAAAAAGATGAAAACTTGCATTAACATTTTTTCGTTTTCACTCCTAATTACTTTATTGCTCTCTTTGCATTTAATTATGAAAATTAAAAAAACATTTTAATGTGATTTTTATACAAAGTATTAAGGGCAGACACTTAGTATGAGTTTAATTTGGAAATCGGAATACAAACATGTAAAGCATATTTTGTGGCAGCTCATAATTTTAAAAATATTGCTTGAGACTTTTAAAATTAGAATAATTTTAATGAAAACTTTGAATACAAAAGTTTAAAATTTCAAAAATAAGTACATTATAAACATTTTAAAATCTTCTGAAAAAAATATGTTGTTTCTCTCACTCTTCACTTATTTTCTTTTTCTTCTGAACTTAGTTTTTTTTTAAATTATGAAATTTTCTTTTACTTAAATAATGAAAATTTTTCCTAAAGAAAATATTAAAATTTGCTTCGTATTTGCATTTGTTTTGTAATTTGTAAATTAACATTGAAATAAACTAAATTTAAAGCATACTTTCTGGGTGATCATGATTAAGAAAATATTGCTTGACACATTAAAAATTTTTGGAGTAATTGAAATGTAAAAATAAATAATTTAAAAAAAAGTAATTTCATTATAAATTGAAATATATCTCCTAAAAAAAGTTAGAAGCAAAGAACGCGTTCATCTGTAATTGTAAAATTTATGGAGACCTTTTCATTATACCCTACATCACCATAGATGGTTGTGGTATTATGCGTTTGTAATAATGTTTGTAAAATAGAGAAAAATTTTGTTACATCCATAAATTATATCAGAGTAAATGAAATCATACGAGGGTGGAATTATAATTTCTTAACAACCATTTTTAGGATATAACATAGTCGGGCTTGACCGACTATAAATTTCTTTCTTGTTTTAATTTGTCGATTTATGTTCGAAAATTTTACAGATGATCTTCTCTTGAATCTGCGTCCGATATCGGTCTGTAACTTTTAACGTACTTAGTCGATTTTGCCGCGTTTAAATAGGAATCTTCTCAGGATAATAACAAATACTTAGGTCAAATTTCATTGAGCTCAGTCAATTATTGTGGATCTGAGCATGCCAATTCATGTGGTCCGTTACACACGGAATTACAAAGCTTATGTACCCTCTTCAGCACTTGCAGTGGTGAAAGATATAAAAATAATGCATTTTTATAAAACACTTTTTGCCATTAGTTTTATTTGAAAATCAACATAATTGTAAATAAACGTTAGAATTTGAAGCATACTTTTTGGCAGTTCATAACAACATTTATATTGTTTGTTACTTTTTAATTTAAATAAATTTAAACAATCGATTAGTTTATTTTTATAATTTTTCTAATGAAACATTAACTGAATTAATGTAACTTTTGCGCAATAAATTGTGAACATTTTATTGGAAAATATTTATTACTTCATTACAATTATTTTAATTAAAAATTCAGCTTTAAGTAAATATTTATTTTCAATTACAACATTTTAATATTAAAATAGAAATAAATGAGGATGTTAAAATTGACTGTGTGACTTAAACTTCAATACCTTCCACCAGCAAAAGGGCCTTTATAAACGTAGTAAGCAATATTTGGCCTGAATGTCATACATCTTTGAAGACTTTACAAGTCTTTATTTAACAAACTACTTTCGCATTACCCCTGTCTTGCTGACAAATTTTGTAGTCTACACAAATTTCTGTTCCCTCCGATATTGTTACAGATTCTTATTATCGTTTCCATTCAGCTGACTTTGACCCAGCTTGATTGATTCACTTATATGATTTTTTGATTCAACACATAATATATAAGAAACTTATTTTTATTCTTTTCATAAAATATATAGTATAATTTAAGGCGTTTAAGCAATTTAATTTTATAGCACTAGTTAATATTATTTAGTACTAAAAAACTTTATTTCTCTTCCCAAAAAATAAAATAATATTTTAAATAAACTTTAACACTCATTCATTTTTAGAAAAATTCTCCATTTTTGTCATTTTCTGTAAAAACTACCGAATTGTGTAATTTTTATTTAAAACAAATATTTACTTTTAATTACTTCGCTTGTGTGTGCGTGTGTATTATTGTATTGTCGCAATCATAAAAATCCTATGTATCTTAAGGCGCACAAAAGTAATTGCATTTTATTGCATATCTTTAGGCTGTCAATTAAATAATATACAAACAACATTTGTTAAATTGTTTTACCATAAAATCACAATTACTGGTTTATTTCAAATATTTGAGAGATTTAAACTTATTTTCTAATTAGTTTACACAAAAATAAACTAAATTTTTTTTAATTAACATTTTATTGTTAAATAAATTTGAAGATAAAATTTGATTTGTTATGTCAACAAATATTGAAGAAATAATAAGAAAGAAAATAGTTAAAGCGAAAATAGAGTATAAATTTCGATTAGTTTCTGATTTATGGAAAATTTTCGATAAATTTTTGATTTACAAAAATAATCGATAAATATCTGATTTATGGAAAATTTTTGAAAAATTATAGATTTTTAGAAAATTTTCGATAAATTTTCAATTAACAGAAAATTATTGATAAATTTCCGCTTTACAGAAAAGTTTCGAGAGTTTTTTGTTTACAGAAAATTTTTAATTAATTTTTTATTTATAGAAAACTTTCGATAAATTTTTAAGTTTTATTTTATCGATAAATTTTTATTATTTTTTTTTTTTAATTTTTATTAATTTTTTTAAAAAAATTATTGTTTCATAAAAAATTTGAGAAAAATATTTATTTAATAGAAAAATTTTGATAAAAATTAAAACAAAATCCGACAATTTTTCTTTGGATATTTTCGATAAATGTTCCTTGTTTGGGAAATTTCTAAAAAAAATTATATTTATAGGAAATCTCGGATAAACTTTCTATTTTTAGGAAATTCACGATAAATTTTCTATTTTAGGAAATTTCTGATGAATTTTAAATTTTTAGGAAATTTTCGATATTTTTTGAATTCATAAAATATTTTTTAATAAATTTTGGATTTAAAGAAAATTTAAAATTTATTTTCGATAAATTTTGTATTGAAAAAATTTCCTTTAAATTTTGGATTTTTAGGAAATTTAAGATAAATTTTAGATTTTTTTGGAAATTTCCGATGAATTTTTGATTTAAAGAAAATTTTCGTAAGTTTTGGATTTATAGGAAATTTCCGAGGAATTTTGGATTTATAGGAAATTCGAGGAATTTTGAATTTAAAGAAAATTTTCGATAAGTTTTGGATTTATAGGAAATTTCCGAGGAATTTTGGATTTATAGGAAATTTCCAATAAGTTTTGGATTTATAGGAAATTCGAGGAATTTTGAATTTAAAGAAAATTTTCGATAAGTTTTGGATTTATAGGAAATTTCCGAGGAATTTTGGATTTATAGGAAATTTCCAGTAAATTTTCTTTTTACAGAAAATTTCCGACGAAATTTCTTTTCATAAGAAAGTTTTGTAAATATTGGAATTATAATATATTTTCGAAAAATTCTTGTTTTATTGAAAATTTTCGATAAATTTTAGATTTATAGAAAATTTTGGATTATTTTTTTGTAAACTTGTGAATGTATTTAATATTTTCCCAAATAATTTAGTTAATGGAAAATATTTAATAGATTTTTGATTTACACAAAATAAGCGATTATTAGAATATATTCAAGTTTGGAGAACAAACAAAATGTTTATAATATTGAACAAATTTGTACAGAGTTCGTTTTTTATGAAAATCCAAGAAAAAAAGAAATAATAATTAATCCTGATATATGTTCCAACGTCATCAGATGGTATTCCATGATCGATCTTCCAAATTTTAGAGAAAATTATGATACGATTTTGTTCTTTATATATTTTCCCTTTATTTACAAAAAAAAAAAAACTTTAAAAAGTTTTGTCTTAATTTTCTGTTTTTTGCTTGCACACTTGTGAAAGCCTTTTGAAAAAAATAGTCCTCTCAATAACAAAAAATAAATGACATCTATTTAAATAAAATTTAAAAAATCCTAAAAGTATGCTTTGAATTTAATTTTGTAAATGTATGCTATTAAAAAATAAAATATCAAATTTCCCTTTTAACCTTCAAAATTGTTTTTCCATTGATTTACTAACTTTATTTTCGCTATTTTCGTTGAAGAAAAAAAGTAAGAGAGAATAAAATAATAAATCTCTGACTGTAATTTATTTAGTTTATTTTATTGCAATTTAAACTAAAAAAAAACGTTAAAAGAGATTTTTACTCCTGCAAATGATATTTTGGCCGTAATTTACTTATTTATTCGTTTCAATTTATCAATTGGCAAATTGCCTGTCAGCCGAGAGAGAAAGAGTGGCGAACGGGAAAGGAGATAGAGTGAGTAAGAGAGCCAATCAAATGTAAATACTTTAAATTTATGTTCTCTTGATGACATATAATATATTTAATTTACTGGATATCAGTTTGTATTGTTGTTGTTTTTTTCCTTATTTTTGTATGAATCATGAAAAAATTATCCCAAATTACAGTTTTGTATGAAGATAAATATTTATAGAGATATTTACATAATATGATTATATATCTCTGATAAGTAATATGATAATAAATTTTAGTAACTAGAGATGTCAAAATAAATATAAATTATATCGTACGTAATATAATCTAATAAAATAAATATCATATCTTGATTATGACTATATTTTTAGATTTTAACTAGATATTAAACATTATTGCTATTACAAAATACAAAAGTTATTAACAAATAATTTCATTTTATTTGATTTGTCATTAATTTTACGAATGAATCATAATTTCATTTATAAATTTCACTATTTGAAATCTTTTCACTCACTTTTGATAAAGAAAAATAAATAAATTTGAGAAGAGAATTTCATCATTTAATAAACATTATTGGCAATATGAAATTAACGATAAATGAATTGTATTGCGTAAAATTAGTATTAACTTTTCCCGACCACCTTCATGACCCCCAACCGATTTCATTTGCCAATTACGTCATTCAGTTCTGTTTTCTCTTTATGTGTTTTTTTATGTATTTGACAGCTTTTGTATTCTTTTCGGTAGGAAATTTATAACGTTTCGTAACAAAGAAAAAATATGAAATAAATATTGTGAGTACTTTCACTTTTACCAACAAAAGTTCTGAAATTTATAAGAAATTTATCGATAATTAAAAAATCAACGTTTTATTGATTTTTCAGAAAATGTAATTCATCGAATTTTTGTATTTTTTTAAGGCAAAAGAAGTTATCGATATTTCTTGAATGATTTTTTCTAATTTCTAAAAAAAGTTTTTATTTCATATTTTTTTCAAATTAAAAAAATACTTTTTTTTTTATTTTTTTGTTTTTAAATCAGTAAATCTAAAATTTTTAAAAATTTTCTTTCAAGAAATTTATCGAAAATTTTCTATACATTACGAATTTATGGAAATTTTTCTATAAATCACGAATTTATCGAAAATTTTCTATAAATCACGAACTTATCGAAAATTTTCTATAAATCACGAATTTATCGAAAATTTTCTATAAATCACGAATTTATCGAAAATTTTCTATAAATCACGAATTTATCGAAAATTTTCTATAAATCACGAATTTATCGAAAATTTTCTATAAATCACGAATTTATCGAAAATTTTCTATAAATCACGAATTTATCGAAAATTTTCTATAAATCACGAATTTATCGAAAATTTTCTATAAATCACGAATTTATCGAAAATTTTCTATAAATCACGAATTTATCGAAAATTTTCTATAAATCACGAATTTATCGAAAATTTTCTATAAATCACGAATTTATCGAAAATTTTCTATAAATCACGAATTTATCGAAAATTTTCTATAAATCACGAATTTATCGAAAATTTTCTATAAATCACGAATTTATCGAAAATTTTCTATAAATCACGAATTTATCGAAAATTTTCTATAAATCACGAATTTATCGAAAATTTTCTATAAATCACGAATTTATCGAAAATTTTCTATAAATCACGAATTTATCGAAAATTTTCTATAAATCACGAATTTATCGAAAATTTTCTATAAATCACGAATTTATCGAAAATTTTCTATAAATCACGAATTTATCGAAAATAAATAAGAAATTTATCGAAAATTTTCAATAAAAAATTTATTGAAAATTTTCCAAAAATAAGAAATTTATCGAAAATTTTCCATAAATAAGAAATTTATCGAAAATTTTCTAATAAAGAGAAAATTAATTGATTTTTTTGTGAAGGATTTTCTATAATAAAATATTTATCGCAAATTTAAATAAAAAAGTTACCGATAACAGTCAACAATTTATCGAAAATGTTTTATTTATTGAAGATTTTCTTTTAGTGAAAAGTTTATGGATGATTTATGGAATTTAACGAAAATTTTCTATAAACAAGATATTTATCGAAAATTTTCTGTAAAAAGTCGGAAATTAAATTTTATTTACTTCACAAATTGGAATGTGAAATTATCAAAATTGTTAAAAAAGTATAAAATTAACATTTTCATCCTTTTTTCTCATACGTTATTTTAAAAGTCTTAACATTTTGTTTCTTTTTGAATCCCCAATTTGTTCCCTTTTCGCGCAATTTTAAAAAGATTTAAATTTTAAGATTTTTACAAAAAGAAAAAAAAAAGTCGAATATTAAATATTTTTTCTACTCAATTGATTTGTTATTTCAGACGAATTTAAAAGGGATCTAGAAACCTTTCATTGACTTTTATGGCACACATTTGCCAAGAACAAACACACCAATGCACACACTCTATCACACACATACACACGCATAGTAGTGTTGCTTAATAATACATATTTTATTGCATGCATTTAGGCGACAAATGTTCTGTGTCAAAGTTCTTATCAGAAAATCATTAACAGAAACCAAACAGTTGTTTCTTTGACTTTTGCATGACTTTCAGTTTTCAGTATTTTTTCGTTATTGGAGGTAGAAGAAGATATGAATGTGTGGTTGTGTGAGTATGAGTTATATTTTGTGTGTGTGTGTGTGTGTGTTTTATTTTGGAGAAAAATAAAATTTTGAATTCATTTATTTATCTAGATGTTTTTTATGTTCCTTTTTCTATATTTTTTACTACAATTTTCCAAATAGAAAAATGTTTCTTAATGATTTTCCACCAAAAATAAAAAAAAACAAAATAATGATGAAAATCTATAGAAAAATATGTTTTATATCCTTCATTGTTTACTCTTATAATTTTTTCATTTTTTTTTAAGAATACAAATACTTAAGTATGTGTGTGATATAGAACATATTTACATTTGTATGTATGACCTTCGTTTGCCTGTCCTGTTTTTATAACCTTCACCACCACAAGTGATATATTAACTTTGTCATTCCGTGTGCAACGCTAAGAAGGAATTATCTCAGATTCCATAATGTATATATATTCTGTCTGTCTATTGTTGGCACGCTCACATCCACAATAATTGACAGAACTCAATGTTAAAGTCCAGAGAATTTCCTTTCACTGAATTTCCAGTTCACTATATTAGAATATAAAGACCGATATCTGAGGCAACCTCTAAGTTCACCATTTATATAACAAAGAAAAGGGAATTCAACTTATTTCACGCAAATTAAAAAAATTACGTGCACGTGACAATCGGTGTACTTTTACTGCAGTTAAACAAATTAATCGATTCTAATGACACAAATCGACATCGAAACCTTCAAATCGAACCGACTCATATCGGGATCAAAACGATACAATTTGAAATTTCAACCAAGCAAATCGAATTTGTGTATTGTTATTGTGAATGTATGTACGAAATATAACGTATGTACTTCAAAAACACTTATGATGGAGGGTATTGAAGTTTCGGCATAACTTATTTCTCTTTTTGTTTTGACTTAAATGAATGTATTTGTTTATGTATTTGTAAATCCTAGAGTGCAAGTATGTTGGTGTATGTTTACGTATGAATGTGGGTGAGAGTTTGATTTTACAGGTTGTTCTGCTTGATTTAATATTTCGTTCAAGTCTGTGTTTTTCTCGTTCATTCTTTCGTTCTTTATATTTTATGGTTACAATTTCCGTTTATTTTTCGTTTCGATATCACAAATTTTGTTATTTCTATTCTGTTCGAAAGACAAATGAATAAATATGTATTTCCACAACATTGAATTGAAACAACTGTGATTTATTAAGATGCATGACACATGAACTAAAAGATAAAAATAATATTTACTAAATATTTCATCTTTTCTATTTAAATTTTATTTTGAGATACTTTTTTTCCTTCTTCTTTTTCTTCTTCGCTTCTTAAGTTTAAGTGCTTAAACACTTATTCTCATATGAATAGTAAATAGTAGTTTTTGTTATTGTTGCTGTTTATAAATCATTATTTAGAATTTTATAAATGGATTTTTAAATGAGAGAGTAAAGATAAAAGATAAAATGTGGCGAGAGAGAGAGAGAGAGAGGGAGGAAGTATGGTTTTAAGTAAATAGTATTGAGATTTATTACAAAATAATGTAATGGATTCCAATCCATTATATATGTAATTTTTGTGGTATCAAGGCGTCACACATAAAGATGCTTCAGGGGCTTTTAATGTAAAATGATTTTTGTAAAGTATGTGTTTGTTCAAAAATTTATTTTCATATTAATAAAACTGTTTATCAGAGATCTTGACAAATCATTTTTTCTCTATATTATCAAAGAGTCAAATAAGGAAAAAAGGTTCAGGAATACAGTTCACACACCCTAAAAAAATAGAGAATTTAAATTTGTTTATCCTAAAAGTATGCAACACAAACGTAAATAATAAAAATTCTTCTCCTGCAGATTTTATGTTCAAAAATATTCTCTTTATCCAGTTTCATATCATTTTCTGTTAATCATGAATTTATAGCAAAACATTCTACAAATCACGAATTTATAGAAAATTTCCATAAAAAGGTGAACTTCTTTAGAAAGAAAAATTTTCTTAGAAAAAAATTTGATTGATAACGTTTATACAAAGTTATATTCTGTAAGAAGAAAAGAAAATTTATCGGTTTTTTATAGAAATAAAATTTGTTAAAACATTTTCTAAAGAGAGAAATTTTTTCCGTAAATTTTCTATAGAAAAAAATTTATTTAAAATTTTCCATATAAAGAATAGTTTCTAAAAAAGTAAATTGTCTGCAGAAATAAAATTTATCAAAAATTATTAAAAAAAAGTAAATTGTCTGCAGAAATAAAATTTATCAAAAATTATTTAAATAAAGTTTATCGAAAATATAAAAATTAAATTTCTCTAAAGTTTTCTATACATAAAAATTTATCGATAATTTTCTAAAGAATCTCATAATTATTTTCTAAAGAATCGTGTATTTACTATGGAAAGAAAATTTAACGAACATTTTCTACAAATCAAAAATTTATCGAAATTATTTCTATAAATAAAAAATATTGAATGATTTTTCCTAATTTTGAAATTTTTCCTAAGAAAATAAATGGAAAATTGTCTATAGAAAGAAAAAAATTATTGAAAGAGAAAGTTTATTGAACTTTTTCTATAAAATGAAAATTTATTGTAAAATTTTTTAAGAGAAAATTTATCGAACACTTTCTCTAAGCAAACAATTTTCTTTAAACAGAATATTTCGAAAAGTTTTTTGAAATAGTAAATTTTTCAAAAATTTTCTTTAAATAGGAAATTTAATTAAGATTTTCTTTAAATATAAAGTTAATTGATTTTTTCTATAAATAAAAAATTTAAGGAGATAAATGTGAGAAAGGAAAAAATGTGAATTTCACGAAATCAGAGAAATCTAAAAGTATGCAACATGTACATATAATTAGTGAAATGCCTTCTTATACGCTGCAGATTTTGTGTAAAGAATATTCTCTTTCTGAAAATTCATACAAAACAAGACGCACTACTAAATAAAACTGCGTTTCATTTCTTTTTTTAATTTCGGTCAGTTGTGTCAAATGGTTCCAAAATTTTTGTGGAATAGATTCTGTTACTTTGGAAATATTTCAGATATTTACAAAAAAACGCAAATAAAGTGATTTTAAATTTGAGTGAAAAGTGATATAGGTTCCCTGGTCTATTAAATAAAAATCACATATCCTCGAAGTGAATTTATAAAAAAAAAATCTGGACCAATATGAAACAATGAAAATGAAGTCATCTTTTACTTGTGTGTTAATGGCTTCTGCATTGTGCAATTAAACCAAAAAATATGCAACATATAAGTTATTAGTACTAAAAGTATGCAACACATATGTAATTAGTAAATAGCCTGCTGATATGCTGCAGATTTAATGTTAAAAAATTTTCTCTCCATAAAGTTGCAGGTGTATTTCCCATTTGTCTGTTAATAATGTTAATGAGTTTGAAAATGTAAATTCAGCACTTTTATAATATGAAAACATCTCTTCCTCTCTCTCCCTCTCTCTCTCTCTCTTAAAAGCATCCATTAAATATTATTTTCTCTATTAAAATTTCATAAAATTTGCCAGATTGTTAATTATGAACACAGAAATATAATAAAACATAAAATGCACTACGAGAGTTTCATTACAAAATTTTGTCCATAATTAACAAACTAAATGACTTTTAGAGAAAAAGTTATTATTTCCATTAAAAAAACACAACGACTTTTTTCGAAATTTCCCCGAAAACTTTTCACTTCCAGTTCCTAAACTTTTCCATTATTTTAAAATTAACTTTATTACTTTCAATTATAACTTTTTTTGCCTGAACCACTAAATACCATAAAAATATCTTCATTTTCGCCATTTTAGTTCATCAAATATAAATGTCAAATAACAACAACAACAATAACAAGAAAATAAAAGTTTCTTAATGACAAGAAAACATAAATTCACGTTCGCTAAATTGTGTGACAGTGAATAAAAATTATCATGAACTTTTCTCTCTCTTTTTTTCGTTATTTCGAGATTTTATTATAGAATCACAATAATCAGCAGAACAACAACAAAAATGTTGTTAATAAAGAGAACTTGTCGCACAAGTTTATGCATGTTTGGGTATCATTTAGGCAAAAATAATAAATCGTTAAGATATGAATTCATTTAAAAGGATTTTTGGTAAATTAGTAAAAGTTTTTAATAACCCAATAAACAATTTGTGATGGAATTAGATTTTTTACCTATAAAATAATTCCTTAAATAAAAACAACTAAGAATGCTGTATTCGGCTAAGTCGAATTTTTAATACCCTCCATCACAAATACCTGTAAAATAAATACATATACATACAGCTGTGGTCAAAATAATAGCACCACTCACGTGTCGCATTTTCGTTGCTGAAATGTGTTGTTGTTCATGAATTGTGTTGTACAGTCTCCCGATGTAAATCCAATCTATAGCTTGTTTACATACGTATAAAAGAAAGGGTCGGTAATAAAACCAACCAATAACAAAAGCGATCTTGGGACCACTATAGAGCAGGCATGGAACTCTATTACCCTGGAAAGATGCTACAATGTAGTAAATTCAATGGAATGACGATGCTCAGCTTCTATAATGAATAGAAATATGAGTTTATGTGGTGCTATTATTTTGATAGCAGCTGTTCATACACACTCACATATCTACTCACGATAGTTTTGTTTTTTTTTGTTTGATTCAATGAATGGATGATGAAATTTTGAACCTTTTTTGGAAACTCTTCCATTAATGTTTTTATAGTGCTTTCTGTCTCCATTTAAAATCTACCACACTTTTAGACACCTTTTTGTGCTTTTCCATTCTCTTTTAACCTGAGCCCAATATATCTGCACTGGTCTTAGTTCTTCAACATTCCCCCGGGCATCAGCAATATACAATTTTTGTCCATTTTTAGAAAATTTGACTTCAAGTTCTGTGCTTTGTTTCTGGTCTTTAAATTTTTAGCAACGTTCCTGTCAGGAACTTTTTGAGCCTTGAATGTGTATAAACTGGCATTAGCTTTAACTTTTCGTAACACTGGCCCGGTAAGGCTGCTTTCTTACCGGATGTGTTGAAAGTTCTTTCTTTGCTTTTTAATTTTTAGCTTAAGGAGCAATATGCGGTCCTTTCCTTCTATCTGCACCTGAGGTTTTCTATCAGTAGACAAGTTGATGCATTTTTGTTGAAAATACGATCACTTTCATAATTTCAAATTTTCATAAAAAACTGCCTTTTGGGCAATAATATGATCAAGTATTTATATTAAACTCCTTAAGTTGCTTAATGTACGGAATTTGTTGCAGGCAATTATTTTTTTAAACTTTTAGTTGGTATTTTAAATACTTATAATTCATTTAATACTAAAAGTATGCTTTAGTTTTCATATTCCTTTAAAATGAGAAAGTATGCTTTAGAATTTATCTTATAAATGAAACCCTTGAAGTATACTTTCTTATTTTGCAACGAAAAATTCCCATTTAACGCCATCACAATTGGAATGCTAATTTTTTAGAAAACAAAAAATGTCTTAATAAATTTCTCTAGTTTCATCCATAAAATATGACAAAAAAAATTAAAAAAAATCTCCTAAAAATATGCTAAAGTATTTTATACATTGTTGTCATTTATCATAATACGTTTTCAGTTCAACATCAGATAAAAATAAACTTTAGCCCAAAATGGTCTTGCTAACACCATTTAATTATTGTTTAATTGTTAATATTGCCGGACTTATTTTGTTAAGTGTAATAAATTTGATAAAATCACCCGAAAATTTCTTATGATTCTGATGACAAAAATATCATTTACCATAAAAACTTTTAGCTTTTGTTAACAAATTGAGGGGAAATAATATAAATTTTATTGTTATACAGAAAAAAAATGGGTTCTCTAATTTAAGTATTCATGAACAAGAAAAGAAGGACATAATAATCATATAAATTAAATTAATAGTTTGTACGTTTATTTGTAATTCATAGAATTGCGAACGCCCCATCTCTCTCGCTCGCTTACTTTCTTGCTTCACTACTCATTGTAATTATGTAAGTGTGTGTGTGTGTGAGTAGCATTATAAAGATTTTTTTGTGTTTATTTGCACTTTTATTTCCCTTCCCTTCGTTTGTTGTCGGTGGTCTTGTCATAAATCTTCTACTGTTTGTAGTTAATACAAAATTATAAGAGTCTACTTTTAGGCTGACGATAAAAATCAAATTAAAGTCTATATTTAGGCATAAGAATGGAACATTAACAAGCATATAATTTTTAAATGATATTTTATTTCGTGTGACAAATAAATTAAGAACACGAAAATTTACTGTAAAAATATAACACAAAAACAAGTCAGAATGTTATAATCAGTCAAGCCCGACTTTATAATACCCTACACCACAATGTTGTTTATAAGTGAAATTTACGAAAGAGTAATGATTTTATTTTCTGTTTTATTCTTAAGTACATAATTTAAGAAACTAACATTTATGTGAAATTTATGCGCTTTTAAATGAATTTGTGAAGGATGTAAAATGGGAGCTACAAGAAATTATGAATCCACCCTCGTATAATTTTTTCACTTCGATTTTTAATTATATTTATCATAAACTTGACCAATAATTATTACACCACCAACGTATATAGGAGATTTATGCCATTCAAAGTGATATTTGGAAGGGAGCTTTGTATAGGACCTATGAGAAGCAATGGACTTACCCACGCACATTGTTTAAGAATATATTAAGGCTTATTTATGAAAAGTTTCATTAAAATCGTTTAACATTTTTTGGGACTATTATGAGCTTTAAACCTCATTCAGGGAGGACATTTGTATGGAAGGTATCTGAAATTCTGGACAAAACATATTGAAATTGTCTATGTTTGGTCCAGAATTTTGTCTTTCAACCAAAGTAATAACATATATCAAATTTTAATTTACAAATCACAAAAATTGAGATCTGTAGAGTGTTCACAACGTTTACATGGACAGCCAGACGGACGGACATCGGTAAATCGACTCAGAAAGTGATTCTGAGTCGAACGATATGATTAAGAGTGGGTATAACAATGTATGTTACAAATATCAGCACAAACTCATAATATCCCAACCGCCTACGATGGTGTAGGGTATAATAACATAAATTTGATTTCATGCTAAAATTGTATTTAGAGAAATTAATTTGAGGTTAAATGACTTCTTGTGACCTGAATACCAGGAAAAATAATTATAATTCACAAATATTTGTTATTTTTGCCAAACAAAACATAATTAGGGAGTTATCAATATTGCAATTTGGTTAAAAACACAATAATTTAAGATCTTTAATATTTATCACGAATTTACATTATTTTATTAAGAAAACGAAATTTTTTCAATTTCTGTAATTTTTTTTCAATTTTGAGTAAAATTTCAAGGTTTTTTCTTCATAAAACTCGTTGTTGTAGTTGTAGTTGTATTTGTAAATTATTGTTTAATCTAGTGAATGAATAATTGAAAAAAGTTTTTACTGTTTTTCTGTTCATAAACTCAATGAAATGAAAATAAGTTAATTAAACAAATTAAAGAATTTTGTAATGGAAATAACGAAGAAAACACAAAATCACTTAAATAAATGAAATAAGACATAAATTTTTATATAAAAAGTCATCACAGGATTTGCTAAAAAGGGAGTAATTTTCAAATACACTAGAATTTTTGAAATCACAAATTATGTTTATTTTTTCAAAAAAGACAGTTTTATTTTAAAATTTCATATTTTGAAATTTTGTAACCCAACAAACAATTTTTGAAGTAATTAGACGATGAGTTTTTTAATAAATCTTTTTCTATTAATAATAGTTCTTTTTCAAAAATTTTTCTAGAAATGTTTACCGAAAATTCTTGTAATTAAAAAATTTCCGCCATTTTTTTTTTCAATTCAAAAATTTATCGAATATTTTCCATAAATTAAAAATTTATCGAAAATATATTTCAACTACAAAAATTATCGAAAATTCTCTATAAATCACAACTTTGTCGAAATATGTCCTTTAAATCACAACTTTAGTGAAAAATTTTCATAAATCAAAATTTTTGAACATTTTTTGTGAATCATTCGTATATTGAACAGTTTCTATTAATCGCAAATTTATTAACAATTTACTTGAGATCACAAATTTTTAAAAATTTTCTTACAATCAAATAATTTGTCGAAAATGTTCTCTAATTAAAAAATTTTACGAAAAATCGCCGTAACTCAAAAATTCATCAAAAATTTCTATAAATCACAAATTTTCAAAAAATTTTTCCAAATCAAAATTATTTGAAAATTTTCTCTAAATTAAAAATGTTTCCTTAAATTAAAAATTTAACGAAACTTTTCTTTAAAAAAAAGAATTTTTCGAAAATTTTCTCTCTTTAATTTTTATGCTCTGAACCACCGTAGATGGTTGGGGTATTATGCGTTTGTGCTGATGTTTGTATTATGCTGAAAAAATGGCGTTACCCCCACCTTTGAGTATACAGTTCGACTCAGAATCATTCTATTAGTCGATTTAACGATGTCCGTTCGTCAGTCCGTCCGTCTGTCTGGCTGTCCATGTAAACATTGCGTACAGTCTACAGATCGTAAATTTTGAGATATCTCATTGAAATTTGACACACATTATTATTTTGGCCTTAGCACGAACCCTATTGAAATATATCATATTCGGTCCAATATATCAGGTACCTCCCATACAAATGTTTCTCCCAGAAGGCAATTTAAAATTCATAAAAGTCCTTAATATAAAGCAATTTTGAAGAAATTTGAGGAAAGTAAATTTCTAAAATTGTTTGCCAAAATATACGAGGATCGGTCCATTTTTTCTCATAGGTCCCATACAAATTCCCTGCCAAATATCAGTTTTATGGGAATAAATCTCAAATATATGTTGGTGTTGTAATAATAATTGTTTAAATTAGGATACGAGGGTCGATCCATAATTTCTTCTAGCTCTCATATAAGACTCCAGCAAAAACTATTTTTAACGTATAAATTTCACTGTTAAATGTCGTATTCATTTACTGTACAGTTTAGAAAAAATAAGAAAATTAAATTATGCGAGGGTCGTTTATAAATTTTTAGTAACTATATTACTACTTGTAGTGTAGGATATTACAAAGTCGGCCTTCACCGACTATAACATCCTTACTTTTAATTAAACTTATTTTCAGAGAAATTGCTATAAATTAGATTAAAATTTAAAATAAAAATTATTTTTAAATTTTAACGAGATCACAAACTAAGCTTTGTTTTTGGAAAGACTTTATTTGGCGCAATATATCAAAATTACAAAATTCAGTTTTTTAATGTTTTTAACTTAAAATTTAAATTTTTTAAAATTGTTTAAAGTGATTTTAAAATATGCCTGTTTTAGTGAAAAGGATGTTATTTACTGCGCAAAAGAATTTTAAAATCACCTCTATAGATTACAAATTTAACTCATTATTTACCAAAATGTTTTGTTTACAGAGATATAGATGCTTTTAACTTTTATACAATTTTTTATAAAAGTGATCACAAATTAAGTCTTTTTTATGAATATAATAACAAATTATGCTAATTTATGGCCAAAACTACATTGTTTTTTTTTAATTTCACCGAAAATTTGCTTAAAAAGGCGGTATTTAAAGTGTTATAGACGATTTTAACTGAAACATTAAATTTTTGACATTTTATACAAGTTATCACAAATTAAGCTTATTTTGATAACTGGAATATAAATAATTCTTAACATAAAATATTAAATTTTTTAAGTTTCTTAAAAGTGATCAAAAATTGAACTTGTTTTTGTTAAAAACTCTGTTTTCGTATACATAAAAGTGATCCCAATTTAAGTTCATTTAGACAAAAAGAAGTTTCAAATGAATGAAAAAGACATTTTTTTACTTTTTAATTAAAAAATCCAGTATTTACTCACATATAGATGAAATCAACTTATAAATTATATTTTTTTACATTCATAAAAAATACCATATTTTCCAAATGAAGTTGTTCACTGGGAAATAAACATTTTTGTATAAAACATAATGTTTTTTTTCGGAAATATTCCCAAATTTAACTTATTTTAGCTAAAAATGCAATATTTGTCAAAATATGGAAGTTTTTAACTAAGCAAATGTATTTTAAAGTTGTATAAAGGTGATTACAAATTAAAGTCATTTTTGCCAGAAACACATTTTTTACTTTATTTAGCTTAAATTTTATATTCTCTTGAAAGCGTGTAAAATTTATTACAAATTATGGTTATTTTGGTCAAAAATGCTGTATTTACGGAAATATCAACTTTTTAAAGTTAAAAAAGTTATTTTTAAATTTTAATGAAATAAGTCTTTTTTGAATCTTTTTAACTTTAAAATTATACTTTTTTTGTATTTTGATAAAAGTGATAAACAGCTGATTTCAGTCTAAAAGCCTTTGTTTACTGAGTTGCGACAATTCTGGGTTGAAAATTAATTTTCTTTAATTATTATAAAGGTAATCGGAAATTAGACTTATTTTTGTCGAGAACTTAAACTTTGTGAGATATTGATAGTTTTAACATAAAAATTTGAATTGAGGTTTTTTAAAACGATCACAAATTGATGTTGTTTTACTATTTTTGCACTATTTTTACAGATCTATTGACATAAAAGTTATTTTAGTCAATTGGACGTTATTTGATGAGATGTAGACATTTTTAACTTATCAATAAAATTTTTTAGTCTTATTAAAATGACACAAATTAAACTTTATTACAAACGCATTAATTAATGAGTTATAGACGTTCTTGCTATAAATGATAAATTTTTATTAAAAATTTAAACTAAATTTTTTTTAACTCGAAGATTTACTATTGAAATTTTGTAAATGTGATCACATATTAAACTTATTTATGTCAAAAAGGTTGTCTTTTAAAAGATAAAGAAAATTTTATCTCAAAAAAAATATATTTTTAATAATTTATGAGTTAAATTCAAATTGGAGTTATTTTTGACAAAACGTTGAAATTATTAAGTACGACAATTAACCTCCTTTTCAAAAATGCAGTATTTCCGAGTTAAACAAGTATCTCAAATTCAAATTATTCCCTACAAAAATCGATTACATTTAAAGTGACATATAATTAAGTTCATTTCAGTAAAAACGTTTTTTATATAAAGACTTTTTTGGATTCAGTAACAAAATTTTTGTGATCTTTTTTAAATGTGATCAATAATTTTGCTTATTTAAATCATAAAGCACTTTTTTCCAAAAAATCAATTTGTAATTTTTTAATGTAATCACAAATTAACCTAATTTCCAACTAAAAATCAATATTTACTGTTTTCAATTTATATTTAGCATGAAAAATACATTTTACCTGACCCAATTGATTCTTTCCAAAAACAATGAAGTGATAACAAGATAAAAGCAAATTTGCTTTTTTATCTTAATGACGTTTTTCTAGTTCATTTTCATATATGTGATTCTTTTTGCAAGTGTTTTTTATAAAATTTACTTTGTTTGACAAAATAAAATTTAATTGTCTGCATAGAGGGAAAAAGGAGCAAATGAAAGAGAATTGGCAAATAACTATAAAAAGAAATGGTTAAATTAGATACTTGACTTTTTTTGTCCTAATGGAAAAGATCAATTATGCAGCATAAATTGTAAAACATTAAAATTAATAAAGAGTACAAAAAGAAAAAAGAACGAAAATAAAGTTAAAAACTCTTTTGTTCACTCTTTTGTGTGTGTTTTTCGTTATTTTGTAAAAACAACTTAAAAATGAAACCCAAAAAAATATTAAAAAGAACAACTTTCCGTCTGCTGGCACTAAATATTCTCAATATTCTTTTATTGTCCTTAATAACGAAAAAAAAGAGATTTAAATTAAATCAGATATTTGCAGTCTTTTCTGCTGTTAAAGCAATTTCTGTTGATCCCTTTGATAACAAAAAAAAATATTAAAAATATTTTCATTCTTTTTTCTTTTATAATATTTTGGTCAAGTTAATAAATTTTATATTTCAGTTTATTTTTTTGAACTGCAAAAACTTCTTTCACAAATTACACTCTTTTTGTATAATTTTTTCATTAAAATGTTACAACAAATATTCCTGCAGACAATAACTGTGTTTTTGGTTCTAGTCAGACTTGAAATATGCCATAATTTTTTTGTGTGCGTATTTACAATTTTTATTATAAAATATCCTCTTTTTGTCTGCAAACTCAAATCTTTTGTTATTGAGGTCAATGTTGCATTTTTATTAAAAAAGTCTCAGTTTTAATGAAAAACACAACAGAGAAAATTTATTAAAAAAAATTATGCATTAAATATGGATAATTGACAAAAACAAGCTTTAAATAAGCTTTATTTCGTGATCCGTTTTTCTAAAAACATAAGAAATATTTATTTTGTTTAAAAAAAAGCTTAATTTGTGAATACAAAGAAAATAAGAAAAATAATTATTTAGTTTAAAGCATCAGCAAATATTGTTCTTTTGCAAAAAGAAGCTTAATTTGTGATCACTTTTACAAAAATTCAAAAATTATCTTTTTGGGTTCAAAGGTTTATATCTTGGTAATTTTGGGTTAAGCTTAATTTTTTTACTTTAAATCGTCTATATTTTTGTAATATAAGTTTTTTTTTTTGTAAAAATAAGCCTAAATTGTGATCATAAGCTTCAACAATTTTCCTTTTTGTATACATCTAAATAAAAACTGCATTTTTGGACTAATTTAAAATGACTTGTTAAAAACGTCTACAAATAAATTACAGTGTTTTTAGTCAAAATTATCCTAATTTGTGATCACTTTAAAAAATAACAAATAAAAGGTTTTAAATTTAATTCGTCTATATTCTAAAAATATCAAAAATAAAATAAAAAATAATTACCTTCTTTGCCAAAATAAGCTTTATTAAGTAACATCTTCTGTATCTTTGTAATTAATGCTTTTTTATCCAAAATAACTGTAATTTGTGATCCCTTTTAATCATTTTAAGAACTTATTTTCTAAGTTAAATTCGTCTTAATTTTAGTAATTAGAGCTTTTTTATACAGAACAACCGCAATTTGTGATCACTTTTAAAAAACTTCCAAACTTTATTTTAAATACGATTTTAACGTTTTATTTATTTATTTCATATTAATAAGAAACCAAATCCTTGAATTTGGCCAATAACATTATATGAATTTATTTAATTTTCACATTTACTCCCTTTTTGTTGTTTTGTCTGACCGCCTCTTTTGGGGTTTTTCTTTTTATTGTTGGGCGTTTATCAATTAAGTTTTATTGTTTGTAAATGATTTTGAATAATAATTTTCGTTTTATTTATAGAAAATAACTAAAAATTAAAAATATTTGATTTATTATTTTGAGGTTATGGAAAGAGTTTTTATTGTTATTTGTTATTATTGAAGAAAACTATTTAATTCTTAAAATATTTAATTTAATCATCTTTAATTTTATGCAAAAATGTTGCAATATTTAATATTTTCTACAATTTATCTTATTTTTTTTATAAAATGTTAATAAAATATATTTAAATTTATTTAAGAATTAAAAAAAAGGAATTTATTATTTTATTTTTATTTTAAATTTTTATAAGTATAATAAATTCTTCTGGAATTAAGAGAAAAGTAAATAATTAGTAAATTTAAAGGATTAAAATGTTTATTTACATCATTATCACGGAAAGAACTAAATTTATGGACAAAAAATACTCATAATTTGTGATTAGTTTTATAAAAATTCGAAATTTTAATTTCCAAGTTTTAATCATCTATCTTTCCGTAAATAATGTATTTTTTGCTGAAATAGGCTTAATTTGTGATCACTTGTAAAGAAGATAATAAGTAAAATTTTGGTTAAAAATCATCTATCCCAATTGAATTCAAAACATTTTTGTTCAAAATTTGCTGGATTATGACTCTCTAAATATACCGATACATATTCCTATAAACGCATTTATTTTCTTATTTTTGTTGTTCTCATCCAAAAATAAAGTTGAATTTTCTTCAATGAGAACTAACTTAACAGTACTTTTCTTACGTAAACACGTTTTTTTAGTTTTGTTGTTAAATGTTCTTGGTGTCATTTTAAAAATTCAATAAATATTTCGCGCTTATAGGAATATGCACCAATGTATTGAGTTCTTTTGTAAAAATGAGCATAATATACGATCACTTTTACAAAAATTTAAATATGTTATTTCTTAATAAAAATGTCTCGGAAAATACTAAATTTTTCACCAATATCGTTTTAATTTGTGACCTTAATTTGTGATTGCTTTAATACAATTTCAAATTATATTTCTTTTAGCCCAAATCATTTTACATCTCTGTAAATACGGCTTATTTCTATAAATTAATTAATTATCGAAAATTTTCTATAAATGAAAAGTTTTCTATAAATCACGAATTTATAGAAAATTTTCTATAAATCTAAAACAAATGAAGAATTTTAATTAAATTTAAAAAAGGCTATTTTTAATTTAAAACATATATATCTCGCAAATGCCATATTTTCCATAAAACTAAGTTCAATTTGTGATCACGTTGATGGGATTTAAAAAAAAATATAATAATTTAACTGAAATCGTTTTTACATCGGATTTATTGCAGTAAATATAGATTTTCTGTTTAAGAGCAAAGTGAAGTATTACTCTTAATTACTCTTAATTATAATTCATTTTAAATAAGTTGTAGTAGAGAAACTACAAAAGCAAATGTAATTTTGTAGTTTCTCATTGTTTATAATTGTTATACAAATATGTTAATCATGTAATATACAGATGAAGAAAAAATATTAATAAACTTGAACTACAATAGAAAAGGTGCGTATCGCATTAAAATTAAATTGTTAAAATTTACCCCACTAATCCCCGAATTTTTCTAAATAAACTATTGGTTGAATTATTTCACAACTCCCCCCAACATTTTTGGTCCAGTCGATCCGGATTTTCGAATGTTGTGAATAATTTAACACATAGTTTTTCAATTTTCAGGAAATAAAAACTTTCGTGGACTATCACAAGATTTTTTCGATTCCTGAAACCCGTACCCCCGGATATCTAAGTGAACAATCTTTTCTGTCAAGATTTAATTATCATCCCTTGACGTCATCATTAAATATTTCTTACATACGTAAGTGTTGAATTTATAATTTTTTATTATTTTCAAAAGTGCTAAAACAATTAAAAGAAAAAGCAAAGTGCAGTGACATTAAGTGCAAAAACAAAAACCAGTTCTCACCGTTATAATTTCTTAAAAAAAAAAATTTCCCAAGCCTAAACAAAACGAAATCCACAGAATCAAATTTTACATATTCTATTTTGTTTTACTTTAAATAATCTTTTATCGCTGTTAAATCGTTTGCTTAATGGTATTTTACATGTTTGAAGTCTTTCTTCTATTTATATGTTAAATGATAACAGTGTTAATAATAGAACAAAATAACACATCAAACCTCTACCACATCAATATCACTAGTAATTTTGGAACTTTGGTTTGAAGGAAACAAACAACTTTTTGTTCGTTATAAGAATTGTTATTGACAAACTGATGACGTAAATCAAACCAAACATAAATTTAAGTTGTAAACGAAAGAAGAAGAGAAGAAAGAAAAGTAATAATAACAAAAGCGTTGATTAACCATAGCAAAAAGGTTTTGTTTACTTATTAATATCTTAAAAGTGATCAACTTTTATCTTCTTATTATACCAGCAAACATTTTTAGTTTGAAAATAGTATTTCCCAAAGAATATTTTTGGAACAACTTTCAGTAAAGTAAAATTGCTAAACAAAAATAATAAAACAATAAATTATAATAAATAAAAGTTAAGAAAAATTATTTTAAACTACAATAATATATATTAAACGTTATTCGTTTTTCTTCATCGAAAATTAAAACTATTATTTTTTTTTAAATAATAATAAATTTCACATTGAACTTAATGTAACTGGAATCTGTTATTTTTTGTTGGCAATAACTTACATGAAAATTATTAACAATTTTAACTGCACATTTATTTCGTATATAAATCATTTTTCGCAACTACATATTTCTTCATCCCACTATTTACAACAAACCTGCAAAAAGGCTTTTATAAAAAAAAAAACCTGCTTCATCGACATAGCAAATATCTTCTCATTGTTTGTTCGGTTTCATCGTTTTTAAGTCACCCTATTCAAGTATAAACCGGTTGTAGCCAATTTTTTTAGTTGCTTACAAATCCTGGAGGTTAAAATTATTATTTTTTCATTTATTTTTATCATCGACAAGTTGTTTTTTTTATTTTTATAATGTCTATCCTTGATAAATTCATACACGCTTCCGATCGTGTGGTTGAATTCCAGTCATATTTTGACACACTCCCAGCTGAGAGCCATTCCCTTCATACATTGGAGGTACAAAAGGATGAAATTGTTCGCCTTTGGTCTGATTTCCGTGCAACTTATGATGAAATTTTGAATAAGTTCAATGAGCTTGAAGAAGATGTGGATGTACAAACGCTTAAATCCCGATTTTATTCAACATTCGAGGCTCATGTTAAGGTTTTGTCCAAATCAAATGAAATTTTAGACGGACTTTGCAGGCAAGCTCCTGCCAATTCAGCAAATGACCCTCTTCCTAATCTATCAGCTGATACTACTTCCCATATTTCGCTGCCACCATGTGACACTGAAATATTTAATGGTGATTATCAATCGTGGCCAACGTTTCGTGATATGTTCACGGCTCTGTACCGAAACAGTAAACGTTTATCGCCTGTCGAAAAAATGTGCCATTTAATTAAGAAGACACAAGGAGAAGCTCGGGAACTTTTACGAACATGTCCAATAACAAACGATGGTTTCGAAATGGCATGGCAAAATCTAGTAAACCGATACGAGAATAAGAGAATACTCGTGAACGCGCAGTTGAAAAATCTTTTTAATATCTCCCCCGAATCTAAAGAAACTGGTAGCAACATTAGACGTATCCAACGTACAATAAATGATTGTGTTACAAACCTCTCTCTCTTAAAAATTCAAACAGATAATTGGGACATTATATTCATTTATATCTGCTCAACATGTTTGCCTGAAATCACTCTCAACTTATGGGAACAATCTCTTCCTAATAGCACTGAGTTACCTACATGGAAGCAAATGGATGCTTTCTTGACATCTAGATTTCAAACACTTGAGTCAGTAGCGGATATTCGTACCACATTTAGTAATCCCAATAGTTTTAATAACAAATTAACCCAATCTAAGAAATCAAATTTACTAGAGCAAAAGAAACTTAAGAGTTATCGCACTAGCCTTCCAAATGAAAGACCTGGAACCTGTTCTCTTTGCTCTGGAACACACCCCCTTAGACTTTGTCCCATATTTCTTGGCCTGTCAGTTGAAGAACGGTTTTCAGTCGTTAAAAAACAAAAACGATGTACAAATTGCCTTGGTACATCTCATGAATTCAAAAAATGTAGAAGCCAATACGTCTGCCAGTTATGTAAGCAGAAACATCATTCATTACTGCATCGTACAGAGCATATTTTAAATTCAAATCAATCTAACCCTCAATTAGTCGCAAGGCCAATAGCTTCAAGTGCAACTACAACCCCCCGTATTCAAACCCCCCATCAAAATCCTATACATACAAATCCTTCAACTTCTGCAGAAGCTATTGCCCAAATGCGTCAATCTTTTTCTACTCAGCTACAGTCCACTTCAAATTCTTCCGTTTTATTAGGAACGGCTCTAGTAGACATATATTCCAATGATTTGAAATATACTGTTCGGGCCTTAATTGATTCTGCTTCCGAAGCTACTTTTATCTCAAAGAAGCTTCAAAACAAACTTCTACTAAAAGCAAGATCATCTCACACAGAAATTCATGGCTTAAATGATACTTTAACTGCCACTTCTACTCAGTTATGTTTTATTCACATTGGCTCTCCTATAGACAGTAATTTCGAAATACACACTGACGCTCTTGTTGTTAGAAAACTAACTGGTAAACTTCCTTATTTCCCACTATCGGTATTTAAAGACAGTGATTTTTCTGATCTGAACATGGCAGATACATATCTTAGTAAGAACACCGAAATAGAAATGCTTTTAGGTGGAGATATTTACCCGAAAATTCTCAGGAACGGCATACGGTGGGACCATAACAAATCATTAGTCGCGCAAAACACTGTTTTCGGTTGGATAATTACTGGTAAGATAGCCATTAATGAGAAAATGCGGTCTATTTCATCATTCTTCAATGAGATTGCGCTGACCAATCAGATGAAAAAGTTTTGGGAGCTAGAGGAAGTTCCAAGGAAACCCCGATCCTCGGAAGAAGATCTCCATTGTGAGAAAATTTATAAATCTACAACGTATCGTACGAGTGAAGGGCGTTTTGTTGTCTCCTTACCTTTTAGACGTGAGTACCCTGATGAAATAAACATTGGTCCATCCCGAAATATAGCTCTAAACCAGTTTTTACGAAATGAAGCTCGATTGATGAAGAATCCGCAAATGAAATCTGAATATGATCGCGTTATTTCTGAATATTCGTCTCTCGATCACATGTCCATAGTGAACTCATCAAATTCTAACTGCGCATATTACCTTCCCCACCATGCAGTTCTGAAACCCGATAGTACTACTACCAAATTGCGTGTAGTATTTAACGCATCAAGCCCTACATCAAACGGAAATAGTCTCAATGACTTGCTTTATCCCGGTCCTATTTTACAGGCGGATTTAACTATACTCATTTTACGATGGAGACTTTTTCGATATGTTTTCAATTCCGATATCGAGAAAATGTATCGTCAGATACTCGTCAATCCTGCTCATACCCCATATCAGAGAATAATTTTTCGAAATTCTCCACATGAACCTATACAGGATTTTGAGTTGAAAACTGTAACATTTGGTATCAATTGCGCACCCTACCTGGCAATACGAACCCTACTTGAATTAGCAACTTTACATGAAAAATCGCATCCTATAGCATCGAATATTCTTCGTGACTATATGTACGTTGACGACGTATTGGCTGGTGCACATACATTGTCCTCGGCTCTTAAAGCTAAGAGTGAAATCATCGAAATACTCCAGTCGGCTGGCTTCTCTCTTCGCAAGTGGACTGCAAACAACCAATATCTGCTTAAAGATCTTTCTCCAGATCATTTACTGGACACAGAGTTCCTGAAACTATCAGACTCATGTACCACAAAAACCTTAGGTTTGCGGTGGAATGCAGGTAGTGACCACTTTTATTTCCGCTTGAAGACTCATCCAGATCGGAGTTTGATTACTAAAAGGTCAGTGCTCTCTGAAATAGCCAAATTGTTTGACCCTGCTGGTTGGCTTGCACCCAAAATAATTGTTGCCAAAATGATCATGCAACAGATTTGGATGGATGGAACAAAATGGGACGAAGACCTTAAACCATCTACCCTTTCTCATTGGCATGCATTTTTAGATGATTATTCTAATATTGAAAATATAAAAATACCCCGATTTGTCGATTTTGATCCGTCGTATTCTATCGAACTGCATGGATTCTGTGATGCTTCTGAAAAGGCATACGCTGCAACCTTATATATACGCGCCGAAAATTTAGGTTCCGTATCTTCTCATTTGTTGGTTGCCAAGTCAAAGGTAGCTCCGGTAAAATTCATTTCATTACCGAGAAAAGAACTTTGCGGTGCAGAATTAATGGCTACAATGGTCGAGTCCATCATGTCTCAACTTAACCTACGAAATCATAAACTATTTTTGTGGACCGATTCAACGATAGTCTTGGCATGGCTACAGAAATCTCCTAACAAATGGAAAACATTTGTTGAGAATCGTGTTTCTTCCATTATCGAGAAAGTTGGCAACCAATGTTGGTCACACGTAGATTCAAAAAGTAACCCCGCCGATTTGGCATCTCGTGGACTCACACTCTCTCAGCTTTTGAATAGTGACTTGTGGTGGCATGGTCCGGAGTGGCTTAGATTGCCCAGAACAGAATGGCCCCAAGTCAACAAAAGCTTTTCTACAGAAGAAGAAGTCAGACCCATACAAACTCATCTTATTAATATAACCAATATAGATATCTTGAAAAACTTTTCGGATTTCCCAAAAGCTATGCGAGTAGTTTGCCGAATTTTTCGTTTCTATTATAGATGTAATCGGAAATTGCGGCACTATTTAGTAACAACCGACGTTCTGACACGTGATGAATTGATTCACGCAAGATCTAGAATGGTAATCGCATGTCAACGTTCATATTTCCCAGAAGAACATAAATTATTATCCCAGGGTCAGAGAATACCACGGAAAAGTCATATATTGACTCTTAATCCATTTATTGACTCTGCAGGTATTATGCGTGTTAATGGTCGATTATCGAATTCTCCAGCATTAAATTACGATGAACGTTTTCCAATTATCTTGCCGTATCATGGAACCTATACTCGATTATTTTTATTGTATCTACACAAATACTCCCTTCACGGCCAACATGCGCTTTTGTGTCGACTTATGAGACATTACTATTACGTTCCCAGGCTGAAGGTTCTTATAAAATCCATCATCTCTCAATGTCGTACGTGTGTTATTGAAAAACACCAAAAGAGTCGACAGATTATGGCCGCCTTACCTCCCGAAAGAACAACTCTTAGTCGCCCATTCACCAACACTGGAGTAGACTTCGCTGGCCCATTTGATATTAAATCATACGCAGGGCGCGGATGCAAAGTTACAAAAGGATACGTGTTGGTATTTGTATGTTTTGCAACGAAAGCTATTCATCTCGAAGCCACAAGTGAGATATCTACGCAAGCATTTTTAGCAGCCTTTGCACGGTTCTTTTCACGAAGAGGATCCCCTACTGCACTTTACTCAGACAATGGTCTTGCATTTGTAGGTGCTTCCAATATATTGGATGGCGACAAATCTAATTTCGTTTCACTTGTTCGGCGAAAACTCCTTCAAAAACATACTTTCGTTCCGCTAGAATGGCATTTTATACCACCAGGAGCCCCACATATGGGAGGCCTCTGGGAAGCCGGAGTCAAAAGCTTCAAAATGCACCTAAAAAGAATATCTCATTGTCAGAGTTTTACTTTCGAAGAATTTTCTACTGTTTTGACCCGAATTGAAGCTTGCTTAAATTCTAGGCCCTTAAGCCCAATGAGTAATAATCCATCAGATCTCTGTGCTCTAACCCCCGGTCATTTTCTTATTGGGAGTGCACTCTTGTCGCCTCCAGAGCCCGACCTTTCAGATTGCTCATTGAGTCATGTCAATAGATGGCAAAAGTTAAAGATTTTATATCATCATTTTGCTCTTAGATGGAAAGAGGAGTACTTGAAAGAGCTCCACAGACGTTTCAAATGGAAATATCCTCAGCGTGATTACACAATCGGCGATCTTGTCATCATAAGACAAGACAATTTAGCTCCAAACCAATGGCGGCTTGGCCGCATTGAAAAGGTTATTCACGGGAATGACAATAGAGTCCGAGTCGCCGAAGTTCGAACGGCCAATGGCGTCGTCACTAGACCAATTGTCAAACTTATTTTGCTTTTTAACCCTGAACAGCAATAATATTAATTTTATTTATATTTACAGCTTCCAACATGCCACGTCAACGAAAACGCAGCATCTCTCCTTTAGAAGAAAGGAGTCATCGTCGTACTTCTCAGCGTCAAAATAAAAATAATTGTCGTCTGTGCCACCGTAACCATCCCCTCCGGAAATGTATAAAGTTTAAACGTTTAAACGTATCGGAAAAACTGAAAGTAGTTAAAAGATATCGATATTGTGAGAATTGTTTGGCACACTCACATCAAGTCAATCGATGCCGGAATACTGATCGTTGTCGTCAATGTGGAAGTCGACATCATTCTCTTCTCCATCGCCATGAACGTCTTCGTACACCCCGACCTGCTTCAAGCTCTTCCTCTCTCAATTCACGCACCATAACTCTTCTGCCCACCGTCATTGCTAAAGTTGAGTTAGATTCTAAATGGTACAACGTTAGAGGACTTCTTAATCCTTGCTCAGAAGTGAGCTGCATAGCAGAATTCCTAGTTGAAAGATATAAACTGAAGGAGGAGAAGGTAGAATTTGATCGATGGTGTCAAATAAAAATACGACCACGCTTTGATGATGCTCTAATCCTTTCGTTGAGAGTAAAAATTGTTAATGACCTGCCAAGTAAGCAACCTAAAGAACTAATTGACGAAAGGGTAGCTGAATTATATGCAAATCTACACCTTGCGGATCCAAATTTTTATAAACCAATGGAGATAAATATTATTTTGGGAGCGGATATTTACCCCCGCCTCATAAAATCCGGAATTCAACCCCAAACGATTGGTTCTCCCATGGCACAGGATACAGTACTAGGTTGGATCCTAGTTGGCAAATTTGGCGTCTAAAAGCTGCTTTTATTAATAAATTACTTATTTATCTATATCAAACTTTATAATATTTATATAACCTTTTAATGAATTTTATATCAAACTATTTTTATATTGCATTTAAAATGTATGGATTGTTGATTTTTTATATTTATTTATTTCTATACACCCGTGCTCCTTTGTTGCAATATAGCAAGGGGGGCGGGATGTTTAAGAGCAAAGTGAAGTATTACTCTTAATTACTCTTAATTATAATTCATTTTAAATAAGTTGTAGTAGAGAAACTACAAAAGCAAATGTAATTTTGTAGTTTCTCATTGTTTATAATTGTTATACAAATATGTTAATCATGTAATATACAGATGAAGAAAAAATATTAATAAACTTGAACTACAATAGAAAAGGTGCGTATCGCATTAAAATTAAATTGTTAAAATTTACCCCACTAATCCCCGAATTTTTCTAAATAAACTATTGGTTGAATTATTTCACAACTCCCCCCAACATTTTCATTAAAATTATTTTTCATTTTTTTAAGTTTAATCGTTAAATAACGGAATAACTTTATTTTATTTTTGAAATTTTCCAAAATATACCTTTTAGGTTAAAATAAGTCTATATTTCGATTAATAAATTTTTCTTTGTCAACAACGGTCTTTTAAAACATAATAATATTTATCTCACGATTTTTCAATAAAATATTTTTATTTCGATCATTTTAGTCGAATCGTATAATCTTTTTTTTTAATCGACTAAAAAAATCGACATTTTTAGCAAATTTTTATAAATAAAAATTAATTTTTTATTCTAAGAAATAACGTTTTTCAATTAATACGCCATTTAGAATCGATTTCAATATAAAGTTGGTAGTGCAGGAGCGATCACTAAATATTCGTTTTTTTTAATAAAGAATCGCAATCGATGCACTAATCACTATTACAGAACATGACGTTCAAGTATTATTTTTCCATTTTGAAATAATTTTTATTTTCTCTCTTAATCTAATTTATTTAAAAATAAAAAATCTCCATATGAAATAAATTTTAATCTAAAAGGATTTTTTCATTTCTCCATTTTTATTTAAAAATATTTTACAAAAAAAAAATTATTTCCTGGAATTTAAGAAAAATATCGTATTATTTGTGTAAAAACTTCCTGAATAATTTAAAAACTCTTGAGAGAAATAAAATGTTATTTTTAAAAGATATAAGGAGTGTGATCGAAAAATTCTTAACATACTTTTGTAATTAAAACTCTTAACACAAATATTATGTGATATTTTTTTGATCAAGTTATCATGGTAAAACATGTCAGTTATTATGTTTAATGTACTGGGAGAACTTGTCCGTAAATAGAAAATCCAAATAAAAGCATTTTTAAAAGAGTTCCCAATACATCTAGAAGGAAACGCAAGGCAGGTTTGAACACATACAAGGCTCAAAAAGTTCCTGACATTAATGCTGCTAAAAATTTAGGGCCCAAAAACCGAACACGCCCCTTGACATCAGAAATATTCTTGATACATAATGGTTGACGAAATTTATGTTCTGGGAGATCTTTCGCAACTTCCCGGTTAAGAATTTTATGTTGCTGATGCTTGAGGGAATGATGAGTATAGAGATCCGTCAAAAGAAGCCAATCATTTGTTACAACGAGCTCTATAAATACCCAAATGTATATCAAGGAGTATGTAGAAAAGGCTGCATCCATTCATAAGACTCCACAATGTGTCCACTTATTGTTGACCTAATTTGGCATCCTGTTACTATGGTACCAAGCAAAGGCCAGGGGAAAGATTTTTAGCCCATGTTAAAGTAGAACTTGTCCAAATATGTATTCGATTTTAAACAAACATGAACTACCTGTTCGAGCAAAGTGACAGAAAGCACTATAAAAACATTAATGGAAGAGCTTTTTTTTGGAAATTAAATTTTTTAATAAATTTTTTAATAATAAAAAAAATAATTCATATTAAAATAAAAAATAATAAAACTTTAGGTTTAGTGGTTTCGTTGTAGTTGACATATATGTATGTTAAGATTTTTTCGATCGCACTCCTTATTTTTTCCTTTGGATTTTATTAAATTTAAATAACAAACTTTCAATAATTAAGCACCTTTTTGAAGAAAAGAAAATATTTGCAAAATAATTTTTATTATTTAACAATAGACTCAAATTACTTCCTGAAATAAAGCTTCATTTAAATAAAATGCATTTTTATAACACTTTGTCTCAGAATATAAAGAATTTCTGAGATCGAACTTTAATTGCTGAAATTTTATATTTAAATTTATTCCAAACTTTTTAATCAAAATGTTGATTTTATATTTTTTTCTTTTATTTTAAATCTCTAGATAATTTACAAAAAAAAAATATAAAAAATCATAAATAAAACAAGAAAATAAGTTGATATCACAACCGGAAATGAAAAAGTTTTAGTCTATAGAATTAATTTTTTTCTGTTTTCCCTTTTAAGGATCTTTGTCTTGACAGAACAGATTACAAATCTAAAATGCTGAAATCTTTTCTTTTTTACTTCACTAGAAAGAAAAAAACTTTTTTACTTTTATTTTATTTCTATTAAAAAACAAGAACCAAATCTGTACTCAAATATATATTCAAAACTAAAAAAAGAAGGAGAATCTAAGTTTACAACATTATTAATTGAATTTGTTACATATTTTTGGTTCATTTCACATTATTTTAAATAAATTTTCTCTTAAAACAGAAAAGACAACAAAATAAATTCATAAGAACTTTATTTATCCCTGAAGCTAAAAATACATTGAATTTAAAGACAAAACACAAATAAGGCTTTAAAATACGATTATATTTAATTTTTAGAGTAGAGTGAAAAAGACATAAATATTTCCGTCTTTTTTAACCCAAATTTTATTTATTGACAAATACAAACAGAAAAGTGTTAAACGAAAAATTCATTCTAAAAATAAAAAATTTATCGAAAATCTAAAATTTCCTATAAATCAAAAATTTATCGAAAATTTTTTACAAAAAAAATTTATCGAAAATTTTCTATAAATCAAAAATTTATCGAAAATTTTCTATAAATCAAAAATTTATCGAAAATTTTCTATAAATCAAAAATTTATCGAAAATTTTCTATAAATCAAAAATTTATCGAAAATTTTCTATAAATCAAAAATTTATCGAAAATTTTCTATAAATCAAAAATTTATCGAAAATTTTCTATAAATCACGAATTTATCGAAAATTTTCTATAAATCAAAATATTATCGAAAATTTTCTATAAATCAAAAAATTATCGAAAATTTTCTATAAATCAAAAATTTATCGAAAATTTTTTATAAATCAAAATTTTATCGATAATTTTTCTATAAATCAAAATATTATCGAAAATTTTCTATAAATCAAAAATTTATCGAAAATTTTTTAAAAATCAAAAATTTATCGAAAATTTTTTAAAAATCAAAAATTTATCGAAATTTTTCCATAAATAAAAAATTTATCGAAAATTTTCCATAAATCAAAAAATTATCGAAAAATTTCTATAAATCAAAAATTTATCGACAATTTTCTATAAATCAAAACATTATCGAAAATTTTCTATAAATCAAAAATTTATGGAAAATTTTCTATAAAGAGAAATTGTATAAAAAAATTTCTATAAATCAAAAAATTATCGATAATTTTTAATAAATCAAAAATTTATCGAAAATTTATATAAAACAAAAATTTATCGACAATTTTCTATAAATCAAAAATTATCGAAAATTTTCTGTAAAACAAAAATTTATCAAAAAATTATCGAAATTTCTCTATAAATCAAAAATTATCGAAATTTTTCTATAAATCAAAAAATTATCGAAATTTTTCTATAAATCAAAATTTATCAAAAATTTTCTATAAATCAAAAAATTATCAAAAATTTTCTATAAATCAAAAATACTTTAATTTATTTTATTTTTGAAATTTTCCAAAATATACCTTTTAGGTTAAAATAAGTCTATATTTCGATTAATACATTTTTTCTTGTCAACATCGGTCTTTTAAAACATAATAATATTTATCTCACGATTTTGCGATAAAGAATTTTTATTTCAATCATTTTAGCCGAATCGTATAATCGTTTTTTTAATCGACTAAAAAATCGAAATTTCTAGCAAATTTTTAAAAATAAAAATTCATTTTTTTATTCTAAGAAATAACGTTTTTCAATTAATACGCCATTTAGAATCAATTGCAATATAAAGTTGGTAGTGCAGGAGCGATCACTAAATATCCGTTTTTTTTTAAAGAATCGCAATCGATGCACTAATCACTATTACAGAACATGACGTTCAAGTATTTTTTTTCCATTTTGAAATAATTTTTATTTTCTCTCTTAATCTAATTTATTTAATAATAAAAAATCTCCATATGAAATAAATTTTAATCTAAAAGGATTTTTTTCATTTCTCCATTTTTATTTAAAAATATTTTTCAAATAAAAATAATTTCCTGGAATTTAAGAAAAATATCGTATTATTTGTGTAAAAAATTCCTGAATAATTTAAAAACTCTTGAGAGAAATAAAATGTTATTTTTAAAAGATATAAGGAGTGTGATCGAAAAATTCTTAACATACTTTTGTAATTAAAACTCTTAACCTAAATCTTATGTGATGTTTAATGTACTGTAACTTGTCCGTAAATAGAAAACCCAAATAAAAGCATTTTAAAAGAGCTCCCAATACATCTAGAAGGAAACGCAAGGCAGGTTTGAACACATACAAGGCTCAAAAAGTTCCTGACATTAATGATGCTAAAAATTTAGGGCCCAAAAACCGAACACGCCCCTTGACATCAGAAATATGCTTGATACATAATGGTTGACGAAATTTATGTTCTGGGAGATCTTTCACAACTTCCCGGTCAAGAATTTTATGTTGCTGATGCTTGAGGGAATGATGAGTATAAAGATCTGTCTAAAGAATCCAATAATTTGTTACAACGAGCTCTATAAATACCCAAATGTATATCAAGGAGTATGTACAAAAGGCTGCACCCATTCATAAGACTCCATAATGTGTCCATTTATTTTTGTCCCGATTTGGCATCCTGTTACTATGGTACCAAGCAAAGGCCAGGGGAGAGATTTTTAGCCCATGTTAAAGTAGAACTTGTCCAAATATGTATTCGATTTTAAACAAACATGAACTACCTGTTCGAGCAAAGTGATAGAAATCACTATAAAAACATCAATGGAAGAGTTTTTTTTTTGGAAATTAAATTTTTTAATAAAATAAAAAAAAATAATTCAAATTAAAATAAAAAATAATAAAACTTTAGGTTTAGTGGTTTTGTTGTAGTTGACATATATGTATGTTAAGATTTTTTCAATCGCACTCCTTATTTTTTCCTTTGGATTTTATTAAATTTAAATAACAAACTTTCAATAATTAAGCACCTTTTTGAAGAAAAGAAAATATTTGCAAAATATTTTTTATTATTTAACATTAGACTCAAATTACTTCCTGAAATAAAGCTTCAATTTCTGAGATCGAACTTTAATTGCTGAAATTTTAGGTTTAAAATTATTCCAAACTTTTTAATCAAAATGTTGATTTTATATTTTTTTCTTTTATTTTAAATCTCTAGATAATTTACAAAAAAAGCATAAATAAAAGAGGAAAATAAGTTGAAATCACAACCGGAAATGGAAAAGTTTTAGTCTAAAGAATTAATTTTTTTCTGTTTTCCCTTTTAAGGATTTCTGTCTTGACAGAACAGATTACAAATCTAAAATGCTGAAATCTTTTCTTTTTTACTTCACTAGAAAGAAAAAAACTTTTTTTACTTTTATTTTATTTCTATTAAAAAACAAAAAAAGAACCAAATCTGTACTCAGATATATATTCAAAACTAAAAAAAAAGAAGGAGAATCTAAGTTTACAATATTATTAATTGAATTTGTTACATATTTTTGGTTCATTTCACATTATTTTAAATAAATTTTCTCTTAAAATAGAAAAGACAACAAAATAAATTCATAAGAACTTTATTTATCCCTGAAGCTAAAAATAAATTGAATTTAAAGGCAAAATACAAATAAGACTTTAAAATACGATACTATTTAATTTTTTAGAGTAGAGTGAAAAAGACATAAATATTTCCCTTATTTTTAACCCAAATTTTATTTATTGACAAATACAAAACAGAAAAGTGTTAAACGTAAAATTCACTCTAAAAATCAAAAATTTATCGAAAATCGAAAATTTCTTATGAATTTTCTAAAAATCAAAAATTTATCGAAATTTTTCCATAAATAAAAAATTTATCAAAAATTTTCTATAAATAAAAAATTTATCGAAATTTTTCTATATATAAAAAATTTATCGAAAATTTTCTATAAATCAAAAATTTATCGAAAATTTTCTATAAATCACGAATTTATCGAAAATTTTCTATAAATCAAAAATTTATCGAAAATTTTCTATAAATCAAAAATTTATCGAAAATTTTCTATAAATCAAAAATTTATCGAAAATTTTCTATAAATCAAAAATTTATCGAAAATTTTTAATAAATCAAAAATTTATTGAAAATTTGTAATAAATCTAAAATTTATCGACAATTTTCTATAAATCAAAAATTATCGAAAATTTTCTATAAATAAAAAAAATTATCGAAAATTTTCTATAAATCAAAAAAAAAAAAAAATTATCGAAAATTTTCTATAAATCAAAAATTTATCGAAAATTTTCTATAAATCAAAAATTTATCGAAAATTTTCTATAAATCAAAAATTTATCGATAATTTTCTATAAATCAAAAATTTATCGAAAAATTTTATAAATGAAAAATTTACCGAAAATTTCCTATAAATAAAAAATTTATGGAAAATTTTCTTTAAAGAGAAATTGTATCAAAAAATTTCTATAAATCAAAAAATTATCGATAATTTTTAATAAATCAAAAATTTATTGAAAATTTGTAATAAATCAAAAATTTATTGAAAATTTTTAATAAATCAAAAATTTATCGAAAATTTTCTATAAATCAAAAATTTATCGAAATTTTTCTATAAATAAAAAATTATCGAAATTTTTCTATAAATCAAAAATTTATCGAAAATGTTCTATAAATCAAAAATTTATCGAAAATTTTCTATAAATCAAAAATTTATGGAAAATTTTCTATAAATCAAAAATTTATCGAAAATTTTCTATAAATCAAAAATTTATCGAAAATTTTCTATAAATCAAAAATTTATCGAAAATTTTCTATAAATCAAAAATTTATCGAAAATTTTCTATAAATGAAAAATTTATCGAAAATTTTCTATAAATCAAAAATTTATCGAAAATTTTCTATAAATCAAAAATTTATCGAAAATTTTCTATAAATCAAAAATTTATCGAAAATGTTCTATAAATCAAAAATTTATCGAAAATTTTCTATAAATCAAAAATTTATGGAAAATTTTCTATAAAGAAAAATTTTATCAAAAAATTTCTATAAATCAAAAATTTATCGATAATTTTCTATAAATCAAAATAAACTAAATTTTTACATACGCAGACATGTTAACCATCATTTATATATTGCCTTTATTATCCTTAAAAGGGAGAAATTACACAATTGAGTCCTGTTAAAATGTTGTAACATTTAGAAAACATAATTTTCTACTTTAATTCAAGCATAAATTTTTAAAAATAATATTAATGTGTTCTATGACAAAATAGTTATCATTAAAAACGCATGTTTTACATTATTTAGATTTAGTAATTTTGTCTTTTATTTCCGTTATTTTACACACATTCCTATTAAAGTATTTAAAGCATTTTTACATATTTAAACTGAGAATTATCTCCCTGTAGGTGTTTCATTTATCGTCTTTTTTTCTATATATTTTGAATATTTTAGTTTTATTTCTAGAGTCTGTCTAGAATCGTTTCCGTTTTTTTTTATTCTATTTTCTCTCTCACATCTCTTTGTATTTTGTCAGTTGGAAATAATGGAAAAAGAAACTAAACGGAGCCGTAGGCAATTTTTTTTATTGTAGTCGGGTGAAAAAGACAAAAAAAGACCTAAAGACGATGAGAAGAGACACATGAATGTATGAATATTGTAGCACAGACATATAGACGTATAAAAGGACCGTAAAGAGGGACTGTCTGAGAAATAGAGACTCTATAATATGGATATAATATAAACTGATAGATACAAATACAAATACAAATAAAGAATAAAATATATATTTGTTTAAATCGGTAGGGAGGACTAAACAATTTACCAAGTTAGACAGTTAAAGTAACTATAAAGAAAATAATGTTTACAAGGACACAAAACCGTCCAATAAGAATACGATTATGGGGGAAAAAGCTTTTTCTTTTCTTAATAAAACACAAGAGAATTCAGTGTTAATAATATTAAGTGAAGAAATAATTTTTTCACTTCACCAATATTTTAAGGAAAAAAAATCACTTTTTATTTCATTTTCTGTTTGTGGGGGATTTTTGTATGAATCTCAATAACTTTAGATAAAAATCGTTAATATCGACAACAAAATAGAAAAAAATGTAAAAAAGACTTTATTTCAGCAGATTGAATATTTTTAAACAGAAGAAAAACAGTAAAATTTTATTTACTTTAATTTTGTATTTTACGGTTTATTGAAATGAATTTAGATTTTCCTTATAAAGAAATAATCATTATCGGGAGATTTAGTTATTTTTATTTGGGGAGTTAACTTGAAAATGTCAGCATTTGTTATTCCCAAATTAATAAAAATAAAAGTAAACAAAAAATTTCTTTCTTCAAATATTTATATTCAATTTAGAAAATTTTATTTAAACAAATACAAATTGTATTTAAAAATTTCTTCAAATTGAAAATTTATCAAAAATTTTCGCTAAATAAAAATTTATTGACAATTTTCTATAATTAAAAAAATCTTTAATCTAATTTTTTTTCGAAAATTTATTTTACGTAAAAAGAAAATTTATCTAAAATTTTCTTTAAAAAGAAATTTTTAACAGATTTTCTTTAAATCGAAAATTGTAAAAAAAAAATTTGAAAAATTATCGCAAAATTTTTTAATAAAATTTTATCCAAAATCTACTCTAATTAAATAGAAATTTCCTCAAACATAAAATTAAGAGAAATTTCCATTTGGAGGAAATTTATTGAAAATTTTTATATTTTTTTTTTTTTTTTTTTTTTTTTTTTTGAAAAATTTTATTAAATAAATCGCAAATTCTTTTTAATAGAAAAATTTACTGAAAAAAGTCTCTAAATATTTTTTTTACAAAAAACAAATAAAACAAGATTTGTCTCACATTTCCTTAAACAGAAGATTTATCGAAAATTGTCCTTAAATAGAAAATTTATCGAAAATTTTCCTTAAATTTAAAATTTATCGAAAATTTTCCTTAAATTTAAAATTTATCGAAAATTTTCCTTAAATTTAAAATTTATCGAAAATTTTCCTTAAATTTAAAATTTATCGAAAATTTTCCTTAAATAGAAAATTTATCGAAAATTTTCTTCAAATAGAAAATTTATCGAAAATTTTCCTTAAATGGAAAATTTATCGAAAATTTTCCTCAAATAGAAAATTTATCGAAAATTTTCTTAAATAGAAAATTTATCGAAAATTTTCCTTAAATAGAAAATTTATCGAATTTTTTAAATAGAAAGTTTATCGAAATTTTCAATAAAAAAAAATGTATGGAAGATTTTTTAAAATAATTTATCCTTAAAATAATTTATACTTAAAATTTATCGAAATGTATTTGATAGAATATTTATAAAAAATTTTCTTTATTTAGAAAATTTATCAAAATCCTTTCACATTTTTTAAAAATCGAACATTTTCATTAAAAGAACTTTTATCAACAAATTTCTTTGAAAAGAAAATTTCTCAAAAATTTTCTATAGATAGAAAATTTGTCAAAAATTTTCTTTAGAGACAAAATTTCTCAAAAATTTTCTATAGAGAGAAAATTTCTCAAAAATTTTCTATAGAGAGAAAATTTCTCAAAAATTTTCTATAGAGAGAAAATTTCTCAAAAATTTTCTATAGAGAGAAAATTTCTCAAAAATTTTCTATAGAGAGAAAATTTCTCAAAAATTTTCTATAGAGAGAAAATTTCTCAAAATTTTCTATAGAGAGAAAATTTCTCAAAAATTTTCTATAGAGAGAAAATTTCTCAAAAATTTTCTATAGAGAAAATTTCTCAAAAATTTTCTATAGAGAGAAAATTTCTCAAAAATTTTCTATAGAGAGAAAATTTCTCAAAAATTTTCTATAGAGAGAAAATTTCTCAAAAATTTTCTATAGAGAGAAAATTTCTCAAAAATTTTCTATAGAGAGAAAATTTCTCAAAAATTTTCTATAGAGAGAAAATTTCTCAAAAATTTTCTATAGAGAGAAAATTTCTCAAAAATTTTCTATAGAGAGAAAATTTCTCAAAAATTTTCTATAGAGAGAAAATTTCTCAAAAATTTTCTATAGAGAGAAAATTTCTCAAAAATTTTCTATAGAGAGAAAATTTCTCAAAAATTTTCTATAGAGAGAAAATTTCTCAAAAATTTTCTATAGAGAGAAAATTTCTCAAAAATTTTCTATAGAGAGAAAATTTCTCAAAAATTTTCTATAGAGAGAAAATTTCTCAAAAATTTTCTATAGAGAGAAAATTTCTCAAAAATTTTCTATAGAGAGAAAATTTCTCAAAAATTTTCTATAGAGAGAAAATTTCTCAAAAATTTTCTATAGAGAGAAAATTTCTCAAAAATTTTCTATAGAGAGAAAATTTCTCAAAAATTTTCTATAGAGAGAAAATTTCTCAAAAATTTTCTATAGAGAGAAAATTTCTCAAAAATTTTCTATAGAGAGAAAATTTCTCAAAAATTTTCTATAGAGAGAAAATTTCTCAAAAATTTTCTATAGAGAGAAAATTTCTCAAAAATTTTCTATAGAGAGAAAATTTCTCAAAAATTTTCTATAGAGAGAAAATTTCTCAAAAATTTTCTATAGAGAGAAAATTTCTCAAAAATTTTCTATAGAGAGAAAATTTCTCAAAAATTTTCTATAGAGAGAAAATTTCTCAAAAATTTTCTATAGAGAGAAAATTTCTCAAAAATTTTCTATAGAGAGAAAATTTCTTAAAAATTTTCTATAGAGAGAAAATTTCTCAAAAATTTTCTATAGAGAGAAAATTTCTCAAAAATTTCTATAGAGAGGAAATTTCTCAAAAATTTTCTATAGAGAGAAAATTTCTCAAAAATTTTCTATAGAGAGAAAATTTCTTAAAAATTTTCTATAGAGAGAAAATTTATCAAAAATTTTCTATAGAGAGAAATTGTATCAAACATTTTCCATAATTCGAAATTTTTCTCTAGATTTTACAAAAATTTCACTTAAATAAAAAATGCATCGACAAATTTCTCCAAATAGAAAATTTATTGTACATTTTCTCTACATAGAATATTTTTCGATAATTCTCTCTAAATAGGAAATTTATCGAAAATTTTTGTAAATAAAATATTTATCGTATTTTTATATAAATTGGTTCTTTTTTAGAAATTACTCTCCTTTTTATTTTATTACTCTCTAAACAAATAAAAGATACAAATCTTCCACAAATTCTGTCCACTTAATTTTATTTATCGTTCAATCATTCAAAAAACAAACAAAATTGTGGAAATTTTATTCTTCATAACTCTAAATCATCAATGGAGAGATAGAAATCCAGTTAATTTGTGTGTGATTACTGGAACAAATGAATAGAAAACTTTTGTTGTTGTTGTTGTTGTTGTTATTTTTTTTACTTAAAATTCTGTGATATTTGAAAAATGATGTAAATCATTTGCAGGAAAGAGGAAACACATGTTGCCATGACAACTTAAGTGTAAACTGAACATTCAGTTCAAAACTTTTTTGAAGAAGTTTAAAGGATTTTTTTCTCTTGGTTTCCTAAATTTTATTTTTATTTTCTTAAACTTTAACATTCAAGGGACCTTTTTTCAACACATTTTGAATACTGAATTAGAATTTATGTTTCTTTTTTCCGTTTAGGGGAATGACGAATTGAAATGTTTTAGAACAAAAAGAAAATAAATTTGAATTTTAAATTGTATGCAAAAAAAGGGGAAAATGGGGAGAGAAAAGTGAAAAAAAGGAAACAAATAAATTTCTAGTTTTTGTTTTTTCTAAATTTGGATTTTGGAAAAAGGGACAGTTAAAGGTCGTTAGCAAAGTGTTTTAATGATTAATAATAAAAAGAAATATTAAGGGTTTGAATTAAAGTTCTTTTACGAACTAAAATGAAATTTTAAAAGTCACAAAGAAAAAATAGTTAATGATCATTAAGATAAATATGAAAAAATAAATCGATTTGAATTGTGTGTCAATCAACACATTCACATTCGAATAAAATCGAGTAAAAAACCGTCTAGACAACAAATGATGCAGCGAAAACGTAAAAATATCTTAAAGTGTTTGGCGTTTAAAAGACATGCAATGGTGATTTTTATATTCGATTTTGTTTCAGTTTTAAAATAAAAGATAATTTTAAGGAATTTAAAAATAAACGATTTAATATATTTCTATTCAATCCAAAAACACATTTAGCTGGTAAATTCGATTCAGTCGTGAGTGTTTTGGCTTAAAATTAAAAATTTCCTTTAACCAGAAAAATGTTCAAAAATATATCGAAAATTATTCTAAATATAAAATTTTATCAAACATTTCCAATTTATAGAAAATTTATCTAAAATTTTAACTAAATAAAAATTTTATCAAAAATGTTCTTTAAATAGAAATCTTATCGTAGATTTATCTCTGAATAGAACAATTATCGTAATTTTTTTTAAATGAAAATATTGTGAAAAAATGTCTCTTGAAGGATAATTTATCGATTTTTTTTATATAAAATTTATTGTAATTTATTTTTCATTGAAATATTGTCGTATGTTTTCTTAAAAGAACATTTAATTGTTTTTTTTTCTAAACATTTTTTTTTAATTTTTTCTATAAAAAAAATGTTTTTCCTTTAAATAGAAAATTTTCTCTAAAAAATAAAATTATCAAAAATTTTCTCTAAATAGGAAATTTACTCTAAATTTTTTCCAGAACAATAATTTTATCGTAATTTTTTTCTTAGTGAAAATTTATAAAAATTTTCTCAAAAAATAAAATTTATCATAATCAATCTCCAAATGGCATTTAATCGTAGTTTTTTTCTGTGTAGAAATTTAATTCCAAATTTTCTTTTAATAGAAAATTTATTGAAAATTTTCTCTTAAAGGAAAATGAAAATTGAAAAATTTTACTAAATAAAAAATTTAATAATAAATTTTCTTAAAAAAAATTATCGTAGATTTTTTTTTTAATTTTTTCTAAGAAAAAAATTTATAAAAAATTTTCTCTAAATCTAAAAATTATCGTAAACTTTCTCTAATTTTTTTCTGAATAAAAATTTAAATGCAAATTTTCTTTAAATTGAATAATTTATTTATAGATTTTATTTTGAAAATTTATCCAAAAATCTTTTGAGGAGTGAGATCGAAATATTCTTAACATACATACAAACTACTTAATTTATAGTTTTAATATTTTATTTGATTGAAATTGTTATACTAAGCTCCTTGCAGATTGGAGGATATTCCATATGTACCACTCAAGAACTTGTTTACCATAGTGACAGGATGCCAAGTCAGAGTAAAAATAAGTAAAAACATAATAAGGTTCTATGAGTGAATGCAGCCTATTTTTTGTAAATATTTCTTAATGTTAATTTCGGTATTTGTAGAACCTGCTCTAACAAATGATTGACTTCCTTTGCCTCTAATGTATATTGCGTGTCATGCTTTTGGAAATTTTGACTGCTTTGAGGATCTACATTCCCTTGAGTATCAGCAACATAAAATGTTTGACCAGGAAGTTGGAAAAAAATCTGTCAGAACATATGATTCTTCATCCATTATGAAGCAGGAATATTTTTTAGAAAACTTGAATTCAGTTTCCGTGCTCTGTTTTTGGTCTCTAAAATTTTGGCAGTATTCAGTATTAAATGAAAACGCTAAAAATTCGACTCCGAATTTTAAATTATTTAAGAATATTCAGAATAATCAGAATCAGAATGCTAAAAAATTCTAAAAAGTTTGCTGTTTTAATGAGCAAAATAAGTTTAGTAACCAAGAAGTTTTATGTCGATATGTAAGACAACCTCGGAATTTGATTATTCATCAAAATAAACTTGGAATACATTCCAAGTTCCACATTTGATGAATAAACTATTATGTTATCTTCTTTAGATCAATACTAACCCCTAAATTCACAAGATTACTAATTTGGTCCTTCATACTGGATAATAAAATCAGTATTTCCCGCTGTCTCCATTATAGTCTTTTCTCACAAAATCACTTCTTCCCCCATCTAATAATCTTTCGTGAGGAAAATTCCTTTAATATTCATAATTCAATTTTTGACCTTTATTTTCATCTCACAATTTGTAAATAAATCTAATGACATGCAAATAAAAATGAGACATGTCTAATAATACAAAACTTGAAGACAGAAAAAATACCATCATTAAGTGAATTACACTTTCAATTGTACTTCTATTGTGGACAAAAGAAACCAAAAATTAAGCATAAAATACACGTTTTAGAGGGAAAAAGTAATAAAAACGGAAGAAAACTTCCCAGTATTTTTTAATGTCAATAAAAAAATACGAAGAGTAAGTAATAAGAAGAGTAAGAAAAGAGAGTGAGAGTATATTAAAGTAAATAGAGAAATTCACCACGAAAAAATACGGTTAATTTCAGCGCCAAAGAGTAGACTACAGATTACAAACAACAGTCAGTTGTATTTGAATATTTAAAGTAAACGAAAGTAAAAACAAAACGGAAAATAAAAAGGAAATTAAACAGAAATTAAAAAAATAATAAATATAAAAAAAAATTATATTATAAATATCTTGTTGAATATTTAGGAAAAAAGAAAAATCAAGTGAAAAATAAAATAAAATCAAACAAAATTAAATTCAAATAAAATTAATTTAAAAAAAATAATAAAATAAAATAATAAAATTTAATTAAGACAATGAAGTGTTTTTCTAAATATTTAATACATTTTTAGTGGTATGTGCCTGAACTACATTAATCACATATAAATCTGAAACCCCCCCCCCAAAAAAAAAATATATATAGAAAAGTTCGGTCTTAGACAACAATTTTAAAAAATGTTTATAATTTTTTTTAATTCTAAGATGAGATCAAAAAATTCTTAACACACGTTTTTCATTAAAATTTTGAACCAAAATATTATTTGATTTTAAAAGCCTTCACCATCACAAAAACTTTGTCATTCAGTGTGTAACACTAAGAAGAAATTATGTATATATAGTCTTGCTTCAAATCAAAATATGAATCGATTTAGCTATATCCTTCTGTCTGTCTGTCTGTCTGTCCGTACACAATAATTGACAAAGCTCAATGAAATTTGGCTGAATATTTGCTATAGTCGTGAGAAGTTTTCTATTTAAAACCACGAAAATTGGTTCAGTATAGAAAAAGATATAGACCGATATCTGAGGCAAGCAAAAAAGGCTTTCATAAAATTATCAATTATAAATCGACAATTTAAAATGAAATATTGTCATAATATTAAGTTTTGTCTACTTCATTACAATTCCAAAAAAATTATCAAAATCGGTTCAGTAGGGATTATGTTTAAGTTGGCCAAGCATTCAAAAGTCTGCCCTCAAACTGTTTCCAATGTTATTAAACAGTACCGAGAGAACTTGTCCTGATTCAGGAAGAAGGAACATAGAGAAAACATTTATAAAAGAGCTCTGAACACATCCGGTACGAAAGTAGTCCGATTTGCTCAATGCCTGGGCTATTTGTTATGAAAGTATAAAGATAATTCAGGTTTAAAAACATAAAAGACTCAAAAAGTTCCTACAACAACGCTGCTCAAAATTTAGAGGCCAATGACAAAGCATGAAATTTTCAAAAAAAAGTTCTTGATGCATAGTGGATGTCGAAACATGTGTTCTGGGAGATTTTTTCGCAACTTCTTGTTCTTGGTTTATATTGATGATGCTCAAGGGAATTTTAAAGAAAAGTTTAAAGCTCAAAACAGACAAAATTTCACAAAAAGTTCTTGGTATGGCAATCAATATGCAGTAGCGACAAAAGGAGTCAACGAGCTCCATAAATACCGAAATTTACATCGAGAAATATTTACAAAAAAGGTTGCTTCCATTCAAAGGACTTCATAATGTGTCCAGTTATTTTTGGATGGATTTGGTATCCTGTCAGTATGATAAACAAGCCCTTAAGTGTAACAAGAACAATAATGTGGTTTTTCTACCAAGAGAGGCAAATCCTTCTCAAAACTGCCCGGAGCTAAGGCCAGTGGAGAGATATAGGACTCTAGTTAAAAGAGATTTAAAGAGCACAAAAAAGGTGTTCTGGTGGGGTAGATTTTTAACGGTGATGGACTATCTGCTCCAGCAAGGTGACATTAATGGAAGGGTTCCCAAAAAAAGGTTCAAAATTTCATAAAAGTAGTGATTAAAACTATAATAATTTCAATCCAAATAAGTAATAATAAAACTTTGAATTAACATTATTGTGTGTTAAGAATTTTTCGATCTCACTCGTCACTATATTTTTAAAATTCTTATTAATTTCTCCTTTAAAAAAAATACCTTTTTTCACCTGAAACTTGAAAATTTTCTAAAACTTCCTTTTTTCTCCTGTAATTGAGTTTAAAATTTCTATAAATACTGTCTTTTATTACCTCTTTAGAACTGCTACTAATCCTTAACTAACTGTTAGTTTTTTTTTTTTTTTTGCTTCTATTTTTATTATCCCTCATTCTCTGTTAAGTTTTATAATTTTTTCTAACTAATAAAAAAATAAGGATAATTTTAATTGTTTTCCAGGCATCAGCATTATTAGTTTGTAGTTGTAGTAGTAGTGGTGGTGGCATTATCATCATCATCATCTTCCAAAAGGTCTAAACACCAGAGAGAAAAGTGCATTTTAATTAATTGTTAAATGTTTGCGAGTCAAAAGGTGGATTAAATTTTGTATGTATGAAGGTTGTTTAACCGAGTGCTGCTGTAAACTTAGATTAAATGCAAAAAAGACTTTAATTTAAAAATAATTAAGAGGACCTTGAAAGTTAAAAATTAATCTTTGATTTAATTAATTTTTTTTAATAAGATTCTTCAGATCAGAGTTTTGATATCAAAATTCTAGAAATTGTTTAACAGTTACTGACAGATATTTTTTGTCACAATTTTATATCAGAAATGGAACGAAACGTATTTAATATTTTATTTGTAGGTTATGTAAGGTTAAGGTTGCAACAGGTCAACTACCAAACTTTTGTTCTCTGAGACCAACTCAGACATAGTTTGTGTGATGTGTTTCTTAGTTCTTAATTTATTAACAACTGAAGTAAGGAGCTTTAACACCCTGTAGCTTATGTAATAATATGACAGGGTGAAGCTTTTCTAAGTGCTTTAATTCATGTCTATAGTTTTTTTCTAACTTTTCAATTTGATTCGATTATAAGTTTAGAAATGACATTACAACTTGAGTGTATTTAAAACTTTACTAAAATAAGTGCCCTATTTCTACTCTATGTAAATTATGTTAAATAATAACAGGGTGTCATTGAGATAATTTTTCTGAAAGTTTAAAAGTTCTTTATATTTTTGCTATATATTTCAACTTGATCTGATTTATTATTTAAGCGATACAGAATTATTTCTAAATAAAGTCTTATTTTACTTTTAAAGGGGGTGCAACAGTAAGAATCTCACTAACTGATTATACCTTAAAACAGGATATTCAAAGTTTAATTTTTATAAAAGTTTGGATTACATTTAATCTTTGCAATTAATTTTAATTAAATTAATAAATTAGGAAATGTGATGACTTAACGATAGAAATCAAATATTTTGAAAATTAGTTCTCTTTGGGCCTTAAAACAATCTTTGACACCCTAACGAATAATTGAATGGAAATTACGTCTAAAGCTTTCTGAATTTCAAGATCATGTTATAAATTATTAATAATTCCTTTCAATAAAAAATTTAAAAGTTTCAAATTTAAAAAAAATCATTATTTTTTAACTTTATTACCAGAAGTATACTCAACTCGGTCACCCTGTAGTTTATAATATAATTATAACTAATTATAATAAATTACTTTAACATAAAATTTTAAAAACTTATTTCTGACAATAGATGGAAGTTACAGATAATTTAAAATCAAGAAATAAATGTATAAAAAGCTTTGATACCCTATGTTTCGTCAACAGGGTGTTTATAATTTTTTAAACTTAGATATATCATTACAAAACTCATTATTAATATGAAATCCCCTTCTCATTTAGTTAAGACATAAAATAATTATAGAATTTTTGTTAAACTTACTTAAATGTTAGTAATTTCGACATCCTGTTTTTCATAACCTATTAAAACAAGATGGCTACCGTTGGAATATTTTGAATGTAGAAATGTTTTAATATAACTAATTTTCGTATTAAAATTTATTCCAAACAATAGTTTCAGAGTTATGGTTTTTTTAAAATTTCAGAATTTAAAAAATTTCAAAAACATTGACACCCTGTGCTTAGTAAGCTTAAATACCTATAAATAGGCGATTTTATTAATTTTCTTAAAGCTGAGTTTTTTTGGGATTTAATCCAAATTTATTTCTGTAAAAATCTTAATAATAACAGAATTATAAAATATAGGAATTTTTTAAATTATTTTCAAACATTATTTTTGTAAATTTTCACAACAGGGTGACTATACATACATAAAATTTAATACTTTATAATAGAAATCGTTACGATAATAAAATAAACAAATTTTAACATTGAATGTAACGAATTGTTGAAAGGATATATAATACATATTGACACCCTATAATTCGTAATTATAATTATAGGGTGACTATAATTAATATTTTTTTAACACTAAGATTCTGTTGTAAAAAGTCTTTTTATACTAAAATTTGTTTCGATTAAAAGATTTAAGGAATAGAATTTTAGAAGTGCCAAATTTTTTCAAATATTGAAGAAGCTTATCTTGGACACCCTGTAGTTCAAAAAATACTTGAAAGTGTATGACCAATTTTTCCAAAAACTGAATTGTTTTTATAAAATGTGTTTTTCTAGAATTAATTATTTTAGAATTATAGATATTCAACAAAAAAGATTGAAGATTTCTCTCATTTTTAAATTTGTGCAGAATTCCCAAACTCCAAGTTTTACAAAACTATATCTCTTTTAATTAGATGAATGCTCTAATTGTGTTCTGGAAGCTCCAGCCTTAAAATTTAATTTTGTAGTGCAATTTAATAAAATTAAATGAAAAGTTATAGAATTATTTCCTATATATTTTTGAAAACAAATGTGGCAACATTTATTTTCGTCCAGGGTATGGAATTGTAGCTCTTCTACAGTAACCTGATACTGAATTCAAAAAAATTTTACTAATAAACAATTTATGTTCTTTTTCTATTGTATAAATTCCACCTAAAAAAAATTCAATTAAAACTTCACTTTTGGCATTTTAAAAAAATTGCAATTAAATTTTGAATTTTTAATAAAAACAAAATTGAAAAAAATTGAGTTTTATTTTCCCACAATCTCGGGGGTATAAAATAACACTTGTTTTCTTTCAATATTAATATTTTGTTATTTTATATAGTTTAATTATAATTTCATTGCATATCTGAATGGCTTAAAAAATAACAATTTCATGCTGCATATCTTAGGGGATTTATATTATAACTACAATTCTACTACCACTACAACTATAAGAGTATTATATTTGTATTAAAAGTTTTGCAACAATTTATTGCAATTTTTTTTTAGCTTAAAAACAAAATAATAGAAAATTCAAACTTTTTGTACCCTCCACCGCTACAAGTGGTGAAGAGGGTATACACACTTTGTCATTTTGTGTGTAACGCTAAAAAGGAATCATCTCAGAACATTCATAAGAGATGAACTTTCATAAAATTGTAAATTATTAATTGACAAATTAGAATGAAATTATTAAAATCGGTTCAGTAGAAAAAAATGTATGGAGGGTATTGCAGGTTCACTATTGCCGAATATAACATTCTTAGTTGTTCAAAATAAACAAAAAAATACTAACAGTTTGTTTAATTTAACTTCCTTTTCAACAAATTTTATGAAAAAAATACTTTATTTTATTTTTCTCTTGTTCTTTTTCATTTTAGATTTTACTAATGTTTCTGCAACAACAGTTGAGCAGGATGTTTATACTGACAACATATTGTCGATATTGTTGGAATTATAAACTCAATTTGAACTCTTAGAATTACAAAAACAACTGTCAACAAAATAAATACCAAAGCAACAACAAAAAACACTAAACGTTAAAACACATGTTGAAGAGAAAATCGTGAAATTCAAAAAGTGAAAATTAAATTTTTTGTCAAAGTGAAATAAATATAAAAAAACGACAAAAAGTGATAAATTAAAAAAAAGAAGTGAAAAATGTTGTTTATAAATTTGATATCCTGAAAAAAAGTGTAAAAAAATAAATCACAAACTTAAAAATCTTTATTGCAAAATATTTAATATAAATCTTTTTTTTCTTTTTTCATAAAAAAGTAAATATTGTGTGTTCAAATCCCCCGTTCTCCCCTTCTGCCAGTTAAATACGATATTTTCTTCGTAAATATTGTTTTAACCTTCAGCTCTAGAAAGTTACATTTATTTTAGTTTCACTTTTTTTCATCTTTTTTGTTTTACATATTTTTTTGCAGTTTTTGATTTCCTTTTTTGTTTTGTGTGTGTATGTTGTAAATGTGTGCGTGTTAAGCGTTTTATTATACATTTCTTATGTTACTTTTGGGGAGGCAAATAGTAACTACGACGTGTTAATGTTTGAGTTACTTTAATAAAAATATCAAATAAATACAATAACAAAAAAAAATAAATATTTAAGTGTTTTTGTTTGTGTGAGAAAAAGGAAAAAAAAACAAATTAAGCAAACATGGCGATGGAATGGATAACTGCTATGGACAAAAGGTGAGTTCCAAACAAAGAAACCAACAAAAAAATGGATTAGAAATGGAAAATTTATAATCTCTTAAGGTTACTTTGTTTTATTTTATAATACAAGAAGTTAAAAAATATATGCTGCATTAAAAATATTTTTGGCATCCCAAAAGTATGCTATAGAAATTATAACAAACACAAATAACAGAAAATTACTTTTTTACCTTTTTTTAAACAATTAAATCAAATCAAAATTTTCTATAAAAACGAAATTTTATTAAAAAAAATCTATAAAAAAAAGCTTTATAAAATTTTCTTTTAAAACACATTTTAAAAAATTTGTCCATAAAAAAACAAATTTTAAGAAAATTTTCGATAAAAAATTAAAAAAAAAAAAAAAATTTAGGAACAAAATTTTCTGAAAAAGAAAATTTAAAATTCTTTTTGAAAACAAACATTTTAAGAAGAAAATTTAAAATTCTTTTTGAAAACAAACATTTTAAGAAAATTTCCTCTAAAAAAAATTAGGAAAATTTTCTATAAAATGAAATCAATAAAATTTTCTGTAAAGAAAGAAAAATTTTTCTACAAAAACTACATTTTAAGAAAATTTTCTATAAAAACAAAATTTTTAAGAAAATTTTCTATAGACAAATTTTAAGAAAATTTTGTTTTTGTAGAAAAACTAAATTTTAATTAAATTTTCTAAAACTTTTTTAAAATTTTAAGAAAATTTTCTATAAAAACAAAATTTGTAAGAAATTTTTTATAAAAACAAAATTTTTAAGGAAAATTTCTATAAAAACAAAATTTTTAAGAAAATTTTCTATAAAAACAAAATTTTTAAAAAAGTTTTCTATAAAAACAAAATTTTTAAGAAAATTTTCTATAAAAACAAAAGAAATTTTTTTTTTATAAAAACATATTTTTAAATTAATTTTCTATAAAAATCAAAATTTTTAAGAAAATTTTCTACATAAAAAAAAATTTAAGAAAATTTTCTACAAAAACAAAATTTTTAAGAAAATTTTCAATAAAAACAAAAATTTTTAAGAAAAATTTCTAAAAAAACAAAATTTTAAAAAAGTTTTATATGAAACCAAAAATTAAATAAAAAATCTCTTAAACATTAATTTAAGAAATTTTTTCTATAAAAATAAAATTTTAACACAATTTTCTACATAAATGAAACTTTAAGAAAATTTGCTATCAAAATTAAATTTTTCTATAAAAACGCACTTAAAAAATTCGATAATAAATTAACAAAATTTTCTACCAAAATAAAATTAAAAAAAAAATCTATAAAAATAAAATAATAATTTAAAAATATTTCTGTTAAAAATATAACAAAATTGAATGACCATTTTTTGTGAAGAGAAAAAATAATAATTTTCTACAATTTTTTTATAAAAATAGTTTTTTTAAGAAAATTTGTTGAAGAAAACGAATTTTAACGAAAATTTTCTAGAACTGGTGAAAATATTTTTAACGAAATTTAAATTAAGTGAAAATTTTGCATAAAATAATTAAAAAAAAAAATATATTTTTTTATAGTTTTTGAAATTATTGGATTTTAACATTTTAAGGATTTTTTCAATTTCCCCCTTTTATATTCAAATTTTCACTCTAAGGAAATTTAAGGAGCAAATTTCCTTTAAGACACACAAGAGAATCATCTGCTTTAATTTAAATAAAAATTCCAAGAATTCTTTTCTTTAATAAAATTTATTTCACTTAACAAACCCAGAAACCACCGTTTGTGTTATATTAAAGATAACAAACGCCTAAAAGCTTACATCAAATTTGGCGCATAAATAAAAACCAAATTGTTAGATTATACTTTTTATTTTGTGTGTGTCTGTCTGTCTGTCTGCCTGTCTGACTTCTTTTGTAGGCCAAAAGGGACCTTTAGGAACCTTGAAATGTATCTAGATTGTTTACACTTGACCATTAGATACATTTTTGTACTTCTTTTTATTCCCCCATTCATTCTTATTTCTGTGTGTATGTGTGCGTTTTGTTTATGTGTGTGCGAGTTGGAATATTCAATTGATTAATTGCAAATGGCAGAGCTTATTTGGTAAAAGGCAACAACGTGTTTATACGAATGAGGAGAATTAAAAACAAGTAAAAATGCTAAATTCGTCTATATCGAATCTTCAATACACTTAATGAGTCATAAAATTAGTTATATTTTTGACTATAACTTTTTCTCTACTGAACCGATTTTTGGAATTGAAAATTTTATTCTGATTTGTAAATTTTTAATGGACAATTTTTGAACAGTTTGTTGCCTGAACTTAGAGATTTCCTCAGATATCGGTCTATATCTTTAAATATACTAAACCGTTTTTGCCGATTTTAAATAGGAAACTTCTCAAGGTCATAGCAAATACTCAGGCCAAATTTTATTGAGTCCATTCAATTATTGTGGATGTCAGCGTGCCAACAATAGAGAGACAGACGGAAAGACAGATGGATAGATAGACGGACATAGCTAAATCGACTCAGTTTTAGATTTGATGCAAGAATATATATATACATTATAGGGTCTGAGATGATTACTTCTTAGTGTTACACACGAAATGACAAAGTTAATATACCCTCTTCACCACTTGTGGCAGTGGAGGGTATAAAAATATGAATGTATAACGACAGCAAATGAAATTTTGTATATTGTGAGGGGGAGAAGGGAGAGGTAAAGGAGAGAGTAAGAGTTTAAGTAAGACATTTGTATGTGTGTTTGTATGTTTGTTATTGCCACATTTCCTTTTCTATTAACTTTTTTCAATATAATTTATTGTTTGCCTAAAAGTCTGCTGCCATTTAATGCATGAGGTGCCCTTTTTTTGGCCAAAAACAGAAAAAAGAAAAAAATCCTTTTTGTAGTCATGTGTTAAAATCCATGTTCTTTTCTGTTTTTCTATGTATTGGAAATAATAAAAAGAGATCCTTACAGACCTTGTTACCTTATACATATATACACACACACATACATACATATATACATATCATCATATGGTCGAAAATATGTTTAGTTGTTACTTAAAGTCCTTTTCTGTTTGTTTATCCAGAGAAAGAAGTCAAGTGCTCAAGTGCAAAAAAAGGTTAATTATGAGATTTTTTTCTTATGTTGAAAATTGGGGAATATTTTTTGTTCTATAAATATTTTTAGACTTCTAGAGGGGTTGGGGGTTGGGGGGTTTAAAGTGAAATATTTATTAGAAAATTTAAAATGAAATTTAATGAAGTTTAATAAAATGTTTAAGACATTTTTTTGATGGATGAAAAATTTATGTTTTTGTTTATTAGATTTAAACTATAATTGTTGTTTATTATTAAATAATAAAATTTAAACTTTATTTGCCAAAATTTAGGGAAATGACAAATTTCCTGGGAAATTTTGTATAATAAACTGTTATCTTAATTTATGTAAATGTTCCATAGAAAAACACTATAATTCATTCTTCGTTCATTCATTCATTCATTCATTCATTCATTCATTCATTAACAACAAGACAATAAAAATTAAATTAACTTTTATTGTTATTTTAAGTTATTTAAAGGTTCAATAAAATAACTTATTTTGGAAAGATTTGTAAATAATTTTTAGATAAAAACATTTTTTTTTTTAAATTTTACAAAAATTCCTTTTTTTGTAAAAATATTTTAAGAAAATAATTATTTTCTTTAATAACAAAAATACAAACAAATTCATTTTCAATTTCAACAACATTTTTTTATAAAAATTATATGAAAATTTTTTTATAAAAAAATATCTAAAATAATTAAAAAAATTAAACCAAATTTTAGAAAATTTTCCAATAAAAATAAAATACAAAAATATATTAAATTTTTTTTAACAAAATTCTTATGAAAATTTTTATAAACAAAAAATAAAAGAAGAAATGAAAATTTTTTAGAAAAAGCAATTTTATTGAAAATTTTGCATAAAACAGAAAATTTAACGAAAATTTTCTTTAATAAGAAAATTTAACGAAAATTTTCTTTAATAAGAAAAGTTAACGAAAATTTATTGAAAATTTTCTATAAAAAGAAAATTTATTGAAAATTTACTATAAAAAGAAAATTTATTGAAAATTTACTATAAAAAGAAAATTTATTGAAAATTTACTATAAAAAGAAAATTTATTGAAAATTTACTATAAAAAGAAAATTTATTGAAAATTTTCTATAAAAAGAAAATTTTTTGAAAATTTTCTATAAAAAGAAAATTTATTGAAAATTTTCTTTAAAAAGAAAATTTATTGAAAATTTTCTATAAAAAGAAAATTTATTGAAAATTTTCTTTAAAAAGAAAATTTATTGAAAATTTTCTATAAAAAGAAAATTTATTGAAAATTTTCTAAAAAAGAAAATTTATTGAAAATTTTCTATAAAAGGAAAATTTATTGAAAATTTTCTATAAAAGGAAAATTTATTGAAAATTTTCTATAAAAAGAAAATTTATTGAAAATTTTCTATAAAAAGAAAATTTATTGAAAATTTTCTATAAAAGGAAAATTTATTGAAAATTTCCTATAAAAAGAAAATTTATTGAAAATTTTCTATAAAAAGAAAATTTATTGAAAATTTTCTATAAAAAGAAAATTTATTGAAAATTTTCTATAAAAGGAAAATTTATTGAAAATTTTCTATAAAAAGAAAATTTATTGAAAATTTTCTATAAAAAGAAAATTTATTGAAAATTTTCTATAAAAAGAAAATTTATTGAAAATTTTCTATAAAAAGAAAATTTATTGAAAATTTTCTATAAAAAGAAAATTTATTGAAAATTTTCTATAAAAAGAAAATTTATTGAAAATTTTCTATAAAAAGAAAATTTATTGAAAATTTTCTATAAAAAGAAAATTTATTGAAAATTTTCTATAAAAAGAAAATTTATTGAAAATTTTCTATAAAAAGAAAATTTACTGAAAATTTTCTATAAAAAGAAAATTTACTGAAAATTTTCTATAAAAGAAAATTTACTGAAAATTTTCTATAAAAAGAAAATTTACTGAAAATTTTCTATAAAAAGAAAATTTACTGAAAATTTTCTATAAAAAGAAAATTTACTGAAAATTTTCTATAAAAAGAAAATTTACTGAAAATTTTCTATAAAAAGAAAATTTACTGAAAATTTTCTATAAAAAGAAAATTTACTGAAAATTTTCTATAAAAAGAAAATTTACTGAAAATTTTCTATAAAAAGAAAATTTACTGAAAATTTTCTATAAAAAGAAAATTTACTGAAAATTTCTATAAAAAGAAAATTTATTGAAAATTTTCTATAAAAAGAAAATTTATTGAAAATTTTCTATAAAAAGAAAATTTATTGAAAATTTTCTATAAAAAGAAAATTTATTGAAAATTTTCTATAAAAAGAAAATTTATTGAAAATTTTCTATAAAAAGAAAATTTATAGAAAATTTTCTATAAAAAGAAAATTTATAGAAAATTTTCTATAAAAAGAAAATTTATAGAAAATTTTCTATAAAAATAAAATTTATTGAAAATGTTCTTATTTTTTCTATAAAAATAAAGAACTTAATTTTCGGATTAAATACGAAAGCTTTGAAATTGGTGATGATCGGTTCAGGCTGCTCCCTTATAAATGACCTTTATGCATGGGATTTTAAATTTTAAAAATTCTAATTATGGAAATATTTAAATTAAATGTTAGTATAAGTGATAATATTTCTTATAGATTTATATAACCAGAAAACATCGTACCAAATTTTACGAGAATCGGTCCATAATTTCTTATCTTCCTTTTATAACCCCCACATACGAATATCACTTCGAATTTATGTATGATTTATACAAGAGCAAATATTAAATTCAAATTCTGCGAGGGTTGGTCCATCTATTTTTATGCTAGAATCATAGCGTAGCGCATTAACGGATCCTGTCCGTTTTAGCTGAAAAGCTCTTCAAAAAAGTTCTTGTAAAATTCTATTAAATATGGAGTAGTTTCGCAGTTACCTAATAACCTTTTGGAACTTAACTAACGCATCACCTCTTCTTCCATCTATTCCAGATCCATATTAAAGCTTTAAAAATTTTAAATAAATATTTATATATAATTTAGCTTTTAATTCAAATACAGACAGAAAAAAATCAAAGTAAAATTACTTCATTAATTTAGTTAAGATTTTGTTTCATAGATAAAAAAATGTTAATTTAACATTGTTTCGCACTTAATATAATTTCTTGAGACAATTCTAGAAATTTTTCTACTAAAAAATAACTTCAAAAATTTTTAATAAGTGCAATATTATTTCACCGCAAACGAAAAAACGTTTAATTTAAATTTAATTAAAAAATAATTAGTCTCAACTATCAACTATGTTCAATGTTGTTTTTGCTCCATGTTTTTTTTGTAATAAATTGTTATAAGGAGATAATAGTTAATGTCTTCTGGCAATGAAAAAAGAAAAAATTGGAAAATCGGATATAATTATGGTGTTACATATTTATTGATAAACTTAATATTCTTTTCGAGTAAAATAGCATGCAAATGAAAATGTATTTGAAATTCCTAAAGAAAAACTTAATGGCGTAAATAGAGGAAAAGGAGGTTTAAATAACTTTCAGTTTTTTTCAAAACACAATTTCCAGTAGGGAAATAAAGTCGTTTTACAGAAAGATAGAAATATGCAGAGCAGATTAGAAGGTAACGAATTTTATAAGCCCTATAATGCAGTAACTATCTTTTTCTGTATTAATCGAGTTTTTAGGACACGATTTTAATTTTTTCTGAAGCAAAAATTTGAAATTTATGGATAAAATATATTTAACAGCAGGAAGCCTAAATCCTTTTTCGCTTATTAACTTTTCTCCTTTCCTGTCTCCTTTTTGATTTTGTGGAGTACGAAGAAACATCAAAACATAATGAAAAAATATGAAAATTAAAATCCAGAGGCATAACAACGTTAATGAAAACGTCCATGAAATGAAGGCATAAACAAAAAATGACATGAACTCATAAAAAATAATGTTAAGTATGTGTTTAGTCCCGTGTGCATTAATTGAGTAATAGAAAAATGTTTGCCCCATGAAAATCCTATAGAGAATTTGAATGCTTAGCAACACCCAAACAAAATAGGATTTTTTCTCTTCCTTTTTTATACCTTTTATTATATAAATATTAATGGTAGTTAGTAATCATAATAATATTAATGTTAATATTAATAATTTGCTCTATTTATAGTTAAGTTGATTTTCAAAGACTCTATTTCTCTTCATAATAATTGTCCTTTTTTTCGGAATATATTCTACTTAAATTATGTTTCCATTTAGTTTTCCATTATCTTTAGAAAAAATACTCTCTATTGTTACCAAGCAAATGATAATAAACAATAGCATACTTTTAGGATTTTGTTTTTTAAAAAAATATATTTAGTTTCTCTTAACATCCCATAAAGCGTTACACAGTGGTTTAAAATGCTTTTTTTGGAAATAATTCTGTAACTTTGAAACTTTTGAATATTTTTCAACGAAATTTCACATGGACATTTACAAGGTGTTTTCCAATTGATTTGGAAAAGGACATGTTTCTAGTGGGTCCTAGGCTTGGGAAGTGGAACTCTAAAGTTGGTCACCTCTTTACAAAAATTTATAACTTTTTACAGATTTTATTGAAATTTTACCCTGTTGTTTCTATCCACTCTCTACGCCGAAAATAACCTCGAATGCATCCAGTTAAGTGAAATTTCACTTAAATATGTTAAAAGGTTATAAATTTAAGCATCGTTCAAAGAAATCTTGAAATTGCCATTCACTTATTACATACTGCAACACATATTTATATATGGAAATGTGCAAATTTCTGGGGAGGTGGCCAAGTTTCAGTAAAGTTTTTGAAGGGTCGTGTAAAATTTTTACACAAATGTTTAGTATCGATGGAAAGGTAATTAATTGAAAATAAAGAATATCTACATAAGAAACTATTAAAACTAAATGGTTTTAATAAATTTGTCAAAAATTCTAAAATTTTTTTATTTTCGGTAGACACTCGTAAAAAGATTTTGATATTTGACATTAAATAAATTCTATAAAAATTAAAGTATTAATATGAAATTTAAACATAATATGAACAAAGTTGTCCTTTATGTAGGACTGTAAAAATATTCCCACTTTTTAATTCCAAAATACCCAAAATTCCAATTCGGTGTAAACTTGATTAAAAAATTCACTTTTTTCAGTAAATTGGTCACCCTGCCTTTATAAGAGGTTTGGTCCATTACATATTTCTAGTGTGGGTAGCCAATAAATGTAACTATATAATCAAGGTATCTTTTTGACTATTTTAGTTTTGATATTTCTTCCTCCTTTCTAGAAAAACTAAAGAAAAATTTTGAAAATTAACGATATTCCCATAGAGCTAGCGGGAAAATTGTTTCGCCTTATGTCCTTGAATTTGCTTTATAAGGATTTACGTTAGAAATTCAAAATTTAGAATTGAGAAAAAATTTTATAAAAATGTTACCACCTTTTTAAATAAAAATCAGAAAAAAAATTCCCATTAAAATCCCATTCAAAATTACTTTAGTCTAAATATCTCTTGAACTATAAGAGTTATATATAAGTGCATTTTTGTAGAGCATTATAAGGCCTATATGTATAATACTTTTTCAAATTTTGGTGATTTTTAAAAAAGTCACTTCGGGTATGACAATTTATTCACTTCGGGTATAACTATTAATTCACTTCGGGAATAAGGAACATGTCAGTTCTACAAAAAACATATCCTTCCCTAAATCAATTGAAGAAAACCTCAAGAATTTCCATGTGAAATTTTATTAAAAAATATTCAATAGTTCCAAAGTTACACAATTATTTCCAAAAAAAGAAAAAAACGTTTTGGGACCACTGTGCATTATTTTACTTTAAACTTTAACTAATAACTTGCAGTTGTTATATAAAAAATGTCCTTTTTTGCCTCAATGTTTATCTTATTTTCCGTTATGCCTAAGAAAATTCTCTATAAAACAACTTAAAACTCTTGAAAGTGTCACTTTAGAAAAAATATTTAAATTTATTGCTTTTTTAATATTTTTTTAAGCTTAAACAACAACAAAAAAAGCTTTAATTTCATAAAAAAGAACTATTTATAATATTTTTATTAAATATAAAATGAATGAATTGCTCTCTTAGTATTCTTATAAGTATGCTTCTTTTATTAACAACTTTATTGTCTCTTAAGTACCCTGAAAGTATGCTAAATATTATGTTTATTACAATTATTATCATCGGAACAATATAAATGATGTTTGGACATGATTTACATTATTTATATATATATTTTGTCAACAAAGTTTAAGTAAAATGAATGATATGAATCATAAATTAGAGTGAATAATGTGATATTTCAAAAAATTATTATCTTAAACAGAAAAAATAAAGTAAAAGTTAATTAATTCGAATAATTCGGAACGAAAATGGACGTAATTTATTTTTGTGAGAAATAATTAATTTTCTTTTATGGAAAAATTTCAAAAAAATATTATAAAATTGTTATCAAAAATTTTTGATTTAAATAAATTTTTCGTTAAATTTTCTAATGAAAGGAAATTGTCTGTTTTGAGAAAAATTTTTTCGGCAGAGAACAGCAAATGTATAACCGGTTATTTTGGTTCAGTCGATTTTCTGGTTTTTTTCCTAAAAATGTGCGTTTCTTTGCAAATTTTAGTGCATTAAAAACTTTAAAAAATATTTTCTTTCAAAGAGAAAAAATAATTTTGCGGTAACCATAAACGAGAAGCAACATGTTTGCGACCACAATATATTTTTATTTAATAAAAATAATTTTATTACAGCAGAGAAATTGTTATTAAAATAAAATCAATTTAATAATTAACATGTTGGTGAAGATAATAAATGTTTGCCGCAAATATATTAATGTTTGCGACGAACATATTGCAAAATGACGTTTCTCTGCGTTTATAATACACCGAATTAAAGATATTTTTGTATATCAAGTTGCATAACAACGAAAAATAACAAGTCAGAGTGCTATATTCGGCCATGCCGGATCTTTAAAACCAATCACCACATATTCGTATGAAGTAAATACGTTATGTTTCGTACATACAGTTTACGAACATACACATTCACAATAAGCTTGTGAGAAGATATGAAAGTTTTTTTATATATAAAAAAACCTTAATGAGTCATAAAATTGCTCATTTTTGTGACCTCAAACAGGAAACTTCTCAGGAAAATAACAAATCCTCTGGACAAATTTCATTGAGCTCTATTAATTATTGTGGATGTGAGAGTGCCAACAATAGACAGACAGACAGACGGGCATAGCTAAATCGACTCAAATTTTGACGTGATATATTTTATGGGGTCGTAGATAATTCCTTATTAGCATCACACACAGAGTAACAAAGTTTATATACCCTCCGCACCACTTGTGTTGGCTGAGGGTATAAAATGTAACTTTGTAACCTTTTCGATATCTTATCTCCAAATATCGATTTGTTTTTTTATCGCAAAAACTCATTATATTGCCAATTTATTTTTTTGTGAAGCATAAATATCATCATCTGCCAACAAAAATCCTTTTTTTCATAAATTTTCGGGTATTAAGTCAACAAATCGTTCTTATTCTCTTCTTCTTTCCTTTTTTACAATTCGAAAAATATCATAAACATCAGTTTATTTCTGTCGATAATACTTTGCCAACAAATATGATTGTTTATTTAAGTTATTATAACGGAAAATAAGCAAAAACAACTTCAATATGTGAAATCGCAAATAAGAAAAGAAGAAACTCCAAAACCAAAACTAAGGGATCATAAATTATGGCACACTTTCATAGAAGAGATATTGTTGCCCTGGAAAAATGAGAAAATAAAAAAAAACTAGAGGAAAACAAGTAAAAGTGCTATTTTCGGCAATGTCGAATCCTCAATATCCTCTACTACAAATACGGATACATACAATCATGGATATATTTTGGAATGGTAATGAAGCACATAAAGCTTAATATTGTGACTCTAATTTCATTCTTATTTGTCGATTTATAAATACATTTTACGAAATTCCTTCACTAGAACTTAGAGGTTGCTTCAGATATCGGCCTGAGATAATAGTACTGAGGCCAAATTTCATTGAACTCTGTCAATTTTAATAGATATGAGCTTGCCAACAGCAGGCGGACGGACAGGTGCACATATCTAAATCGACTCAGATTTTGATTTGATGCAAGAACATATATACATTGTAGGGTCTGAAATGATTCCTTCCTAACGTTACATACGAAATGATAAAGTTAATATACCCTTTAACCACTTGTGTTGGTGAAGGATATAAAAACAAAAACTGAAACTGTTATGAGGAATTTTTGGAGTGGAATACAACACAGATAAAACATCCAATAAAGAATAAATATAACAAAATGGATTTTCCTTAAGTTGAGTCGAAAGTAAAAAAAACAGTGAAAAAAAGTGCGATAAACTTGAAGTCAAATTTAAGTTTTAGATTTTTTCTCCGATACATTTTGTTGTTTGTTTAAAAGTGATTTTTCATTCAATTTTATGAAACTCATTACCCCACTTTTCAAAAGATAAAGATTAACTTTTCTGGCGCTCTTGGAACAAGTAAGAATGCTTTATTAGGCAATGCCGAATCTTCAATACCCTCCACCACAAATACGAATAAATAAAATATGTTGCGTACATACACAATCAATGCAAATATAACACGGGAACACTTAAAAAAATTTACGATAAATTTTCTCTTCATCGAAAATTTATCGTAAATTTTCTCTTCATCGACAATTTATCGTAAACTTTCTCTTAATCGAAAATTTATCGTAAACTTTCTCTTAATCGAAAATTTATCGTAAATTTTCTCTTAATCGAAAACTTATCGTAAATTTTCTCTTAATCGAAAATTTATCGTAAATTTTCTCTTAAGAAAACTTATCGTAAATTTTCTCTTAATCGAAAATTTATCGTAAATTTTCTCTTAATCGAAAACTTATCGTAAATTTTCTCTTAATCGAAAATTTATCGTAAATTTTCTCTTAATCGAAAATTTATCGTAAATTTTCTTTTCATCGAAAATTTATAGTAAGATTTCTCTAAAACAGAGAATTTATTGCATATCTTATTTTAATAGAACATTTATCGTAAATTTTCTCTTAACAGCAAATTTGTCGTAAATCTTCTCTAAATAGAAAATTTGTCGTAAATATTCCTTTAATGGAAAATTTATCAAATTTATTTATATTATTGTGAATTTTCCTTAAATTTATCGTAAATTTTCATTAAATTGAAAATTGATCGTAAACTTTCTTTCAGTAGAAAAGTTTTCGTAAATTTTCTTTATATCGAAAATTTATGGTAAATTTTCTTTCAATAGCAAATGTATCGTAAATTTTCTTTCAATAGAAAATTTATCGTAAATTTTCTTTCAATAGAAAATATATCGTAAATTTTCTTTCAATAGAAAATTTATCGTAAATTTTCTTTCAATAGAAAATTTATCGTAAATTTTCTTTCAATAAAAAATTTATCGTAAATTTTCTTTCAATAGAAAATTTATCGTAAATTTTCTTTCAATAGAAAATTTATCGTAAATTTTTTTTTCAATAGGAAATTTATCGTAAATTTTCTTTCAATAGAAAATTTATCGTAAATGTCCTTTAAGTAGAAAGTTTATTGTAAATTTATCGTTATTGTTATTGTAATTTCTTTATAGTAGAAAATGTATCGTAAATTTTCTCGTATTAGAAAAATGATCTTAATTTTTTTTTAATTAGAAAATTCTTTGTAAATTTTCATTAAGCTGTAAATTCCGAACCCATTGTGCAATTATTTGTAAACAGAAAAAATTGCGATTAAAATAAATTACTTTATTTTGTCGTTATTTCTTTTCGGGTTATTATTGCTGGTAGTTGATTTTAATGTTATTCATGTAACTTATCTTCTTCTTCTTTTTATTTTTCATATTTAATTTTCTTTTTGTTTTTTTTGCAGACCTTGTGACCGTAATCTGCGAGATGTTGAATTGATATCCTGTCGTCTGCGTCGCGTGGAGCCGTTATGTCGCCTTCCTGGCTCAGCATTGCAGCAATTGGCCATGTGCGGTTTCTATGAAGATCTTGAAAAAGGCGTTACACGTAAGTGCTTTAAAGCAACAACAAAATGAAACAGAATATAAATAAATATGAATGACTGAATAAATAAATAAAAGAGTAAATAAACTTAAAAAAATCAAAAGAGAACAGAAACAGAAGACAACCATCCACCCACACATGCACACATGCACACACCCTACACATTCAGAAGGAACATATAAAGTAGGGAATTAGTAATTGTTAATGGTGGATTTAAAATAACAAAAACTACAACAAAAAAGCGAAAAAAATGCTAACAAATTTATTATTCTGCTCTAATGGTTTTTTACAGTTTCTTTTTACTCTTTTTTTCACTTTTCTTATTCGTTTGTTTGTATGTGTTTGGCTTAATGCCTAAATTTATGCTAACAAATTTAACGTTTTCATTTTTTTCTCTTCCCTTTACTCTTTGCTTTTTTCAGTTTTTCGAGCCGGTGAACAAGGTCGTTTCTGGTATGCGGTTTTAGGTGGCTCTTTGGAAGTTCGCTATCATGCCACCGATGCCGATGGAAAGGTTAGTACTTTTGATGTACTTTTTATATAGTTTTTTTTTGCTCTGGCTCTTAAATGGCTCTTGTAACTCTTGGAAATCCTACGAAAATCATAAATTTTAATAAGTATTTCACTTTCTTGTTGTTGCTGCATTTTTTTATTCGCTCTCAAATTGCAGCGAATCTTCACCTTCTTTGGCGGAAATTTGTTTTGCATTAAAAATTAAATTTACAAAAAAAAAAAAAAATTAGGAAAAAATTATAAAATTTTTTTGTTTCTAAAATAAGAATCTTCAGTTAAACTTCTTCTTCTTGTGAAAAAGTGTTAGTTTTTGGCTTTTTTAAGCGAAAAAGTTTCAAGAAAATTCACTTAAATTGTTTTTGAAGAAAATTTAATTGTTTCGAAAGAAAGTGGAAGAAAACAGTTATAAATAAAGATAAAAATGTAATAAATAATGTAAATGAAAATTAAATGAAAAAGAAAATGTAAAAATACATTTCTTAATAAAAATTCTCTATAAGAAAAAAAATATAAGAAAAGTCTTCTATAAAAAGGAGATCATCTATGAAAAAAAACTTAAAAATTTTCTATAAAAAAAAAATAAAATAACGAAATTTTGCTTAAGAGGAAAATTTAAAGAAATTTATCGAAAATTTTCTCTAAATAGAAAATTTATCGAAAATTTTCTCTAAATAGAAAATTTATCGAAAATTTTCTCTAAATAGAAAATTTATTGAAAATTTTCTCTAAATAGAAAATTTATCGAAAATTTTCTTTTAATAGAAAATTTATCGAACATTTTCTTTGAGTAGAAAATTTATCGAAAATTTTCTCTAAATAGAAAATTTATTGAAAATTTTCTCTAAATAGAAAATTTATCGAAAATTTTCTCTAAATAGAAAATTTATCGAAAATTTTCTCTAAATAGAAAATTTATCGAAAATTTTCTCTAAATAGAAAATGTATCGAAAATTTTCTCTAAATAGAAAATGTATCGAAAATTTTCTCTAAATAGAAAATGTATCGAAAATTTTCTCTAAATAGAAAATGTATCGAAAATTTTCTCTAATAGAAAATTTATCGAAAATTTTCTCTGAATAGAAAATTTATCGAAAATTTTCTCTAAATAGAAAATTTATCGAAAATTTTCTCTGAATAGAAAATTTATCGAAAATTTTCTCTAAATAGAAAATTTATCGAAAATTTTCTCTAAATAGAAATTTATCGAAAATTTCTCTAATAGAAAATTTATCGAAAATTTTCTCTAAATAGAAAATTTATCGAAAATTTTCTCTAAATAGAAAATTTATCGAAAATTTTCTCTAAATAGAAAATTTATCGAAAATTTTCTCTAAATAGAAAATTTATCGAAAATTTTCTCTAAATAGAAAATTTATCGAAAATTTTCTCTAAATAGAAAATTTATCGAAAATTTTCTCTAAATAGAAAATTTATCGAAAATTTTCTCTAAATAGAAAATTTATCGAAAATTTTCTCTAAATAGAAAATTTATCGAAAATTTTCTCTAAATAGAAAATTTATCGAAAATTTTCTCTAAATAGAAAATTTATCGAAAATTTTCTCTAAATAGAAAATTTATCGAAAATTTTCTCTAAATAGAAAATTTATCGAAAATTTTCTCTAAATAGAAAATTTATCGAAAATTTTCTCTAAATAGAAAATTTATCGAAAATTTTCACTAAATAGAAAATTTATCGAAAATTTTCTCTAAATAGAAAATTTATCGAAAATTTTCACTAAATAGAAAATTTATCGAAAATTTTCTCTAAATAGAAAATTTATCGAAAATTTTCACTAAATAGAAAATTTATCGAAAATTTTCTCTAAATAGAAAATTTATCGAAAATTTTCTCTAAATAGAAAATTTATCGAAAATTTTCTCTAAATAGAAAATTTATCGAAAATTTTTCTAAATAGAAAATTTATCGAAAATTTTCACTAAATAGAAAATTTATCGAAAATTTTCACTAAATAGAAAATTTATCGAAAATTTTCACTAAATAGAAAATTTATCGAAAATTTTCACTAAATAGAAAATTTATCGAAAATTTTCACTAAATAGAAAATTTATCGAAAATTTTCCTAAATAGAAAATTTATCGAAAATTTTCTCTAAATAGAAAATTTATCGAAAATTTTCACTAAATGGAAAATTTATCGAAAATTTTCACTAAATGGAAAATTTATCGAAAATTTTCACTAAATGAAAATTTATCGAAAATTTTCACTAAATAGAAAATTTATCGAAAATTTTCACTAAATAGAAAATTTATGAAAATTTTCTCTAAATAGAAAATTTATCGAAAATTTTCTAAATAGAAAATTTATCGAAAATTTTCTCTAAATAGAAAATTTATCGAAAATTTTCTCTAAATAGAAAATTTATCGAAAATTTTCTCTAAATAGAAAATTTCGAAATTTTCTCTAAATAGAAAATTTATCGAAAATTTTCTCTAAATAGAAAATTTATCGAAAATTTTCTCTAAATAGAAAATTTATCGAAAATTTTCACTAAATAGAAAAATTTATCGAAAATTTTCACTAAATAGAAAATTTAGAAAATTTTCACTAAATAGAAAATTTATCGAAAATTTTCTCTAAATAGAAAATTTATCGAAAATTTTCTCTAAATAGAAAATTTATCGAAATTTTCTCTAAATAGAAAATTTATCGAAGAATTTTCTCTAAATAGAAAATTTATCGAATTCTCTAAATAGAAAATTTATCGAAAGTCTTCTCTAAATAGAAAATTTATTGAAAATTAAATAGAAATTATCGAAAATCTTCTCTAAATAGAAAATTTATCGAAAATTTTCTAAATAGAAAATTTATCGAAAATTTTCTCTAAAACGAATATCAATATCAATATTAACAGATTTTATGTAAATATAAATAATTTACACAATAGAAAAATTGTTACAATCAATTGAAAATAAATCGCAATTTTCTGATAGAAATTTTATAGCAATGTATTAGAAAAATCAAAAAATTTTAAATACAAAAAAACATTAAATGAAATCTATAATGAATCGAATAATAAAAATGAGAACAATATTTAGATGAATATGTCCTTGACTAAGAACTATGATTATAATACTTTCATATAGATTATGTATTCCATTGTGAAAATAGACTAAAATAATATGAAAGAGGGAGGAGGGGGAGGGGGTAGGTTGTGTCTGGAAAATGTAAAATTAACTTTGGGTCAATACGAAAATTTGCTAAGATTTTAAGAAATAAAAACGCGAAATAATGTTGTGAAGGACTCAGAGTTAAGTGAAAAGAAAAATTTTATAAAAATTTTTCCAAAGAGAATATTTTCTATAAGAAGAAAATTTAATCAAAATTTAACAAATTAACGAAAATTTTCTGAAAAAAGAAAATTTAATCAAAATTTTCCACTAATTTTAAATTGGAACAAATTTGATGAAAATTTCCTATAAAAGAAAAAATTGATGAACATTTCCTATAAAACAAAAATTTGTTTGAAAATTTTTAACAAAAGAAAAAAATTATGATCATTTTCTAAAAAAATTTGATAACAATTTTCTATAAAAAAAATTTATGAAAATTTTCTTTGTATAGAAAATTTTCATCAAATTTTCTTTGTATAAAAATTTTTCATTAAATTTTCTTTTATAGAAAATTTCATCAAATTTTCTTTTATAGAAAATTTTCATAAATTCATTAAATTATCTTTGAAAATTTTCTATACAAAGAAAATTTGATGAAAATTTTCTATACAACCAAAAATTTTGAACATTTTCAATACAAAGAAAATTTGATGAACATTTTCTATACAAAGAGAATTTGAAGAAAATTTTCTATAAAAAGAAATTTTGATGTAAATTTTCTATAAAAAGTAAAATTTGATGAAAATTTTCTATAAAAGGAAAATTTGATGAAAATTAAAAAAAAGAAAATTTCATGAAAATTTTCTAAAAAAAGAAAATTTCATGAAAATTTTCTAAAAAAAGAAAATTTCGTAAAAAATTTTCTAAAAAAAGAAAATTTCATGAAAATTTTCTAAAAAAATAAAATTTCATGAAAATTTTCTAAAAAAATAAAATTTCATGAAATTTTTCTGTAAAAAGAAAATTAGATGAAAATTTTCTAAAAAAAGAAAATTAGATGAAAATTTTCTAAAAAAAGAAAATTTGATGGAAATTTTCTAAAAAAAGAAAATTTGATGGAAATTTTCTAAAAAAAGAAAATTTGATGAAAATTTTCTAAAAAAAGAAAATTTGATGAAAATTTTCTAAAAAAGGAAAATTTGATGAAAATTTAAAAAAAAAAGAAAATTTTCTAAAAAAAAAATTGATGAAAATTTTCTATTAAAAGAAAAGTTTATGAAAATTTTCTAAAAAAATTTAAGTTTTTAGTGAAAATTTGATTTTAGTTGTGAATTTCCTAGAGGGTTTTCATAATCAAATTTTTTGTTCAATTTTCTAACAAATTATTAATAATTTAGCTGCTGTTTTGTTGTTTTTGGAATTTTAATGACAAATATCAGTTAGAGAGACAGACAGACAGACAGCCTTGTTGACAAATATGGGTGTCAATTACAAATTCACAAACAATTTGAGTGGCAACAAATAATAAACTTGTACATGTCAAAAATAGCAAAAGAAAAAAAAATCATTTGAAATATTAAATGCATTTTATATGCAAAAATGTACTGTTAGAATTATACACAAATCTACAACATACAAACATAACCCAGCAAACATTTTATCTTTTGTCATATTAATCATTTGTAGAAAACCTTAAATAATATTTTATATATTGATTTTATAGTTAAACTAGCAGTCCCAGCAAACAGCTTTGTATGAGAGTACATCTTCCCCTGATCTTATCCATTTACATTTTGTCCAGTATAACAGTTTCTTGAGAAAGTAATTGGGATAAAATTTTAGAACTCTCACTGTTATAGTTCTTTAGATATTCGATAATCAAAATTTTCTTTGTATGAGTGGTACCCCTCCCTCTAGTACTGTTACTATCGGGTACATTGGAATCATTCAGTGAAAATTTCGCTCAGCTACACACATATATACACCTAACATATTACACATATATATAGATAAATCGGTAGATTGTTTGCTGGGTATTTTTTTTTTAACAAATATCAACAAATATGAATTTAGTTATTAAAACCATGAATATTAAACATTGTTCCACATATTCACTCATAACACCCATATAGTCCATATCCATATTTGTGATGTTCTAATATTATTCAAATTGTAATTTAAATTCCGTTTTCTTTCCATTAAAAATTTTTTCTATGCGAATTTCTTTTTTTCATTGCAAAAGAAAAAAATCTCTAGTGAAAACCATTCACCCACCCACCCATCATTTCACGATACTTGTAAACATGAACACACACACACACACGCACTCTCTTGTTAGACAGTCACGTACAATAAAAACTAAAAGATAAAAATGAAATGGAAATAGGAAGAAATAAAAACGGCAGAAGAAACATCAACAACAACAAAAACAAGAATAAGAGAAATGAGAACAAATTTAATTTAACAACATGACAATCAAAATGTCATAATACCTACAAGAACTACAACAACAGCAACAACAACAAAAACAATAATATAAACAATTGAAAAACACTTTGAAAAAAAGAATGTAGATATATTCCTTCCTAAATTATGGCGAAAATGATTGAAATAAGAACAACAACTACAAATCAAAAGTAGAGTAAATATGTCACTACAATATGTAGATTATTATTGGTCTAAAAGGCAGTACATGACATGATTGAAATGAAATTGAAATATACACCGACATTGAAATATTTCTAATCCATAACGTTATTATGTCAATAAAATCGGTTCAGTTACAAAACAACTTCAGCCATAATTTTCATAAATTATTAAACCGGTTTCCATTGTTCGGTTTTATATTTCGGTTCAAGTCCATAGATCTTGGAGCTTTTAAGTATCCAAAAAATTCCAGGTCTTCAGTTCAAAAATTCTAAGATATTTCAAATCAACTGTAGAGGAAACCAGATCTGACAGGATTGTCAGATCTGGTTTAATGAAATACTTTGGATTTTGGATTTTCACTTATTTATGAATCAGTTTCGTTAGATTTCAATAGAAAATGCTCGACCATGACCTATCATTTGATATACATGTCAAATATGCTACATATAGGGCACTTTCACAAAATATATGCCAACCGACCTTTACCCTTTCAAAAAAAATTAGTCGTAGTGGAAGATTTTCAAGATGATAGTTCTTCTGATATTCGGTTACTAATATTTGCTTTGAATAGAGGGTGCGACTCCCTCCTGACCTTGTTCAGGAACTTGAACTAAATTTAAGAATTCTAGATTTAAAAGTTCTTCAAATATTGGCCAAGTAATATGATCCTATTTGACCCATTTTTTCACTTCAAACGGTCTTGAAAAAAGTGATTACCTGTTATAGTTCTACAGAAAATCGATTATTAATATTTGCATTTTAATGGGGGCTACTTATCCCCCAGATCCTATACGTCATACATTTTGTGTTATACAGCACCTTAAGAAAATAAGTTAAAAATCTCACTTTAATAGTTCTTTAGATATTCGATAATTTATATTGATTTTGTATGGGGAGTTCCTCCCCCCTGATCCTCTACATTTTGTCGAGTTATACAGTTCCTTTAGAAAGTGATTGCGATTAAATTTTAAAATTCTCGCTTTAAAAGTTCTTTAAATATTTGATATTGGGAACATCTGCGAAATTTTTAACAAAATCTGTCCAGTAGATTAGCTGTCTACAAGTTCCAAACAAACCAACCAGATATGGATTTTTAATTTAAGTTTCAGTTTTTTTTTAATTTAGAAATAATTTTTATTAATGAAAATTAAATTAAAACATATTAAAGTGATAAATTCGGCCGTGCCGAATTTTTCAAATCCTTTAACTTAGCTTATATCGAATTTTTGGTTTTTTTAAGCTACAGACTTAACATTTAACGTTAAGTCCCTATAAAAAATAGGCTTTCATAGTATCATCACTTGTAGTAGAAGGAGAAAAAGACAGACATTACTGTAGCCTTCATATGAGTGAACATAGATTCTCTAGAGCATTCAATATGCATGCAACATCTTATTCAGACCACGAGTAGTTTTCGCTTTCACTAAAACAATACAAGTATAAATATAAAAGAGTAATTAATAACTCGGCTATTTATGGGCCGATTTCGAAAATTTAAAAAGTTAAAATTTAGAAAAATAATTAACTACATTTCTGCAACAAAATTTTGTTCATATATCCCATAGGAGCTTTAAAATATCGTAAAACACTTTTTTGTCTATAACTCAGAAACTAATGAACCGATAACTGTGATGTTTTTAACTCAAAAATTATACAAAAATTATATCTCTAACTTAAGTAAAATGCTCTAAAAGTCGAAAACTATATATTGTCTTACATTGTTATTGTTTTCAATATTATATCCAACAACAACAACCACAAGAAAAGTAAAGAATTGTTCATATCTCGGCTATTTATGAATCGATTGGAAAATTTAAGAAAAAATCAAAATTCGAGAAAAAATTAGTACTCAATCACATAACCAAATCCAAAGGTCTCATAGGGGGTTCAAAAATATGTTTATACCTATAACTCAGGAACTAATGATCTAATTCATTTCATTTCTTCAGCTCATAAATCCGTTAAATTAATTTAAATCGAACTGTAAAAAAATTAAATCTCCATAGATTCTTCAAAAAAATAGAGAAACCCCGAAAAAATTGAGGTACTTTCACATCTGCACTATTTAGAACCAATTTCCCTGGATTTCAATAGTAAAATTCTCGAAAGCACTTCCAATTGTTTAATGTGCATATGATATATGTTAACTATGGGTCGGCTTCTTAAACTTGATTTTAACCGACACACCAACAGACGGACGGACATAGCTCAATCAATTACTTTTTCAGATCCAGAATACTATACTTTTCAGGGGGTCTAAGTCGAAAATTGTGAACTTATAAACAGAATGACAAATCATTTGATTTAGTCCGGTGAAGGGTATCAAAAATCGAAAATTGGACTTTTTGAAAAAGTACAATAAAAAGTACTAATTTATTGTTAAACAAGAATTTTTGAAAAACATTTGAATAAATAAAAATTTTTGATAAATTTAAAATTTATTGAAAAAGCACTAACTTGAATTTAAAGTTTTGAAAGGTCTAAAGTACCAATTTCTGTAAAAAGTACCATATTTATTTCAGGTAAATTTCTATTAAAAGATATCGACTTATAATATTTTTAATAGATCGATAACAAAGTTATCACCAATAATGGTCAAATTTCATATAGGTCAATTTATTACTGTAAATGTGGGCATGCTAACAACTGAAAGCCGAATCGCTTTGGATTTTTATTTGCTCCAAGAGTGAAAGTTATATGCCACACTTTTGATTTTTTTGAAGTTATGTTTGTTTTGTGATTTGCGAACTTCTAGGTTGATGGTACTTTTTTAGCCTTTTTGGTACCACAACTGTTAGCCAAAATTGAGAGGGATTTTTATTTAGTCAAAGTTTTATTGGAGGATCATATTGTTTTGGTGATTTTTTTCAAGTATGGAATTTGCCAAATTTTTGAATAATTAGTACCTTTTCAATCTTTCTGCACTTCATATTACCAGTTTCGGTTTCGATATATTAGATATACGTGGACATATTTGCACCCTCCACCACAAGTGGTGAAATAGAGTATATTAAGTTTGTCGTTACGTATGAAACACCAAGAAAAAAATCATCAAATCAAAATCTGAGTCGATTTAGTTACACTCTTTTGTTTTTAGTACGCTCACGGGTGAGCTTAATGAAATTTCTCCTGATTATTAGTAAATGCTCTGAGAAGTTTCCTATTTAAAATCAGCGAATTATTTTCAGTAAATTGAAAGATATAAAGCGAAATTTCAGACAAACTTTAAATTCAAATGATGCACTATGGGGTAAAATGGGTTAAAAGTGATGTTTAATTCTGGGTAAAAATTCACTTTTATGAAATTCAAAAATATTTTATATAAAATTTGTAAAAAATAGAATCAAATTTTCGAAAATTTTTAGCAATTAAAAAAAAAAAAAAAAAAAAAAAAAAAAAAAAAAAACTTTGACTCGATTTAGCTGTATCCATTTGTCAGTCTGTCTATCTGTTTTTGGCACGCTTTCATCATAGGAAATGGTATGCGCTCAGTAAAATTTGATCTAATTATAGAGTTAATGTTATAAAAATTGTCCAGCAAAAATTGGTTCAAGAAACTAAAGGATATAGACCGATATCTGAAACAACCTCTTTTTTAAATTAATTTTCATTAAATGCAAAAATAATTTTACATAAATTTTTTTGTTAAAATTTAAATATTTCAAAATTTACAGAAATTAATAAAAAATCTGAGTCGATTTGTCAGTTTGTTCGCCAGTTGTTGTCAAATTAAAAGATATAAACCGATATCTGAAATATGGTCTAGATTCAAGCAAAGAATGCAGCCACAAAAAAAGATAATCAGATTATGTCAAATATCGGTATATATCTCATTTTCTTCTAAGTCGGCACTACCGCCTCTATCCAACATTTTTTTAGCCCATAAACTTCCATATACAACGATAAAGAAAAAAATCTTTATTAAAATTTTGAAAAAAATTTTCTGCAAAAAGAGAATTTTGGGAAAATTTTCTACAAAAAGAGAATTTTGAGAAAATTTTCTACAAAAAGGGAATTTTAAGAAAATTTTCTGCAAAAAGAGAGTTTTGAGAGAATTTTCTAAAAAAAGTTTTGAGAAAATTTTATAAAAAGAGAGAATTTTGAGAAAATTTTCTATGGAAAGAGAATTTTGAGAAATTTTCTACAAAAAGATAATTTTGAGAAATTTTCTACAAAAAGAGAATTTTGAGAAATTTTCTACAAAAAGAGAATTTTGAGAAATTTTCTACAAAAAGAGAAAATTTTCATTAGAAGAGAATTTAATAACTAAAAGGAAATTTAATAAAAAAAAACAAAAATCGAATCGAATTTTTCAAAATATCAGAAATTTTAGAAAAAAATCTACTTTTTTAGCAAAACTCAGTTTTCATCATAAACTGAAATATTTTGAAGAAAATTCTTTTGTAAAAACTTATTTTTTATTAAACTTAAAATGAGTAAACAATTTCTTTTCTCTCTTTTTTTTAATAAAAATCCCAAATTAATGTCACAATTTCTGCACGAATAATTTTTTAATCAAATAATTTTAAATCATGTCTAAATACTAAAGATAGGGTATCAATAAACCTCCAATTGTCTGATCATATCGCAATTTAAATTAGAATGCAGGTCACAACATTTCGAACAGAAAAAAATGTGGAGTTTTATAATCGTCTGAAATTACGTGATCATAATTTTATTTTCTTTTTTCTTTTATTAAAATTTTGCATAAAATTTGTTTTTTATAAATTTTCTATTTTCTTCAAGTAAATAAAAAAATAATAAAAGAATGACAAAAATAAATACATGAATGAATGAGCGAATGAATAAATGAATGAATGAATGAGTGAATTAATGAATGAATGAATGACTGAATGTTTTTTGAGCAAAGAAATTAAAATTAAAAAAATATAACGAGAAATAATAAAATTTTGAAAAAAAAGAAAAGAAAACAAGTATGAAGTTATAGTCGGTCAAGCCCGACTATTTAATACCCTACACCACATAGTTGGTTACAAATGGTAGCTAACGGAAAAGGCTTCATTTTAATTTATGCTTAAGAGTACAGTACTAACATTCATGTGGATTTTTATGTGGGTCTTATATGGGAGTTAGAAGAAATTATGGACCGACCCTTGTAAAATTTCTTACATAATTTTTACTTTTTAGCCAATTCTTATGACAATACCAACGTATATGTGATTTGTATGGGACCTATGGAAAATAATGGACCGTTCCCGTATAATTTTGCATATCATTTTAGAATATCATGATACTAATTCGGAGTAAATTTCATTTACATCGCTTTATGTTTTAGACTATTGTGATCTTAAATCCCCATTCCGGGAGGAAGAACTAGATGAAATAAGGGACCGATCATCATCATCACCAATAGGCAATGTTCTTGATCCAATACAGTGACACATGCCAAATTTCATTAAGAAATCTTTAAAACTGCGCCCTGCATTTTGTTTACAAGGTTTACATGGACCAGCCTGAGAGACTGCCAACCAGAAAGTGGTTCCGTGTCGAATGGTATACTTACAAGTGGTGACAACACAATTTTTTTTCTGACCGTTACAATTTTTGCATAAACGCATAATATCCCAACCTCCTGTGTTGGTGTAGGGTATAAAAACAAGTAAGAATGTTATATTCGGCTTAGATGTACCACACTACTTAATTTTACGGTAATTTGTCAATTTATTATTGAAAATTCTACTGACGATCTCTTCTTGAATTTAAATACTGACTCAGATATCGGTCTATATATTTTAATATACTAAATCGATTTTATTGATTTTAAATAGGGAACTTCTAAGGACAATAACTAATGCTCAGGCCAAATTTCATTGAACTCAGTCGGTTATTGTAGATGGGATAGCGATAGACAGACATAGTTAAATCGACTCAGATTTTGGTTTAATGCAAGAATATATATACATTATGGGTTCATAGATGATTCCCTCTTAGGGTAACACATGAAATGACAATGTTAATATACCCTCGTCACCACTTGTGGTGGTGGAGGGTATGACAACATGTTGCAAAATGTCACCTACATAAAGAAATAAATAAAAAATAACAACAACAACAACAACAAATGTATAAAATTAACAGCAATAAAATAATTGAAAATTCAGACATGAAAAATAAATAAAATAAAAAAAAAGTAATAAGAAAATAACAATCAAGTGGAAGAAAAGAGAAATGAGGAAAAATTATTGCAACAAAATAACTGGAGCCAGAAAAATAAACTAAAAATACAAATATTTTTAGGTTCATTTGTAACTAACGAATGCACTGAAAGAAAAATATCTGAAAGATACATTTTAAGATTTTTTCTCAAATTATCATTTTCATCTCAAACAGTTTTTAAATAATGAACCGATCTGAACTCAGATTCAAAAATGTTTATGCTTTATGGGATTTTAGAGGAGTCCATTCTGGCGCTACACCCAGAAAGAAAAAGTTAATATATCAAAGATAATAATGCCTTAATTCTCTTAAGAAATCTTTTTAAAAATAGTGCATTTAAAAGTACAACTGGAATGATCTGCTGATTTATAATTAAAAAGGTCTCTAAAGTTTTTCGTTTGAATTAAGAGGTTGTCACAGATATCAGTCTATATCTTTTAATTTACTATACCAATTTCTATGGTCTGAAATATAAAATTTCTTAAGGCAATAACAAATAATCAGGACAAATTTCACGCAGAGTGGACCAAGAGACAGGAAGTGAGCGAGTCAACAATTGATGGAAATCGTCTTAGATTTTGGTTTGTTACAAAAATACATATATACCTAATAGGGTCTTAGACGATCCTTTCTTGGCGTTAATGGCGAACTCAATTTTTATATTTTCAGTAAAAATTCAATTTTTCACAAAAAAATCAATTTTTCACAAAAAAAAAAAATCAATTTTTCACAAAAAAATCAATTTTTCACAAAAAATTCAATTTTTCACAAAAAACTCAATTTTTCACAAAAAATTCAACTTTTCACAAAAAATGCAATTTTTTACCAAAAATTCAACTTTTCAAAAAAAAATGCAATTTTTCACAAAAAATTCAATTTTTCACAAAAAAACTCAATTTTTCACAAAAAATTCAACTTTTCACCAAAAATTCAACTTTTCAAAAAAAAAATGCAATTTTTCACCAACAATTCAATTTTTCACTAAAAATTCAATTTTTCACAAAAAAATCAATTTTTCACAAAAAAATCAATTTTTCACAAAAAAAAAAAAAACAAATCAATTTTTCACAAAAAAATCAATTTTTCACAAAAAATTCAATTTTTCAAAAAAATTCAACTTTTCACAAAAAATGCAATTTTTCACCAAAAATGCAATTTTTCACAAAAAATTCAATTTTTCACTAAAAAATTCAATTTTTCACAAAAAATTCAATTTTTCACTAAAAATTCATTTTTTCACAAAAAATTCAATTTTTCACTAAAAATTCATTTTTTCACTAAAAAAATCAATTTTTCACTAAAAAATTCAATTTTTCACTAATAAATTCAATTTTTCACTAAAAAATTCAATTTTTCACTAAAAAATTTAATTTTTCACTAAAAAATTCAATTTTTAACTAAAAAATTCAATTTTTCACAAAAAATTCAATTTTTCACAAAAATTTAATTTCTAAAAAATACAATTTTTCACTAAAAAATTCAATTTTTCACTAAAAATTCAATTTTTCATTAAAAAATTCAATTTTTCACTAAAAATTCAATTTTTCACTAAAAATTCAATTTTTCACTAAAAATTCAATTTTTCACAAAAATTTAAGTTCCTAAAAAGTTATCGGAAAATAAATGGGATATAAAATCAAGTCTTTTAACTGTAGGTCCACACTGCTGTCAAATTATTCGTCCTAAATTCAAAAGAAAAAAATCTAAAACAGCCCTCCCTTACACATTACAAGTAAAATATTATAGTAAAGCCCGACCAATCAAAAATAAAGCATTTAAAATTTTGCTTGAATTCAACTTGAATTCCAATTATTTCCTCAAGTTTTGTTTTTAGAATTTAATTCAAATATTTTTATATTTTTTTGTAAAACAAACTAATTTTAAAAGGAGATTTACAAGGTTAAGGATTGCACTCCTTAAGGATATAAAGGGGTCATAAATAAATTTTCTTAGTAGGAATACTTGAATAACACTGATATTGGATGGGTTCATAAAAAGTCTATATTTAAGATTGATTTTAAATTATTTTTTCGCCTTGAAAAGTAGTTTAAAGCAAGTGTTAAAATTTAATTTTCCTTATGTGTTATGTTTGACTTCTATTAAAATTTTCTTAACATTGGAGGATGTTGCAGAAAGGGAGAGAGTAATACAAGTGTATTTCACATTTAAAACTTGAATATATGGAATGAAGTTATAATTTATGACTGGAATTAAGCTTTTCTTACACTTGAATTTAAAGTAGATTTTAATTATTTGTTGGGAAAAATACTTTTTACAAGGATTTTATTTTACGTTTCCAACAGTGTATTGTTTGACTTCAATTAAAGTTTTCTTAACATTGGAGGATGCTACAGAGAGAGTTATACAAGTGTATTTCCACACTTTTAACTAGAATTTTTCACTGCAAATCGAAATTAGAGAATGAATAAAGTTAAAATTTATGACTGGAATTAGAATTTTCTCAAACTTGAAAAGAACTTTTATTCAAGTATTGTATTTTATTTTTCTAATATTGTTTTGTTTGACTTGTATTCAAGTTTCCATATCAGTGAGGTATGCTAGTAAAATAAACACTTATGTTACTTGCTTGAAGTTTGATGTTATGACTGGAAATAAAACTGTCTTTTACTTGAATTCCAGGGGATTTTTTTGTTATTTTTCTTTGCAATAAACGTCATAATAATACATCATAATAAAAATAATAATAAATTTCAAAAATTATTATCTAAAACAATATTTACAAAAATAAGTACATTTGAATATAATTTTTTCTGTTAACAAAAATTTCCTTCCGATATTGACTTCATGTTTGCAATATTTTTTTTGTTCACTGAAAACAAATAAAATAGATGTTGTAATGTAAAATGTGCATAAATTTGCAAGTTCTAAATTATGTACAGTTTAGTTTAGCAGAAATGGAAAGAAGTTAATTCAATAAAAGTGAGAGGTCGTAAAATACACAGGTATTGCAAACTTGCAAGGGTTTAAGTTTTCCACTAAAAATTTTTAAACCTTCACTTTTCATTCCTCTAAATTATTATTGCAACAGAAGTTCTGAAATTAATTCTTATATAAAACTCCCAAACATATTCTATAATCTGGCGTTGTAAATTTGCAATGATTTTGTTTTTGCAACTCATTTATAAGAAAATATTTTGTTTATTTTTCTAAATTATAATTAAAACCAAAAATCAAGTAGAGATATAATTTACAAATATCAAAAACTATAATTTATTGAGTATTGCAAAAATGCAAGGTCATTGCTAAATTGCAATGATTTTATTTTCCACTTAACTGTTTGAATTTATTTTTAACTACATTTAAATTCACTCCAATTGATTTTTTTTAGTTTCAATTTAATACAAAAGTTATATTTTATATTTTTATGGTATTGCAAACTTGCAATGATATTTTCGACAAAGTGCTTAAAATTGTATTTTGCTTGCCCTCAAAATAATTGCAAAATTGATATCATCTAAAGAAATAATGAAAAATTATACATCACATAAATTGTTAGGGCATTGCAAACTTGCAATGGGGTTTGATTTTTATAAAAATATTTAATAAAGTAATTTTTTTAATTCCTTTAAATATTTGCAATATATTTTTTTCTCAAACTCTAATATAATTTGTGTAGGAGTACATTTTGCATTGAAAGTACTACTTCAGTTTAAGTTTTTCCTGTTTTTGCACCAAAATGTTAAATGCTTTTGTGTCTTACTTTTATGCATGAAAATTTATTAATGCAATAGGAAAAAAATTTAAATATAGAATATTAATAAGGTTCAAAAATATGGTCCCTTTGAAGTTAAATAAAAATATTGAAAAAGGCAAATAATAATTTTGCAATCGTCATAATGTTGCAATTTTGCAATGCTTATATAAAAGCTTTATTGCGTGAATTAGCATCTTAAATATATTTTAAAATTTTATGAAAAATCTAAAAGGTAAATGTTTTAGGAGTTGAAATTTTTTATGGTATTGCATTTTGGCAACATACATATTGCAAGACTTTTTTCATAGTTTTAATTTGTCAATATTTATATCAATTTGTTCATTATATTGATAAACAATAATACAAAGTATTATAGTTTTTTTTTTTTAATTTTTAATAGTCATGCGTTTATGCAATACCATCTACTGTAGAGCCTTTTCAGTCAAAGTCAAATTTTCAGGAATTTCTTTTTTTCATAAATTTAAAATGCCATTCAAAAATTTTTTAAAATTTTAACAATAGTCTAAGTCTAGCATTTATGCAATTCTAGCTATTGCAATGCTTTTTAATGTTAATTTACACTTTAAAAACTGTTTAATTAATAATATTGCGTTTATGCAATACTATGGCTAAATTGCAATTTTATGCTTTTCTTTCTCTTTTCATTTTCTTAACTTAGCTGTCTTGCGTTTATGCAATACTACATATTGCAAAGTTTTTTTTTCAAAACTAATTTTTAACAGTATATTTTTCAATCAATTAACAATGTAAATGCGAAATACTATAGTTTTTAAACTTCTCATACTGTTGCGTTTTTGCAAGACTTCTTCTCACAATGCATTATCATATTACATTGCAATTTTTAAAGTTTTTTTGCAATTAATTAATGAACATAAATAAAAAATAGTCCAATTTTTATAATTGTCCTAGTGTTGCAATTATGCAATACTATGGCAAAAATTCAATTTTAAGCATTTTTGAAATTCTTACCACATCGACTTAAAAAAACTCAATATTCTAACAAAATGAATGGTAACACCCTTGCATTCATGCAATATTAGATATGCTGTAGCCTTTTGCTTTTAAAAAAATTTAATTCTTAACAGGTTTTTCAATTTCCAAAGAATGTACTGACAAATTTAAGCTTCACAATACTAATATTCTAGATTATTTATGTTTTTGCAACACTGTTGCATTTTTTTGCATTTTATTTGTTTTTGTTTTTTTTTTTTGTTATAAATTTTGTGTTTCTAGAGACTCAAAAAAAAGTGCATAAAATAGAAACTAAAACGTTCTTGTGCTGTGGGAATACAAAATTCATAGAATCTATTGTCTGTAATATTTCAAGTGAGAAAAATTGAAATATTTCACAAATGAATAAAACTCTATAGAAACTGAAACAAAAAAATAACAACAAGAACAACTAGCAACAGTAGCATCAGTAGCAAAAGCATCACGCACCAAACGAACGAAATGGTAGAAAAATTTACTTAAAGATAAAAACAAAAACAAATTTTCAAATTGCAAAAGTTGAGATAAATTGGCAGCTTTTGTTCTCTGTTGTTCTTGTTGTATTAAATAAAACTTTAAAGGGAAAAAACTCAAAAAAAAAAAAACGCGTTGAATGCAGAGTTTTTTCGAATTACAATGGAATAAAGGATTTTAGAATTTTTAAAGGATTTCAATGACTTTCAAAGGAATTCCATCAAAAAAAAAACTCTAGAAACTATACTGTTGAAGTTATCGCCGAGTTACCGAAGTCATAACTTGTAAAAAGTCTGAAATATTGACAGTATTGCATAAACGCAACACTAAGCAATAATTTAATAGCATTAGTAACATCATTATTTTCCATTTGCTCAATGCTCGTTTTTAGTGCAAATTGCTTTATTCAGTCATTAATTTTCATGTCAATTCGACCTAATTAATTTTCTTCTTTTACTTTCGATTTGATTTAAAATTTTGCTACAATTTTAATTATTTTCCATGTTTGAGTGAATGTGATATTGTCACTACAACTAATAAAATCACAATGGCTTATTTCACTGCACCGATTTTTAAATACCCTTCAGCTAAAACTCTAAATTGAACTAGAATCTGAACTAGAAATGAACTAGAACTGAACTATAACTAGAGCTATACTAAAGTAAAAACTAGAACTTAAACTGGAATCTGATGTATAATCTGGATTATAATGTGAGTTAGAACTGAACTGTAATGTAAATCAGAATCCAAACTAGAATCTTAACTGGAACGGAAACAAGAATCCAATGTAGAATTTGGATCCAATGTAGAATTTGAATGGGAATCTGAAATCTAAATAAGAATCAGATCTTTAATCTAAAGTCTCAATAAGATTTTGAATCAGAGTCGGAACTAAAATCTGAACTACAATTTGAACTAGAATCTGTATTAGAATAACAATCTGAACTATACTAAGATATAGAAGTAGAACTAGAATATTTTCTGAAATCTGAACTAAAAATAGCATTAGAATTAGAACTGGAATCAAACTGGATACTCAAATCGGATTCTGAAACTAAACTAGAATCTGAACAAGTCTGTGATATAAAAGTTGAACCAGAATCTTTCCTGGAATTGAAACTAAACTAGAATCTGAAATAGAATCAGAACTGGAAATAGTGCGACAATCACAATTAAGTAGAATATGAATAAGAACCAGCAGCAGAATAAGAACTGGAATCTGAAATAGAATCTTAAATAGAATCCAAACTGGAGTCTCAACTAGAATCGAAACAAGAAGCATCAACTAGAATCTGATTTAGAGCCTAAATAAGAATCTGAACTATAATCTGAACTTAAACCTGAAAAAGAAAAGGAACTAGATTTTGAACTAGAACTCGAAGTAGAATGTGTACTGGAGCCCGAATTAAAACTAAAATCTAAATTTTGAACTAGAAATCTAAACTTGTATCTGAAATACGATCTGAAGTAGAATCTAAAGTAGAGATTAATTTCTTGCAGAAACGAGAAACAGAACAGTCGAAATATATTTGCTGTAGAGTGCAACAGAAAAAAATTGATGTGAAATATTAATTCCCTTTCTTATGCACATTGTGAATTATTCAATTATTACAATTAACCCATTTATTCACTCAACATTTCTATTCCACCAAAAACTCCAAACAATAAATTCACAAGAAAAAGAAATTCGAAATTCGTTTGCATTCAAATGACAAACATCTGTCAAACGAAACTAAACAAAGAAAAGAAAAAAATACACATAAATTGAAATCGAGTCAAAAACTCTTTCAGACATTAAAACAATAATCGCAAGCAACATTTGGAATTCACAGGAGTTTAGTGGCGTGAAACACGCAAACCGTTTCCAAAATTTTAGCACTTTGGAATCCGAAAAAAAAAAGTGTTGAGTTAATTTGGTTTGTTGGTTTGTTTGTTCAACTGTACAACTCAAAGCAGCTGGATGAATTGTTATTGTAATGGAGAGGGAAAGAGGAAAATTAACACAGTGAAAATGAATGGAATTTGTAATTGTGCGTGTTTCTGTTTAAAAGAAAGAAATTACAATGTTTTACCCCAAAAACTAACAATGGAAAATATGGACTCATATGAAAATGCTTAAGTAAAATTAATCATCATAGATTCCAATTCAAAGTATTTTCAATATTCCATTAACTAATCATCGGGTTAGAAAAAGAATGAAGAAGGAAAGCGAAACATAATGGTGATGAAATATGGGAAATGACAAAAGAAAGATTAATTAGAATGTCAACTGCTTCAAGAACAACCTAACGCAACTCTGCTATCAGAAAAAAAGAAAAAGGAGTCCTTCTTTACACATACAGCAGGAAAGCAGCTCGCTTAGATCAGTGCTCGGAATATTTTGTATGAAAAGTTTCTGACAAAATTGCTGCCATAAATTTAGAGGCCAAAAACAGAGCACGGAAATTGAAGTCAATATGTCCACAAAATATTCTCGCTTCATAATTGATGATGAAACGTAGGTTCTGGCAGATATTTCGCAACTTCCTGATCAAAAATTTGATATTGTTCAGAATCCAAAAGCAATCAAAATTTCCCAAAAATTCTAGGAATATCCAATTGCGACAAAAGAAGCCGATTATTTGTTTAAACGGGCTCTATAAATACCGACATTAACATCGAAGAATGTCTACAAAAAAGGCAGCTTCCATTTACAAAACTTCATAATGTGCCTACTTATTTTGGGTCCGATGTGGCAACCTGTCATTATGCTAAACAAGCACTTGAGTGGTACAAGACCAATAATTTAGCGTTTGTACCATGAGGTACAATTATTCCGGAACAAAGGCCAGAGTAGAGATATTAAATTTCCAAAAGTGTCTTAGATTCACCTTTAAATCTTTTTCGATTTCTTAATTTAAAAATAAATCTTCCATCACTTTAAGAAAAAAGTCTTTGCCCTGGAAATTAATCTCCACTTTTCAGTTTCCAATTTCCTCTTAATTTCAAACCAAAACTAATTACCAAGATTTAATGGAAAACACAAAAAGACGGAAATAAATAATGCTTCCATCAATTGTCTTTATATATTATCTTTCACCTCATTTTGAATTTGTCCCCCCAAACCCAACACTCGTGCCCTTAAGGTATTCTAATCAAGAAGGGATACTGAAATAAAAAAACAAGTTAGAATACCGAATCTTCAATACCCTCCACCGCAATTGCGTGTGAAGAAAATACATTGTGTTTGGTACATACACACTCACAGACGAATACAACATTAAATATAACAACGCCAAATTCCATTAAGCTCTGTCAATTATTACAGCGTGTCAGAAATCGACTCAGATTTTTATTAAACGATGATTCCATCTAAGTATTACACACGGAATGACAATGTTAACATAACTCCCTTCACCAGTAGTGGTGTTGGAGGGTATAAAAAGTTGACAAATAAATTAATCACTTTGAAAAAAATCAATGAGAAAAAGTAATAATCGTCGTCTCGTAACACGAGAGAGAAGGAAAACATCTTAAAGATGTCGGCGTCGCACAAAATAAATAAGACATTCTTTTCTTGCTTCCATTTCTTCTTCCTTGTGAAGAATGTATTGAATTTTATTAGAAATTCTATTTGTGCTGATGAAAGACAATATTAAGACTTTAACAACAAACATTCTAATTCAAATACGAGGGTGGTTTTAGAAGGAGAATACAGAATTTGACTATATTCTTTTCATTCAGGTGAAATTTTAAAAGTCAAGAAGTCAGATTAATGGATTTTACTTTTTTCAGTGTATCAATCAATCCCAAAATCAATATAGTCCGATGCGAGGAAGTCTAATAACAAACCGATTAATTTAAAAAGATCGATCCATCATAATTAACTAAAAACTGTCAAAAACTTTTTAAAAATCACTGAAGGGTCCGTTTAAGCTCTCAAACTGTATAATACAATTTCTGTCTCTTCTGACTAACATGTCTTTCGTTCGATGCAAAGAATCCTTTTTAAGGTTCAATTCAAAAGAATCGACTTATAATTAACTGACTGTTGTCAAATCAACTCACTCTCTACTAATTTCCCAGTCACACTCACTCCCAATAGCCACTTTCTCTGTAGCTCTAGAAAACTCAGTCACTCTGAGAGTAAATCTTTTTCATATTTGAATTTTGCCTTAAAAGTCGTTATAAATTTTATTCCTTCTGGAGAAAATTGCTATCATTCCGAAGTTGTCACATTTTGGCCGAGTCTCAGAGTCCGGTTAACGTTGAGTTATTTTCTTAGAACAATTTCAGAAACAAAAATCAGGAACTAATAAAATTCAATTTTATTGGACTCGAATACAAAAATTAACCATTAACTAAAAGGAATATCAATAAGGATCAAAGAGGTTATTTGAAAACAATTCTTGCAGCTGTTCCGAAAAAGAAGAAGTTTCTCTGAACCAATTTGCAAAAATTTGATCCTTATTTCCCCCAATTTAATTTATGATCATTTGCTTTTTGATGTGAAGCAAAATTAAATGAATTTGCGTTCCAAAATCTAAGAAAGGCAATGGAATGGACCATAAAGGCCTTAATATGATAGAAATAGTGGAATTATTTTAAAAATGTAATCAAATCGATTACAGAACTATATAACTCAATGAGATCATATGAGGAAGATGACATTAAACTTGTTCGTTTAAGACAACTCTTGAATCACAAGTACAAATCGTGGTAACCGTCAGTAATCACGGGATATTGGGAAAGAAGTCAAAGTGTTTCATCAGCTGTGCGTATACAGGATCCTTGTTGTTCAGAATTGAAAGATTCTTGTATCTGAGAAATCAAACACCTCAAGTTAAAAGTGCTACTTAAGAATTTACTTGTCACTGGTCCTTAGTGAGACCAGTGGAAAGGACGCATTGAAAATCAATTATTTTACAAGGAGTGTGGTGACGTAAAGAACGGAGCATTAAAATTCAGTTTGATAAACCAAAAAATTATATGGTATAATTTTAGAAAAAAATTCTATTGTTTATTGAAATAATATTAAACTTATCAAACGACCCTCGTTAAATAATATCAGTTACTGATACACATACATTAACACTATTTCTCTCCAACATTGATTCACACTTCTGGCAAAATCGTTACAAATAATAATGATACAAATTATTCTAATACAAGAACAACAACAACAACAACAAAAGCAACAACAACAAGAAGATTGACATCTAAAGCAGAAATGAAGATAATGATAATTACAATAACAATTACTACAAAGAATGAATATGTGAGTGACGTTAGAAATGTAATTGAGATGGAGGAAGGATGATGATGATGACGGTGATGTTAATGTTGTTGTTGTTATTGCTTTTATTCGAATTGTTTGTTGTTGATGTTTAAAAATAACTTGCATGTTGTTGTTGACGTTATTGGTTTTGTTGTTGTCGTAGGTAAAAATAAATTTTATTTAAAATTATCATTATTTCGTTTCATTATTGTTGTTGTTGTTGTTCCCGTTTTAGTTCGGTTGGAGTTAAAAGAAGAGTTTGTCACGTGAATTGTTTTTTCTTTCTTTCTTGTTTGTTGTTGTTTGTTTTCTATAACGTGAGTCCACATTAATCAACGATATATTTGTTGTCTGGAAAAAATAAACTTTTCAATAAGACGGTTGGAGGGATGAATGAGTGAGTGAGTGAGTGAGTGAAGTAAGAAATTATCAAAGTGAATGGTTGACTGATTATTTCGTTGATATTTTTACAAAATTTTTCAGTGAAAATTCGTTTCTTTATTTTTCATTCTATTTTAGGTTTTGGGGATTTTCAGTTTTTCACTTTTGGGTAAAATTTTGAATTAATCTACGATTGAGATGTAAAAATAACGTGCTGCACGCATACTGTTGCTTTATTAATCAAAATGCTAACACTCCTCGTATCTATTTAATTGTGAATGAAATTATGGAAATAAGAAAAAAATATTTTGATTTATTTTTGAATAAAAAATAAAATAAAAAACAAAAAAAAAAAAATAAAGTTGTGTATTTCTTAAATAAAAGGAATAAAAGGAAAACGAATTTCAAGAAATGAAATTTAACCAATATTTTTTATAAAATTTTCTATAAAATATTTTAGAATTTTAGAATATTAAAATAACTATAAAATTGATATTTAATGAAAATTTTCTGAAAAATCAGAATGAAAAAAAATTCTACAGATTCGAAATTTGACAAAAACTTTACACAATTTATCGAAAATTTTCTATGGGAAGAAAATTTATCGAAAATTTTCTATGGGAAGAAAATTTATCGAAAATTTTCTATGGAAAGAAAATTTATCGAAAATTTTCCATGGGAAGAAAATTTATCGAAAATTTTCTATGGGAAGAAAATTTATCGAAAATTTTCTATGGGAAGAAAATTTATCGAAAATTTTCTATGGGAAGAAAATTTATCGAAAATTTTCTATGGGAAGAAAATTTATCGAAAATTTTCTATGGGAAGAAAATTTATCGAAAATTTTCTATGGGAAGAAAATTTATCGAAAATTTTCTATGGGAAGAAAATTTATCGAAAATTTTCTATGGGAAGAAAATTTATCGAAAATTTTCCATGGGAAGAAAATTTATCGAAAATTTTCCATGGGAAGAAAATTTATCGAAAATTTTCTATGGGAAGAAAATTTATCGAAAATTCTCTATGGGAAGAAAATTTATCGAAAATTTTCTATGGGAAGAAAATTTATCGAAAATTTTCTATGGGAAGAAAATTTATCGAAAATTTTCTATGGGTAGAAAATTTATCGAAAATTTTCTATGGGAAGAAAATTTATCGAAAATTTTCTATGGGAAGAAAATTTATCGAAAATTTTCTATGGGAAGAAAATTTATCGAAAATTTTCTATGGGAAGAAAATTTATCGAAAATTTTCTATGGGAAGAAAATTTATAGAAAATTTTCTATAGGAAGAAAATTTTTCGATAAATTTTCTATAGAAAGAAAATTTATCGAAAATTTTCTATAGAAAGAAAATTTATCGAAAATTTTTTATAGAAAGAAAATTTGTCGAAAATTTTCTATAGAAAGAAAATTTATCGAAAATTTTCTATAGAAAGAAAATTTATCGAAAATTTTCTATAGAAAGAAAATTTATCGAAAATTTTCTATAGAAAGAAAATTTATCGAAAATTTTCTATAGAAAGAAAATTTATCGAAAATTTTCTATGGAAAGAAAATTTATCGAAAATTTTCTATAGAAAGAAAATTTATCGCAAATTTTCTATAGATAGAAAATTCATCGAAAATTTTCTATAAAAAGAAAATTTATCAAGAATTTTCTATAGAAAGAAAATGTATCGAAAATTTTCTATAGAAAGAAAATTTATCGAAAATTTTCTATAGAAAGAAAATTTATCGAAAATTTTCTATAGATAGAAAATTTATCGAAAATTTTCTATAGATAGAAAATTTATCGAAAATTTTCTATAGATAGAAAATTTATCGAAAATTTTCTATAGATAGAAAATTTATCGAAAATTTTCTATAGATAGAAAATTTATCGAAAATTTTCTATAGATAGAAAATTTATCGAAAATTTTCTATAGATAGAAAATTTATCGAAAATTTTCTATAGATAGAAAATTTATCGAAAATTTTCTATAGATAGAAAATTTATCGAAAATTTTCTATAGATAGAAAATTTATCGAAAATTTTCTATAGATAGAAAATTTATCGAAAATTTTCTATAGATAGAAAATTTATCGAAAATTTTCTATAGATAGAAAATTTATCGAAAATTTTCTATAGATAGAAAATTTATCGAAAATTTTCTATAGATAGAAAATTTATCGAAAATTTTCTATAGATAGAAAATTTATCGAAAATTTTCTATAGATAGAAAATTTATCGAAAATTTTCTATAGATAGAAAATTTATCGAAAATTTTCTATAGATAGAAAATTTATCGAAAATTTTCTATAGATAGAAAATTTATCGAAAATTTTCTATAGATAGAAAATTTATCGAAAATTTTCTATAGATAGAAAATTTATCGAAAATTTTCTATAGATAGAAAATTTATCGAAAATTTTCTATAGATAGAAAATTTATCGAAAATTTTCTATAGATAGAAATTTCGAAATTTCTATAAAATTTCGAAAATTTTCTATAGATAGAAAATTTATCGAAAATTTTCTATAGATAGAAAATTTATCGAAAATTTTCTATAGATAGAAAATTTATCGAAAATTTTCTATAGATAGAAAATTTATCGAAAATTTTCTATAGATAGAAAATTTATCGAAAATTTTCTATAGATAGAAAATTTATCGAAAATTTTCTATAGATAGAAAATTTATCGAAAATTTTCTATAGAAAGAAAATTTATCGAAAATTTTCTATAGAAAGAAAATTTATCGAAAATTTTCTATAGAAAGAAAATTTATCGAAAATTTTCTATAGAAGAAAATTTATCGAAAATTTTCTATAGATAGAAAATTTATCGAAAATTCTCTATGGAAGAAAATTTATCGAAAATTCTCTACGGAAAGAAAATTTATCGAAAATTCTCTATGGAAAGAAAATTTATCGAAAATTCTCTATGGAAGAAAATTTATCGAAAATTCTCTATGGAAAGAAAATTTAATCGAAAATTCTCTATGGGAAGAAAATTTATCGAAAATTTTCTATGGAAGAAAATTTATCGAAAATTTCTATGGGAAGAAAATTTATCGAAATTTTCTATGGGAAGAAAATTTATCGAAAATTTTCTATAGAAAGAAAGTTTATCGAAAATTTCTATGAAGAATTTATCGAAAATTTCTATAGAATAGAAAATTTATCGAAAATATTCTATAGATAGAAAATTTATCGAAAATATTCTATAGATAGAAAATTTATCGAAAAATTTCTATAGATAGAAAATTTATCGAAAATTTTCTATAGATAGAAATTTATCGAAATTTTCTATAGATAGAAAATTTATCGAAAATTTTCTATAGATAGAAAATTTATCGAAAATTTTCTATAGATAGAAATTTATCGAAAATTTTCTATAGATAGAAAATTTATCGAAAATTTTCTATAGATAGAAAATTTATCGAAAATTTTCTATAGATAGAAATTATCGAAATTTCTATAGATAGAAAATTTATCGAAAATTTTCTATAGATAGAAAATTTATCGAAAATTTTCTATAGATAGAAAATTTATCGAAAATTTTCTATAGATAGAAAATTTATCGAAAATTTTCTATAGATAGAAAATTTATCGAAAATTTTCTATAGATAGAAAATTTATCGAAAATTTTCTATAGATAGAAAATTTATCGAAAATTTTCTATAGATAGAAAATTTATCGAAAATTTTCTATAGATAGAAAATTTATCGAAAATTTTCTATAGATAGAAAATTTATCGAAAATTTTCTATAGATAGAAAATTTATCGAAAATTTTCTATAGATAGAAAATTTATCGAAAATTTTCTATAGATAGAAAATTTATCGAAAATTTCTATAGATAGAAAATTTATCGAAAATTTTCTATAGATAGAAAATTTATCGAAAATTTTCTATAGATAGAAAATTTATCGAAAATTTTCTATAGATAGAAAATTTATCGAAAATTTTCTATAGATAGAAAATTTATCGAAAATTTTCTATAGATAGAAAATTTATCGAAAATTTTCTATAGATAGAAAATTTATCGAAAATTTTCTATAGAAAAATTTTATCGAAAATTTTCTATAGAAAAATTTTATCGAAAATTTTCTATAGAAAAATTTTATCGAAAATTTTCTATAGAAAAATTTTATCGAAAATTTTCTATAGAAAAATTTTATCGAAAATTTTCTATAGAAAAATTTTATCGAAAATTTTCTATAGAAAAATTTTATCGAAAATTTTCTATAGAAAAATTTTATCGAAAATTTTCTATAGAAAAATTTTATCGAAAATTTTCTATAGAAAAATTTTATCGAAAATTTTCTATAGAAAAATTTTATCGAAAATTTTCTATAGAAAAATTTTATCGAAAATTTTCTATAGAAAAATTTTATCGAAAATTTTCTATAGAAAAATTTTATCGAAAATTTTCTATAGAAAAATTTTATCGAAAATTTTCTATAGAAAAATTTTATCGAAAATTTTCTATAGAAAGAAAGTTTATCGAAAATTTGCTATAGATAGAAAATTTATCAAAAATTTTCTATAGATAGAAAATTTATCGAAAATTTTCTATAGATAGAAAATTTATCGAAAATTTTCTATAGATAGAAAATTTATCGAAAATTTTCTATAGATAGAAAATTTATCGAAAATTTTCTATAGAAAAATTTTATCGAAAATTTTCTATAGAAAGAAAATTTGTCAAAAATTTCTTGTAACGGCTTAATTTTGAAGAATTTCCTTCTTTGTATCTTTTTCCTTTCTTTTATTTTGACGATGAATGTGAAACATGCTGCAGCAAATAAAATAACGATTTGTTAATAAATAATAAATTCCATTTAAAGAAAAAAAGAAAACTTTTCTTTTGCATCTAAAAGACATTTGTTAAAGTAGAAGAAAAGGGAAAAAATAAAATAGAGTAAATAATAATAAAGAAATATGCAAATAACCTAAAGCAATTCCTTCAGTCATGCATTCATTCATTCAGTCAGTCACTACTTATTCAGTCAGGCATTCTTTCATTTATTTCTTATTTTGTTCATTAGAATCAAAATTCAAACGTAAAAGAAGTTGACAGAGATTGAGAGAGAGAGAAAGAGAATAACATAAATTACAATATTATGACAACAAACAAACAAACAAACAAACAAACAAACAAACAAGTAAACAAGAGAAATGACATGACAACAACAGTTAAACGAAAACAATATTATGACAAAATATTAATAAACAAACAAACAAACACACACTAACACATTCATAAAGAAAAACTAATAAATAAACTAATGAATTGTTTTGAAAACAATAACAATAAAAAGATAAAAATGAGAGACCAACAACAAAAACACATGTTTGTACGGGTACTTAAAATGCATGAAAGACACTTGGACGGTCGGTCGGACGGACGGACATATTTTTTATAGACAAAATAGCGGCAAAACATAAATATTTTATATTTATGATCATAAAATATTGTTAATTTATGTATTTATGTATGTATGTGTGTATGAATGTTATAAATGTGTATGTAAATCATAATTTTGGTTTAGAAAAAGAAGGTAAAATTTATTCGCAGAATGTACAATTAGAACGGAAGACTTATGAAGAGATGTCTGAAATCTGAGGTCTATTTCTTACACCTACAGCAACTTACAGTTTTACTCGTAATTTAGGTTCTATAACGAAAAAGAAGATTTGTGAACCAAATCTGTAAAAGGATAACGAAGTATTGGTAAAATCTAAACAATTTAAATTTAATTTAATTTTTAAATAAACTTAAATTTGTTTATCGCCCAAAAATATTGTACTTCATTTGCATCAAATTTATGTTTCATAATTTTGTAATAAATTTAAACAAAAAATTTCCAAGAAAAAAATCTCTGCTCCAGATTTTGTTTACCTTGTGGATTACAAAATGTCTCATGAACTCACCAAACGGTAGCGAGAAAGAGGGGGAAATAAAAGTATTTCCGTTTTATCCCAACACAAAATGATTTAAGAATGATTGAATTTTATTTGCTTCTTCTTCCTTTACAAAAGAAAAGAGAGTGAAATACAACAAATGTAAACACAAATAAACGTCATGTAAATAAACCAAATGACCAACAAAGTTCCAACACAGACAAGTTTCAATAAAATGAAATTTTTCTTTTCAATGGTTTTCCATAGAGAGAAAATTTCTAAGAAGTTTTCTATAGAAAGAATATTTTATGCAACAGTTTATGAAAATTTTCTATTGAAAGAAAATTTTCTATAGAGAGAAAATTATATGAAAGTTTTCCATAGAAAATAATTGTATGAAAGAAAATTTTGTGAAGATTTTTTATGCAAAGAAAATTTTGTGAAGATTTTCTATGGAAAGAAAATTTTGTGAAGATTTTCTATGGAAAAAATTTTTTTTGAAAATTTTCTATAGAAAGAAAATGTTTTCTATAGAAAGAAAATTTTATGAAAATTTTCTATAGAAAGAAAATTTTATGAAAATTTTCTATAGAAAGAAAATTTTATGAAAATTTTCTATAGAAAGAAAATTTTATGAAAATTTTCTATAGAAAGAAAATTTTATGAAAATTTTCTATAGAAAGAAAATTTTATGAAAATTTTCTATAGAAAGAAAATTTTATGAAAATTTTCTATAGAAAGAAAATTTTATGAAAATTTTCTATAGAAAGAAAATTTTATGAAAATTTTCTATAGAAAGAAAATTTTATGAAATTTTCTATAGAAAGAAAATTTTATGAAAATTTTCTATAGAAAGAAAATTTTATGAAAATTTTCTATAGAAAGAAAATTTCTATAGAAAAAAATTTTATGAAAATTTTCTATAGAAAAAAATTTTATGAAAATTTTCTATAGAAAGAAAATTTTATGAAAATTTTCTATAGAAAGAAAATTTTATAAAAGTTCTCTATAGAAAGAAAATTTTATGAAAATTTTCTATAGAAAGAAAGTTTTATGAAAATTTTCTATAGAAAGAAAATTTTATGAAAATTTTCTATAGAAAGAAAATTTCTATAGAAAAAAATTTTATGAAAATTTTCTATAGAAAGAAAATTTTATGAAAATTTTCTATAGAAAGAAAATTTTATGAAAATTTTCTATAGAAAGAAAATTTTATGAAAATTTTCTATAGAAAGAAAATTTTATGAAAATTTTCTATAGAAAGAAAATTTTATGAAAATTTTCTATAGAAAGAAAATTTCTATAGAAAAAAATTTTATGAAAATTTTCTATAGAAAAAAATTTTATGAAAATTTTCTATAGAAAAAAATTTTATGAAAATTTTCTATAGAAAAAAATTTTATGAAAATTTTCTATAGAAAGAAAATTTTATGAAAATTTTCTATAGAAAGAAAATTTTATGAAAATTTTCTATAGAAAGAAAATTTTATGAAAATTTTCTATAGAAAGAAAATTTTATAAAAGTTCTCTATAGAAAGAAAATTTTATAAAAATTTTCTATAGAAAGAAAATTTTATAAAAATTTTCTACAGAAAGAAAATTTTCTATAGAAAGAAAATTTTATAAAAATTTTCTATAGAAAGAAAATTTTATAAAAATTTTCTATAGAAAAAATTTTATAAAACTTTATAAAAATTTTCTATAGAAAGAAAATTTTATAAAAATTTTCTATAGAAAAAAATTTTATAAAATTTTATAAAAATTTTCTATAGAAAGAAAATTTTATAAAAGTTCTCTATAGAAAGAAAATTTTATAAAAATTTTCTATAGAAAGAAAATTTTATAAAAATTTTCTATAGAAAGAAAATTTTATAAAAATTTTCTATAGAAAGAAAATTTTATAAAAATTTTCTATAGAAAGAAAATTTTATAAAAATTTTCTATAGAAAGAAAATTTTATAAAAATTTTCTATAGAAAGAAAATTTTGTAAAAATTTTCTATAGAAAGAAAATTTATAAAAATTTTCTATAGAAAAAATTTATAAAATTTTATAAAATTTTCTATAGAAAGAAAATTTTATAAAAATTTTCTATAGAAAGAAAATTTTATAAAAATTTTCTATAGAAAGAAAATTTTATAAAAACTTTCTATAGAAAGAAAATTTTATAAAAATTTTCTATAGAAAGAAAATTTGATAAAAATTTTCTATAGAAAGAAAATTTTATAAAATTTTTCTAAAGAAATTATAAAAATTTTATAAAAATATAGAAAGAAAATTTTATAATTTTTTTATGAAAATTATCTATAAAAGGAAAATTTTATGAAAATTTTCGACAGAAATAATTTTTTATGAAAATTTTCGACAGAAATAATTTTTTATTAAAATTTTCTACAAAAAGAAATTTTTAAAAATTTTCTACAAAAAGAAATTTTTATGAAAATTTTCTACAGAAAGAAATTTTTTTGAAAATTTTCTACAGAAAGAAATTTTTATAAAAATTTTCTATAGAAGGAAATTTTATGAAAATTTTCGATAGAACGAAAATTTTATGAAAATTTTCGATAGAACGAAAATTTTATGAAAATTTTCGATAGAACGAAAATTTTATGAAAATTTTCGATAGAACGAAAATTTTATGAAAATTTTTAATAGAAAGATAATTTTTTGGAAAATTTTCGATTGATAGAAAATTTGTTGAAAAATTTTTTATAGAAGGATTTTTTTAGGAAAATTTTCTATAAAATATTAACATTTTTATATAAAAAGCATCAGAAATTTTCTAATAAAAAGAAAATTTATCATTAATTTTCAATAAAACGAAAAATGAAAATTTCCTCTAAAAGAAAACTTTATGAAAATTTCCTTTTGAACTAAAATTTAGAAAAAAAATTCTTTAAAAGAAAGTTTTAGAAACATTTTCTTTTAAACAAAATTTTAAGAAAATTTCTTCTAAATAGAATATTTTTCAAAAATTTCCTTTTATGAAAGTTATTTTTAAAAAAATCCTCTAAACAGGAAGTTTTTTGGAAATTTCCCCTAAAAAGGAAAAAGAAAAAAGAAATATTTCTCTAAAAATATTTTTTTTTCCAATTTTTCGAAAAATTCTTACGAAAACATGCTTTAAAGAGATACACGATATTATTTTGAATCTTTGATCATTTGGGTTATTTTAGAGCAAATTAAAAGAGATTCTCATATGTGATCTTGTTTAATGGCAAATTAATGTATTTTTATTATTTTTATAATTCTCTGTTTACATTTTAGTAGACGTTTTTGTTTATAAATAATTTTTTCCTCACTTCACTTCTCTGTTTCTTTCAAAAACGTTTCCGAAAACTTCGAAGGTGTCTGAATGAACGTGTGCTCATAATAGTTTTTTTGTTTTTTGTTTGTTTACATGTAGATACGTATCTTATAGATACACATATATAAATACCTACATATGTTTGTCGATATGCATGTGTGTGTGTGTGTATGTGTAAACATGTATTAGTGTTGTTGGACTGAATCTGTTGAATATAATTTTGTTTTGTATTTTTTGATTCTTAATACCAATTGAACGTCGAAGCTCTAAACACAACGACGACAACAACGCGGACGGGTTAACGCGTGTGTACATTTTAATAAACGTATGTTTACATTAAATTTACGTATATTTTTTTTCTTCGCTTGTGTATTAATTAAAAGTGCGTTACTTTTGAAGAAGAACAAAATTCGCGATTTCTTTTTTAGTGATTTTTGTTTTCGTCAGTGATAATTTGTATTGAAGAAAGAGAAATAAATTTATGATTTTTTTTATTGTTATTTTTTGCTTTGTGACTTTCAACTGCAAGTGTGGGCTTTCTTTCAATAATTTTTGCGCTTTTATTTATTTATTTTGTTGTTTTTTTTCATAATTTTTGTGGTTTTTCATCTTTTGGCGTCTAAATGAAAGCTAAACCGGTGTCTCATAACAAACTATTTGTTATATTTTATTATATGAATATGAATTTGTTGTTATTGTTTTTATACATTTGTACGTCAATATAGAAGTGATATTATGGCGTTATTACATTTTTGTTACGAGTGGGTAGAATTTTGATAGACCCCAGCAAACAGCAACTAACAACCAATAACAAATGCGCGGGCGTTATGCGTTTAATTTACGTCTCGCATGTCTTCTAGAAAAAGTAGTGAAATAAAAATTTTGTATCTTAAAGATGAAAAAACTCCAACTTTAGATTTTAAAGCCAAAAACCATAAAAATAAAGAAAGAGTTTTCTTTGGCAGAGAGCAAGAAAAAGGCTTACAAAAAGCCTACAACAAATTTCTAAAGCTAAACAAGTAAGAATGCACTATTCGGCAGTGTCGAATTTTCAATACCCTCCATCACAAATACATGTGAAATAAGTACGTTATGTTTCGTAAAAATACACTCACACATACACTCTCATATGTATACAATATATTTAAGTTGTTTTCAATATAAAATTAAAATTCTCAAGTCAAATTTAAAAAAAGCTCTGTCAATTATTGTGGATGTGATCGTGCCAACAACAGACAGACTGATGGACAAAAGAACATAGCTAAATCGACTCAGATTTTGATTTGATACAAGAACATATATACATTATATGTGTCTGAGATTATACCTTCATAGTGTTACACAGGGAATGACAAAGTTAATACACTTCTTTCACCACTTTTGATGGTGGAGGGTATAAAAAAAGTGTTAAACAAAAATTATTTATCACTTCAATTTAAAACATAAAAATCAAAATTAAGCACCTTCATTTATTTTAAAGATTTTAACTAAAAGAAAAATAATAAAATATTGATAAATCAAATAAATAATTTAACACAAATCAAATACGAATAAATAATCGAATAAATATTTGTTTAATAAAAAAAAAATTGTGGAAAAATAATTGGAAAAGTTAATAATTGTAAAGTGGAAAAAATTTGTATTCTATCAAAAGAAATATAATTAAAGTGAATTTTTAAATAACACTTTAAATTGTGATTTAATTTCTGTTTATAAAAAGCCAAAAGTTTTTTCTAAATATTTTTATATGTGAAAGTGCAAAAATAATTCCAATTTCTATTTAAATGGATTAAAATTCAATTAAACCAAACATTCTGCAAAAGGTATGTATGACTTAATTTTTTTTAATTTAACTAAAAATAGTGATAAGTGAAAATTGTTGATATTGAGGAATTAAGCACAAAATAAATGATAATAAACCAAGCGAAAATTTTAAATTCGGACAGAAGGACAGACATTATAAATATGAGAATTTACAAGATTTTGGAATGAAATTAAATACTGAGATCCTACAGACTCTGAGCTAAATATTCGATTAAATAACAATAACTATAATTATTTATGTTATTGGAAAATTTCATTTTTTCACAAGTTAAAAAAATTAACAACCAGACGGAAGGACGGACATAACAAAAAGTTTAACATTTAAGAGAAATTGAAAATTATGACAGTGAAATTAAGGGACATTTCTTGGAAAACTTATACTATAATTTGGTTCTCTTCTTGCAATGAAAATTATCTAATTTATTCTATTAGATAATTTGAATCAAAACCTATTGAAACATACTAACAAAAAAATGAACATCCAGACAGAAGGACGGACATTATCAAAAAGCTGTTACTTATATTAAGCTAAAAATTATTATAACTAAAATTTAATATCACTCTTCTTAATCAACAGCAAGATGTTACTGACTCATATCTTGATATTTATTTCAATAATTCAGCTTTAATTACATGCCCTTTTAGTAAAACCTATTTTAATACAAAAAGCAGAAAAGTAATACACAGACGGAAGGACAGACATTACACAAATATAGTTATGTATCCGAAATCGGGAATTATTACAGCTAAATTTTGAAATTATTTTCTTAAACCGATATTATAATCATGGAGACTAAAAATTTGTTATTTTTTATATAAATTTTTATGAAAACTTAATTTTATATACTGATAAAAATAAAACATCCAGACGGAAGGACGGACATAATAAACAGTCTAATATTCGTCAGAAATTAAAAATTGATATAGAAAGAAATTTCTCAGAAAACTGGTACTATTACTTTGGATACTTTTAGGCAGATATTTTGTTGCAATAAATACAATTTGAATCACTTGGAATTTTGAAATAAACTGAAAAAAACTAGCAACCAGACGGAAGGACAGACACTACCAAAGATCTCTTATTTATCAATAATGGAGAATTATTACAGTTCTATTTTTAAAATTTCTCTTCTTAAACGATATCATAATTCTGAAAACTCATATTAAGATATTTATTTAAATTACAGACATTTTCATGGAAACCTAATTCCACATATTGACCGAGAAATTAAAATCCAGACAGAAGGACGGACATTACCAAAAGTCTATTATTTAGCGGAAACAAAAAATCTTTACAGCTATATTTTTGAATAACTCTTTTAACTCTATAGTATAATATCTATATTTAGATATTTGTTGTTTTATTTTGAATTATATATACTTTTAGTAAAACCTTTATTAATATTATGACCAAAATATTAACATCCAGACGGAGGGATGGACATCGCCAAAATTATATTTGTTATTCAAAATTGAAACTTTTTACAGCTTTATTTTAATAATACTCTCCTGATTTCATATCATAATCCTGAAAACTTATACCTTGATATTTGTTTGATTTAATATCGATTTTATGAAAACTTAATTCCACAAACTGATGAAAAAATTAACATCCAGACGGAAGGACGGACATCACAAAAATTCTATAATTCATTAAAAACTGAAAATGATTATGGTCGTATTTTGTAATTCTACTTCTAAACTAATATGATCAATTTTTAATACTCTTATCTAGATATGAGTTTTAACAAAAATAATTATACAATTTTATTAAAACCTACCAAATGTACAGTCGAAAAACAACACCCAGACAGAAGGACAGACATAACCAAAAATCGATTATTTATCGAAAGCTGGAATTTATTTTAAAAATTTTAGATCCACTCTTTTAAACCGTTATCAGTATATCGGAGACTTCTATATTGAGAAGTCTTTAATTAAAATTTCAAATAAATTTATTTTAATTTTAAATTTTTTTTAAAAAATTGCGTTGTACCCTAAAACTAATATCCGTAACAGTAGAATAGTCGACTTTCTATATATATCATATATATAGTTTTAAGCTTAAATTATTTTTTGTCGATCTTGTTCCTTTTTACTTTCATTTGCCTAATTTTCCAAAATTTTACTTTAAATTCCATTTAAAGTATGAATTTCATTTTTATGCAAAATTTGTGTCTAAAAATTTAATTTAGTTTCACAAATTAGCATTATTTTTTAGGCAAATTAGATTAAGTAACAATTAATTTGAGTCATTCACAAAATTTGCATAAATTTAATATTTTTCAATGAAAGTGTCGTTTCATATTTCATTAAAGAGTGCGCAACCATAAAATGTCACAACCAAATATAATTTATAAAAAAGACAATAATTCATGACATTAATTTAAAAACAAATTTATTTCGAGAATTTTTTTGAAAATAAAATAATTTCATAATTTAAAGTATTTAGCTAAATTTGGATAAAATTCTTTAAATGTTTTTGTTCAAAATCAAAACTCAGGTCATTAACTTGATTTTTATTGAAACACTGAAAAATTAACATTTTTATTCTGTCTTTTTTAGGGGAAAAAACGTGGGTTTGAAAATTGTTTTTTTTTTCTATTTTATTTCTTTAACAAAAATTATACAACAAAACAATTTTTTGAAAACCATAAAAAAATATTTTCCATAAATATATTTTGAAAAAATAAATAATAAAACTTTAAATGGAAAGATTTAATAAAATTCTCGTCTAATTGGAAATTAATCATTTTAATCGATTTTAAAGTCAATTTTTTTTTTTTTTTTTGAATTCCAAAAATTTTGTTTTTGTTTGAATTAGAATGAAAGAAAAATGATGGATTTTTTCAAAATATTTTTTAAATTTATTTTTGTTTATTTTTATTTTAATTTTTAGGAATTTAAAATAAACAATTAATCTCTTTGAGGCATTTTTTTTTGTTTTAACGCTAAATGCTGAGTAATTAAATGTTCCTAAAACTTAAAATTTTCGAAATTTTTAAAATTTTGTTTTAATCTTTCTAGATGTAGAACTGAACTAGAACTCAACTAGAACTGAACTTAAAGTGAACTAGAACTGAAGTAGAACTGAAGTAGAACTAAACTAGAACTGAAGTAGAACTAAACTAGAACTGAACTAGAACTGAAGTAGAACTGAAGTAGAACTCAACTAGAACTGAACTTAAAGTGAACTAGAACTGAAGTAGAACTGAAGTAGAACTAAACTAGAACTGAAGTAGAACTAAACTAGAACTGACATAGAACTGAACTAGAACTGACATAGAACTGACATAGAACTGAACTAGAACTGAAGTAGAACTAAACTAGAACTGAACTAGAACTGAAGTAGAACTGAAGTAGAACTAAACTAGAACTGAACTAGAACTGACATAGAACTGAACTAGAACTGACATAGAACTGACATAGAACTGAACTAGAACTGAAGTAGAACTAAACTAGAACTGAACTAGAACTGAAGTAGAACTAAAATAGAACTGAACTAGAACTCAACTAGAACTGAAGTAGAACTAAACTAGAACTGAACTAGAACTGACATAGAACTGAACTAGAACTGAACTAGACCTGAACTAGAACTGAAGTAGAACTAAACTAGAACTGAACTAGAACTAAAATAGAACTAAAATAGAACTGAACTAGAACTCAACTAGAACTGAACTAGAACTCAACCAGAACTGAACTAGAACTGATCCAGAACCCAACTAGAACTGACATAGAACTAAATTAGAACTGAACTAGAACTCAACTATAATCTGGACTAGAACCTAAACAAGAACTGAACTATATCTGAACAAGCACTAAACTGGAACTGAACTACAATTGAACTTGAACTGAACTAAAATTAGAACTAGAATTTGAACTAGAAATTTGAACTGGAATCTAAACTAAAATCTAAACTGGAATCTGACTTGAGTTTTAACTTAAATCTAAACTAAAATCAGAACCAGAATCTTAATTAATCTCTCAAATAGAATTTTTTATTAAATAGAAATCTGAACAAAAACTGAACCAGAATCCGAATTGTAATCTAAAATGAAATATATACTAGAACTGATTTAGAATCTGAACTGGAAATAATACTAGAACTAAACTGAAACTAAAACTCCCTTTCAGTTTATAAATAAAACTGATAAATAATTTAGTTCAGATTATAGATACACACATCTGAACAGTATTAAAAAGCCATAAATTAAATATTCATCATTTACTTATGCTTTTTATTCCATCAGTTTCCTCTCCAAATTGTTTTGATTTGACTTAAATGTCGAATGTGATTATGTTTCGATCATAAATATTTAAATTTCACATAAATTTTATTTAATTTTTTATTCCAAAAAAAAATTAATTTAAAATAAAATCAAGTGGCTGAAGCTCAAGTTTTATTCAAATTTAAATTTTTCTTTTGACATCGACCGAAACGATTTTCAGTAAATTAAAATTTTATATGACATTTAATTTAAATTTAATTTAATTAAACATAAATTAAAAATGGACCAAATTCCAATAACAAATGAAATAAATTAAAAAAAATGTAAATATTTTAGATTTAAATTTTAAAATTTAACAAAATATTTTGTTAAAAAAAGAAACAAATTTATTGAAAAAAAAACTCACCTCAAGAAATTTAGATGAAGATAAAAAATCTGAAAAGAAGAAAACACGAATTAATACAAGTAAGAATGCTACAATCGGCTATGCCGAATCTTTAATACACTACACCAGATGAACATTGCTAAATCGACTCAGATTTTGATTTGATACAATTATTGGGTCTGAGACGGCGTTACACACGGAATGACATAGTCAATATAACCTCTTCCCCACTTGTTATAGCGGAGGGTATAAATATCAATGAATATTTATTGAGAAAAAAACAAGTTTTAAATATTTCTCATAAAGACAAAAGTAAATAATTAAATTTATGATTTGATCAATATTTTTTATAAAATAAAAAAACTTATTTAAAATATTAAAAAACATAATTTAAAAATGATTAATTAAAATATTAACAACAGAGGAAGATGAGAGAGAGGCAAGACTAGAGAAAAATGCAAAATATTAAAAATCAAACTTCCGATTTATAAAACCAAAAGCGGAAATTAAAAAATCTATAATTTTCATTATTGACATGTCAATCATCATCATCATAATCATCATCATTATTATTATCATCATCATAATTTGTATTTTATAAATAAATTTAAGTAAAAAGGTTTTACAATTTAAAATATTTAACACATGAATTTTAATTATTTATTTATAAAAAAATTTCTATGAAATCCAAACAAAAACCGCATAAATCAATTTATTTGATATCAACAGATGGAAAAGGACAAATGTTACATTTCTGTTCTATCAAATATTGAAAATTATTTAATGTTCATAAATTGCAAAATTGTTAATTATGTTTGTGAGAAATTTAAAAAATAAAAATTCAGAAAATAAAAATTAAACTTTAATTTTGTAAAAATTTTGTTTTTATAGAAATTTTTATAAAAATTTTGTTTTTTTTGGAAATTTTAATAAAAATTTTGTTTTTATAGAAATTTTAATAAAAATTTTGTTTTTATTGAAACTTTTGTAAATTTTTTTTTTTTTTTTTTGAAAATTGAAATTTTTGTAAAAATTTTGTTTTTATTGATATTTTTGTAAAAATTTAGTTTTCATTAAAATTTTTATAAAAAATTTGTTTTTATACAAATTTTTATAAAAATTTTGTTTTTATAGAAATTTTTATAATTTTCTTTTTTTGGAAATTTTTATAAAAATTTTGTTTTTTTGTAAATTTTTATAAAAATTTTGTTTTTATAGAAATTTTTATAAAAATTTTGTTTTTATAGAAATTTTTATAAAAATTTTGTTTTTATAGAATTTTTATAAATTTTTTTATAGAAATTTTTATAATTTTTTTATTTTTTTTTTTTTTGAAATTTTTATAAAAATTTTGTTTTTTTGGAAATTTTTATAAAAATTTTGTTTTTTTTTTTGAAGTTTTTTATAAAAATTTTGTTTTTATTGAAATTTTTATAAAAATTTTGTTTTTTGGAAATTTTTATAGAATTTTTTTTATAGAAATTTTTATAAAAATTTTGTTTTTATTGAATTTTTTATTAAAATTTTGTTTTTATAGAAATTTTTATAAAAATTTTGTTTTTATTGAAATTTTTATAAAAATTTTGTTTTTATAGAAATTTTTATAAAAATTTTGTTTTTATAGAAATTTTTATAAAAATTTTGTTTTTATAAAAATTTTTATAAAAATTTTGGTTTTATTGAAATTTTTATAAAAATTTTGTTTTTATTAAAATTTTTATAAATTTTTTATTGATTTTTTTTTAAATTCTGATTTACAGAAAAAAAATTCAAATTTTGTTAAACTTCCTAAACATTTTTTAATTTGTTTTTTAGACATTTTTTTTTAATTTGTTTCACTAATCTTTATCAAAAAATTTTTCATTTTCATCAAAATTTTCAGAAAATTTTGTTTTTATTGAACAATTTTAAAAAATTTCATTCTTCATTGAAAACATAAAATTTTTTACAAAATTTAATTTAAAAAAAATTTTTTTCTTATTAAAATTTTTATAAAATTTCATCATTTAAACATTTTAAAAAGATTTCGTATTTTTCACAAATTTTTTAAAGTTTATTTTTTTCTAAAAACTTTAATTCTGGATCATTTTTTATTTTAGTTTGGATTTTAATTCAGTTCTACTTCTGCTCTAGTTTAGTTCTACTTCAGATGCTAATTCAGATTCTAGTTCTCACTCTAGTTCAGATTCTTGTTCGGATTATAGTCCAGATTCTAATTCATATTCTAGTTCAAGTTGTTATACAGATTCTAGTTCTGTTCTTAGTTCAGATTGTAGTTCGTGTCTCAATTAAGATTCTAGACCAGATTTCAGTTCAAATTCTAATTAAAGTTCTGGTTCAAATTCTAGGAATGTTCTTGTTCAGTTGTAATTCAGATTCTAGTTCGGATTCTTGATTTGATTTTTGTTCGGATTATAGTCCAGCTTTTAATTCATATTTGTGTTCAGGTTTTTATATAGATTCTTCAATTTTGATTCTGGACTAGATTTTAATTTAGAATTTACTTCAGATTCTAATTAAGATACTAGATACGGATTCTAATTCTGTTTCTAATCCAGATGTAATTCGGGTCTCAATTAAGATTGTAGTCCAGATTTTAGTTCAGATACTTATTCATATTCTAGTTCAATTTCTAATTTAAGTTCTGGTTCAGATTCAAGAACTAGTTAAGTTGTAATTCAGATTCTAGTTCTGATTCTTAATCTGATTCCTGTTTGGACCAGTTTTTAAATCAGAATTAACTTCAGATTTTTATTCAGATTCTAGTTCTGTTTCTAGTTCAGGTTCTAATTCAGATTGTTATGACTCTAGTTCGGATTAATGAATTAGAATAATTCATGTTCGGGTTCAGTTTCTAATTCAGATTCTATTTCAGATTCAGATTCGTATCCAAATTCTAGTCCAAACATTTTATTTAGACTTCGATATCATAAATAGATTTTTTGTATTTTTTTTTTTTTGCAGTCACTTTTTTATGAAAAATTGTAGCTCTTTTTTATGTTTTTGATAAAATATTTCTTTAGTTAAAATTAATTTCCGAAATTCTTAATTTATCATAAATTAAAATAAATCTTTATTTTTTGTTTCATAATAAAAAATATTATTTTTAATACATAAAAAATTGAAAAAAATTATGAATAAAACATGCAAATTAATTAGCGGAAAATTTAGTTAATACGATTATTAAATTTATGTTTAAATTAAAGATTTTAATAATAAATTCCCTGAAGCTTTAAATTTTTTTGTAAATTTTAAAATAATTTCCAAAATTCCCTCCTCCCATAAGCGGAAGTATTTGAATATTTGTACTTGAAAATGCAAGATTTTTTTTTAAACGTTAAATTTTATTTCAAAATGTTTGAAAGCAAAAAGATTGTTAACCTCAAAGATATTTGCATGTAACTAATAAGAAGTATCTAATTGTTGTTGTTGGTAGTATTTTTTTCTGTTTTACTTATTTGCCCTCCTTTCATAACAGTTTTATGCTTTAAGTACCAGATACAGTAACGAGGTACTTAAATATTACATACGTATCTTTGAAACTATGAATTATTGACTGAAAGTATCTGGTGGGTTTTAGTTTGTTTGTTTGTTTTGTTTTTTGCTTTTAACGATGGAAAGTGTAAATGTGTGTTCGTGTGTTGTAGAGGAGAAGTTCCTTTTTATGTGGCTGCTTGTTGGAGAGTAAGAGAAAGATATTTTATTTTATTTTTTTTTTCATTCACATATTGAATGTAAACGTCATCTCAAATTACATTTGCATTTCCCCAATGAAATAGTTTCATGCCAATGAACTCTTTTCTTTCTTTCTTTCTTTCTATTTTTCTATTTTATCAATTTTGTTTGTTTTCCGTATATTTTTTGTATAAAATTTGCGTTTGAAAACGCAGAATTATAGTAAAGAAGACAACGTACTTTTGTATTTACAAATTGCTATGAAATCTTACAGATACTAAAAGTATCTGTAGAAGTAAATGGTGTTTAAAGACCTCTTTCTAGAGCTCTTTAGGAAGAGATTAATAAGATGGAAAGGTTGGTACAAAATGAAGTTAATTTTGTTCAATAAAATATAATAAAAAGTATATTTTTATTAAAAAGTATCTCAAACAATTAAGAGTGCTTTAATCGGCTATGACGAATCTTCAATACCCTCCACCACAAATGTGTGTGAGATCTTATTTGATATATAAAAGTTTTTCTTAAATACAACACGGAAACATCTTCTTCGCCTGAACTCAGAGGTAGTCCCAGATATCGGTCTATATGTTTTAATTTACAGAACCGATTTTGCCGGTTTTAAATAGGATACTTCTCACGACTATAACAAATAATTAGGCCAAATTTTATTAAGCTCTTTCAATTATTATAGATGTGAGCGTGCCAACAACAGACATACAGAGGTTCGAACAAACATCAACTCAGATTTTGATCTGATGCAAGAATATATGTCCATTATAGGGTCTATGAATATTCCTTCTTATAATTAGACACGGAATGACAAAGTTAATATACCCTTTTCACCACTTGTAATGGTGGTGGGGGATATAAAAAGTAAGAGACCTCTTCTCCTGAAAAAATAATGGTTGCACTTTCCCATCTTTCATATCATTTGTGCTATAACTTTGTGAATTAATATTCCATGTTTGAATTTTAATATTTATTCAATTTTCCTTTAAAACGAATTTTAATTTAGGAATAAATTTTCCAACATGTGGGAGTTTTCTTTTTTACATCATTTAAACATTTTATTAATATTTACGCTGCCCTTTGTTTTGGACTCATAATTTATTTAGTTTAAAATCTTCCTTCCGTTTACTCTAGAGAAAAAGTTCTTTATTTTTTTGCATTTTCTTGAAAATTAATACTTTGGAAAAGTATTTGAAGCAAAAAAGCAAAAATCTAATAATTGAAAGCAAAAACATTATGACGCCACCTGTTTCTGGGTCTTTTATTAGAAATTAAGTTTAATATAAAAACATTAATTTTGATGTTTGATTAAAAAAATGATTTCGTACACAGACACTTACACACATACACTGCTAAATAATTTCAAAAATTATTTCCAGTTATTAAAGTTGTCATTACAACAAAAGAGAGGTATCAGCTGTTTTACAATTGTTATGAACAAAATCCAATAAAAATTTCTTCTTTAATTTGGTGAAAAAATGGTGAAGTGTTTTTTTTAGGATTTTAAAAAAACTTTATTTGTTAAATGCGATTTATTGGAAATGTTTTTAAATTTAGATAAAAAATAAAGTTTTAAAATCATAGAAAAAACGCTATAAGTATTAAATGTAAAATTAAAAAAAAAAAAAAAAAACGTCAAAATAAAAATTGCCAAATATCTGCATAAAAAGAAAAAATCATCGCTTCAAAAAAAGAAACAGAAAAAAAACGCTAAAATAAAAATATTTAAAAATCACCAGAAAACAAAAAAAGCGTCGCAATAAAAATAACGCAAAAATTAAAAAGGATTAAAATATAGAAGATTGATTTTAGAAAAACCTCAATCCAAATTATCATAAATCCGATAAGGAAACGTCATAAATTTTGAAATCGAGAAATCACAAAAAAATCGTTTTATTGGAAACATACAAAAATATCAAGCAAAAAAACAGCTAAAATTTTTAAAAATCGTAATTATATAATCGCCAAAATAAAAAATATCCAGAACGAAGAAAAAATCGCTGAATCAGAAAAAAACGCTAAAATAAAAAAATCTAAAAAATCGCAAAAATTCCTCAAAATCAAAATCTTGTAAATTTGAAACTTTTGTAAGAAATATAATTAAATATTAAAATGTATTTAAATGAAATTAAAATAACAGGAAAAACAAAACACCAAAACGAAGGAAAAAAATTAAGTTTAAAAAATCGCTAAAATGAAAGAAAATGTCAAAATAGAAAAAAAAAATCGCCTAAAAGAGAAAATATGGACAAAATTAAAAATAAAATATTTCCTAGACTGAAATTATCGCTTTGAAAAATATTTAAAGGAGTTTCGATCATGGTCTTGTCAATTTTGCGTTAATCCCTGTTATTTCTAATTCTTTTCTGTAGACCTTGATTTTCCCCAACTAACTTGTGTTGCTTCTTTAGTAATCGAATGCATCGATTACCTTAATGATCGACTCAAAAGTGTGAGTATATTTTTTGTGCCAAAAAATTTATAAAAATTATTCCTGAATCCAGATTCCATTTGTTGTTGTCTTTTTATGAAAGTTATAAGTGTGGAAAATATTATATATCTCTACAGGTGCATAACTAACAACAAAACTACACACAGAAAAAAAGATCCTGAAGCAAAATCAACATTGAACATAGTTGATTTGAGATTGATAATTTTTTTCTTAGTTCAAATTAAAAGTTTTTACGTCAACAAGAAAATGTATTTATGGTGAAACAATGTTAAATTAACATGTTTTCATCTATGAAGCAAAATCATAACTGAAAAAAAGTAAAATTTTTCTGAGTGTAGTGCTAAAATTTGTAAAGCTTTTTTCGCCTTTGAGTCTATTCGCACGCCGATTGATATTTAGCTGTTTAACAAAAATGTGGAATTGGAGTCTTTAACACGCGAAATGTTCTCAGGGACAGACACAACTGGAAGCTCGCTTTTTTGAAGAAACATTCATAAATAAATCTTTTGTTCGGTCTATTGTAATTAAATCTCGGGGGAAATATCACCAACAAAAGTTGTATTGCTGATATACCAATTGGGAGAACCTATGTGAGACTTAGACTTCAAAGAATCCAAAATATTTCAGTTTAGAAACTTAAAATTTTAATTAAAAACTCATTTAGAAAAGAATATCAAATTTCAGACCGTTTTAATTAAAATCCCCTATTTTAAATATCTAACAATGAAAAAGCTGATAAAATGGGAGGGCAAAATTCAATACACTTTTTACAAAATTTTTATCTTTTATCAAAAATTTCTGAAACATTTTTTGATGAACTTTTATTGTTCAGGTGAACAACCCATTTAACATTTATTACACCAAAAAAAATGTTAATTGAAAACAACACTTTTCTCCCCAAATTCATGCTGTTTTCGAAAATAAACATTAACATTGATCAAATTATAAAAAAAAATAATTAAATTAGATAAAAAAGGCACATAACGAGAGAAAAACATTAAAAGACCAGCAGGTTTAATGAACTTTAATTTATTAATTAAATGAAAATTTTGTGAAAAAAAATTAAAAAAAACTTTTTAACAAATTTTTGTTAACAACATGAAATTTCAATTAAAAACAATAAAATCAAGCAAGAATGCTATATTCGGCTAAGTCGAATCTTTAATACCCTTCACCACAATGCGTGGTGAAAAAATACGTTATTTTTGGTACATACACACTCACACGTACACTCACACACGCGTATGAATTATATAGAATTATTATTATTTTTAATAAAACACAGAAACACTTAATGAGTCATAAAATTGGTTACATTTTTGCCTATAACGTTTTCTCTACTGAACCGATTTTGACGATTTCATTGAATTGGAATGATAATAAATTACATTTGACTTAATATTATGGCGAAATTTTATTTATATTTATGTCGATTTTTTTTAATCGACAATATTAGGAAAAATGTGAGGATGCCTCAGATATCGTTCTATATCTTTTAATATACTGAACCGATTTTGTTTTTGTTTAAATAGGAAACTTCTCTGGACTATAACAAATACTCAGGCCAAATTTCATTAAAATCTGTCAATTATTGTGGATGTGAATGTGCCAACAACAAAACAGGCAGCATTACACACGTAATGACAAAATTAATATACCCTCTTCAAAGTACAAAAAAGCAACAACAACTAAATCAATGAACTTAACAAATCATATAAATAAATGAATAAATGACATTGAAAAAAGAAATTAAAATAAAATAATTTGAAAAAAATTGTAACATGTCACCTTTTTCAAAAAAATAAAACAAGAGAGAGAAAGAGAGAGATGTTATCAAGTTGAAATAAGTTGAAAATTTTATAGTCGTTTAAGCCCGAATACGTAATAACCTACACCAGATTGTTGGTTGTAAATGACTATTATGAAAAAATTTATAAACGACCCTCGTACAATTTGCTTTTTTCATATTTATGCTAACGTGTGCAATAAATTATAATGATATAAAAATTTAAGTGAAATTTATACGTTTTAAATAGTTTTTTTGTTTGGAAAAAAATTTTGGATCGACCCTCGTATAATTTCGCACAGTGGTTTTGGCTTACAATTATCTTAATTTCACTAAATGTTATTATAATACACAAATATGCGTTGCAAAGTGATATTTGGAAGGTTGCTTGTATGGGACCTATGAGAAATAATGGACCGATCCATTAAAATCGTTTTATATTTAGTACTTTTATTGATTTTAAACCCAATTCCAGGAGTCATTTATATGGAACCTATATGAAATAATGGACTGGTATACCAATGGATAACCAATTTTATTAGGCTTCGTATTTGGGTCAAATTAATAGCACGTGGCAAATGTCATAAAGATACTTTGAAAACTGCGAGCTTTACATGGACAGCCAGGGGGACGGACGGTCATTTTTAAATAAAATCAGGAAGTGATTTGGAGTCGAAAGGTATACTTAAAAGTCGTGGTTGGACTTTATCTTTATTCCGTTACAAACATCTGTACAAACATATAATACTCAAACCTCCTTGTGCTACAAATGCGTGTGAAATAAATACGTTATATTTTGTACATACACACTCACACATATACACTCATAATCCTGTACATTATAGAAACGTCTTTCTTTTGTAGGTAACACAGTAACACTCAATGATGTATATATTTTGGCTATAACTTTTTACTTCTGAACCGATTTTGATAACTTTTGAAAAGTGATTGAAATCCTATTTGGTTGATACCTAAAAGACAATTTCAGGAAAGTTTTTCGCTTGAACTTAGAAGTTGCCACAAAAATCGGTTTATATCTTTAATTATTCTAAACCGTTTTTGCTGGTTTTAAATAGGAAACTTCTCAGAACTAGAGGAACTATCCAGGTCAAATATCATTGGTTTCAGTTTATTATAGTGGATGTGAGCGTGCCCACAGTAGACAGACAGACAAACTGACATTACTAAATCGATTCAGATTTTGTTTTGCTGCAAGAATAAATATACATAATATCGTCTGAGATAATTTCTTCTTAGCCTTACACACGGAATGACAAAGTGAATATACCCCCTGCACCACTAGTGGTGTTGAAGGGTATAAAAAATGGAGATGTCATCAAGTTAAAAACACATGTTGCTTTAACTAACAAAATATGTAACTTAACGCTAACATCGCTTTTATAGGGGACTTTTGTTATTTCTTTGTTGTAATTTAAAAATAAAACATAAACTTCAACACCCCCATCATAATACTCCTCTACTTACCCTCCCTCCCACCTTTCATTTCACCTAAAAAAGGGAACAAACGTGAATGACCTGTTTGTTGGAATTTTGTTGATTATCACTGATGAAAAAGAAAGTGTTTTTCTTTCAACTCCATCTCTTTCCCTTCTCTACCCTCCCTCTCGCCACAACCTTTTCTTTATACTAACAGAGTTAAATATAAACTTAGTCACTCTTTATTTATTTTTAACACGCTGACATATGCAGATAAATTGTCTGTCACCCTTTGACAATTTGTAGACAGAAAAAAATATGTCATGTTTCTTCGTCCGTCTATCTGTCTGTCTGTTCTACTGTCTATCACTTTGTCTGCTTGTGATTTTTTTGTTTGATTCAGATTCAGATTCATCTTCATCATCACTTCACTCAACTCACAGTGTGAGTGTGTTTGTGTGTGATCCCCTCATCAATTTTTATGATGAGAACTATAAATATCATTTAATATGAAAGTCATTGTTGTTGTTTTTGTTTTGTTTTATTTTCCATAGAAAAATAACAACAACATTTTATTTTATTGTTTTTGTCGTTTTATTAATAAAAACAAAAGTCTGAAAGTTACGAGGCGCTAAAAATAATAAAAATCACCTTTTTATCTTTAGAAATATGGAAATCTCATGCTGATTTATGTGAAAATCACAAAATATAGACAAAATAATGGAAATCAATAAAAGATTTGGATCAATAACCTGAAAAATTAATTAAATTTCTAAACAAAAATGATTTTTCGTTTATGAAAATTATATATTTTTACTATTCAGCTAGCTGAATTCTCATTTTAAACACTATTTTATAAGATAAATTAAATTCAGCTGACTGAATTCATATTTTAAACAATATTTATGAGAATGAAATGCGCTACATGAAATTCAGCTAGCTGAATTGTTATTTTAAATGTTTATTAGAAAAATAAAATATGTTGAATAAAATTCAACTAGCTGAATTCACATTTTAAAAATCTTTTTATAAAATATATGTTGTTTAATTTAACGCAGCAAGCTGAATTATTATTAAAGATAATAAAATGTAACAAATTAAATTTGCTTAGCTAAATGAATCTTTAATACACTTCTTCCTTCAAAAAATCTGCATAATGTCAGCAAGAAAATAAAAAGATTTAAACAGCTGAATAAACAAATTTTACCAGCTGAATAGCGTTATTAGCAAGCTGAATGTATTTTTGAAAAAAAATTAGCATATTGTCAGCGAGAGAATTAAATATATGAACAGCTGAATGGCTGTTTGTTTTAGCTGAATTTCTAGTTAATTTATTAACTATTGCAATATTATAATATTACAAAAAGCCAGCTGAATCATATTTTTTACATTAAACATAAATTCAGCAAGCTAATAAAGGAATTGTAATTTCTTAAGAAATTAATAAATTAAGCTTTTTAGCTAGCTGAATTTAATATTAATTAGTTTAATATGGATAAAAGTTGTTAATTCTTTTATATCAATTAAAGCATATACAAAACTTTTTAAATAGATACAAAAAATTATCTTGTTATTTTTTTACAATAAAATATGTTTTATTATAATTCAGCTAGGTTTATTAAAATTTTATCCAGCTGAATTGTAGTTTTTTAAAAGTTTAAATATAGCATTTAAGTTCTTAATATGATTTAAGCCATTCAGCTTGTATATTTAAATTTCTAATTAGCTGAATAGTTAAATTATACAGCTGAATTGCAAAATTTGTTACCAAAACCCATTGTTTTAAAAAAAATAATTGTTTTTCTAACAATTCAGATGCGATTTTTAGAATTTTTCTGCAGCTGAATTTCAATTTCAAATTTTAATTGGGATTTAATCTAGCTGAATTGACATTTCTTATTGAAATAATATATAGTATCATTATATTAATAAATTCAGCTTGTATGTTAATGTATTAAATGAGCAAAATGGATAATTTATAAGGCTGAATTGCAAAACTTTTTACCAAATCGTATTGTTTTCAAGAAATAATATATTTACAGCAATTCAGCTGGATAAAATTTAATTTTTATCCAGCTGAATTATTAGTTTCTACATTTCAAATCTATATTTTAGTTTTAATTGGCACTTAAGCTGCTGAATTGGCATTTTTTGAATAAAAGTTAAAAAGAGTTTTACTTGTCTTTAAATTCAGCTTGTATATTTATGTTTTTAATTAGCTGAATGAGTTTTTAATAAATACAAAATTTTCCGTTGCTTTTTGAATATTTCACTTATTTTTCTTTTAATTTAATCTCTTAATTTCTTTCCAAGAAAATCTTTTTCTTTCCATTTTAAACTTTCAAAGTCTTTATTATAAAATTTTTGTTAAACTCCTTTTTTTGTGAAATTATAAAATCCTAATAAAAGTCTTTTTCCTTTCATCTCCCATTTAAATATTTGATACCACAGAAAAAGGGTGTATTAAAATTTGACTTCAATAAAATACCCTTCTAATCAGGTTATTTTAAATGTTTCCTCCTCTAATGAACGATCTTCTACTTATCAGCACAAGAAAATAAATGCTGTAACCAACACCAACTCAGCCCACAAAACAAACATAAAAACACACACAGACATAGACACAAACTTCAATTCAAATCTTCTTATTATAAGATTTATTTACAATAAGAAAAAGTAGAAAAAGCAGGAAGCACCAGGTGAAAAAGGTATTAAGATGAAAGAAAGGAAGTGAAGAGTAAAAAGTGAAGTCAAAAACACACACTCAAGCGCACGTCACTCTTTTTATTGTGAATAAAGTTTTGTAAATCTTTTTGTAACAACAGCAGCAACAACAACAACAAATAAGAAGGGAAAAAAACTTGTAAGATTGGCTGTCAAAACATGATTTTTCATTTTAACATAACAATCAGATACTCTTACAAACTCATACACACATAAATATATTTGCACTTATACTCACACACACACATATAGATACATACCTCTACATAAATATCTCTTATCATTATGAAAGAAAATAAATCTGCATACAAGAACAAGAACAAGAAGAAAACTTTTACACGCATTATTTATACCCTACACCACTACAAGAGGGTATATTTACTTTGTCATTCCATATGTAACGCTAAAGGGGAATCATCTCAGACCACAAAAATCAAAATCTGAGTCGACTTAACCACAATTAGTGTGTATAACTTTATTATTCCATTTGTAAAACTAAGAAGGAATCATTTCAGAGCCCATAATGTATATATAAAGCATCAAATTAAAATCTGAATCGATTAAGCTGGTTCGACTGTCTGTTGTTAGCACTATCACATCTACAGAGCGAAATGAACTTTGGCCCGAGTATGTGTTATAGGCCTAAAAAGTTTACTATTTAAAGAGAGCAAAATCGTATGTTATTAGATATAGACAGATATCTGAGGCAATTTCTAAAATCAAGCGAAGAACTTTCGCTTTGAATCGGCAAATTTGAACAAAAATTTTGTCAAAATATAAAATTATTTATTATGACTTTAAAATTTAACAAAATCGGCTCAGTAAAATAAAGTTATATATAAATATAGTTAATTTCATGACTCAATAAGCGTCATTGTGATGTATACGAATACCTTTGAGAGTGTATTTGTGAGAGAGTCTCACGTAGAGTTGTAGAGGATATAGAAGATTCGTTATAGCCGAATACAGTATTTTTACATGTTTATTTTTACTAAAATTTTATTCTTCAGAATTTCCAACTTTTTTTCTCGTCTGTAAATATTTAAACAAGAGAGTGTGTGTGAGAGAGAGCGACTTTAATAGAATTTTGACTCTAAACATTTTTCAACCAAAATTAAAGAAAATTCTTGATTTAACTCGAGTTTTATTTGTTGTTTTTCCCACTTTATGTTCTCGCTATTTGCATGACAAATGTCTTAAACAACTGTTTGGTTTTATAATTTTTTCTTTCTTTTTTTTTAAATTTTTTACTTTTGACGTTTTTTTCTATTTAAAAAATTAAACTCTGATTTCTGGTTCAGGTGGGTGTTGAAGAGATAAAAGACAAAAACGAATTATTTTCAAGTGTTGAAATATTTTTATTTGAAGTATTTTTCTATTTTTTTTTAAATATTTTTATTATAATTTAAATGCGAATGTAGGTAGAATGTGGACTTGAAAAAACAACAACGTAACAAATAAATAAATTTAATTTAAGTTGTTTTCCTCTAATGCAGGTACTTCTCATTTAAAGTTTATCTTAAATGGTTTTTTAATTTAAAGTTATCAGACAAATTAAAAGCTCATTTCTATAAAGATTTGAAATTTTTTTGGATATTTTTTATAAAAATTTTAAAGAAATTTAGAAAACGAGAATTTAACGAAAAGTTTCTGTAAAATTTCAATTTACAAAATAAAAATATTAAATTTTTATGCAAATTTTTTAAAAACTAAAATTTAAGAAAATTTTGAAAAAAGAAAACTTTTTATATAAGGAATGAGATCGAAATATTCTCAACACACATTTTTTATTAAAACTTTTAACCAAATTATTACCCGTTTTTTATCAATTTATCTGTCAGTATTTAGAGGTCTGACGTCAATGTTCAGTACAGTACCGATAGCACTTGTCCACTTGATAGAAAAACTGGTTCCGGTATGTGTAATGATGTTGCTAAAGATATAAATTAAGTAAGAAAGCAGTCCAGTTAGTTCAATGGACAGACTATTAGCTACGAAAAATTTAAGCTAATGCAGGTTTAAAACTATACAGAGCTCAAGAAGATCCTGACAGGAACGCTACCAATAAGTTACCAAGTTTTTTAAAAAATATTATTTCATGGCAAAGCATATTCTTGTATGGCAAAACATATTGGAGTTGCAGCAAAAGAAGTCAATCATTTGTAACAAAGGGCTCCACAAGCACCGAAATTTTCATCAATGGAGAGATACTGGGCTCTTGTTAAAAGAGAATTGAAGAACACAAAAAAGACATCTTAAAGCGTGATAGATTTTAAACGGAAATGGACAACACTTTCGAGCAAAGTGAAGTTTTGTTTTTATTAACACATTTGTATGCTAAGAATCTTTCGATCCCACTCCTTAAATAAAATTTTAAAAAAATCTATTAAAATGAAATTTAAAAAAAAAAAATTGGAAAATAAAATTTGAAATTAAAAAATTATAAAAAAATTAAGTTTTCTATAAACTTCTGATTTAAAAAAAATATTTTTTGAAAAAAGAAAATTTGAAAATAATTTTCTAAAAAAAATTTAGTGCGATTTTTAATAAAAAAGTTCGAAAAATTGATAAAACAAAAATTTTATAGAAAATTTTCTCTGAATAGAAAATGTATCAAAAATATTTTTTATCAAAAACTTTATCTGAATAGAAAATTTATCGAAAATGTTCTTTGAGTAGAAAATTTTACAAAAATGTTCTCTTAATAGCAGACTTATTAATATTTTTCAGTAAAAAGATTATTTAGTGAAAATAAATTTAAATAGAAAATGTATCGAAAATCTTGTTTAAATTCCATAAATTTTTGAAAATTTGAATAAAAAATTTACAAAAAAAATTTCTGAATAAAAAATTTATGGAAAATTTTCTCTAAATAGAAAATTTATCTTAATATGGAAAATGGAAAATTTATCTTTATTAAAATATGTCAAAAATTTCTCTAAATAGAAATTTTATCGAAAATTTTCTCTGAATAGAAAATTTATCGAAAATTTTCTCTGAATAGAAAATTTATCGAAAATTTTCTCTGAATAGAAAATTTATCGAAAATTTTCTCTGAATAGAAAATTTATCGAAAATTTTCTCTGAATAGAAAATTTATCGAAAATATTCTCGTAATAGAAAATTTATCGAAAATTTTCTCTGAATAGAAAATTTATCTAAAATTTTCTCTGAATAGAAATTTTATCGAAAATTTTCTCTGAATAGAAAATTTATCGAAAATTTTCTCTGAATAGAAATTTTATCGAAAATTTTCTCTGAATAGAAATTTTATCGAAAATTTTCTCTGAATAGAAAATTTATCGAAAATTTCTCTGAATAGAAAATTTATCGAAAATTTTCTCTGAATGGAAAATTTTTTTTAAATAGAAAATTTAACAAAAATGTTCTCTTATCAAAATTTTTCTGTAAAAAGGCCATTTAGTGAAAATTTATCTAAATAGAAAATGTATCGATTTTAAATTCAAAAATTATCGAAATTTTTTTCTAAATAGAAAGTCATCGAAATACTTTTCCCTGAATTTAAATTTTATCAACATTTTCCATGAAAGGAGAACTTAAATTTTTTTTATTTTGGAAAAAGAAAATTTTATTAAAATTTTCTAAAAAATAAAATTACTCATATCATGTGAATACCCCTAATAGTTGTAAACAATATTGATTTCATACCAGACCAACAGAAACGGAAACATGGTTGTTTTCCTGTTATGGCAAAAGAAAAAAAAACAAAAAAATTAAGAGAAAAAATAGTGGAATATTTGTGGTAACAACAACTTTTGTAAATAATTTCTTAAAATAACTAAAATGACGATGAAAAAAAAACATGCAAAAGCTTTTTGCACTTTTTTGCCATATTTCTGGTTCTCGAAATGTCTTATGGGGTTTTTTTCTTATAAAAATTTAAAAACTAAATTTTAAATTACTGTAGGTTTTTTTTTTTTTTTTAAAGTTGCAAGTTTAAATAAAGAAAACATGGAAAAGTTTGTGGAGAAAAATAAACTACATATTTTGCCATTTGAATGTAAATGTCTAGATTTGAGAGATATAGGGCGTTTGGAAAACATGAAATTTAAGACTTTCCATTTCCTTAAGTCACTTTCTCTAAACAGTTAGGAAAACTAGTTTATTGTGGATTTTCCAAACTTAAAGAAAATTACAGTGATTTTTATAATTAAGTTACTTTATTTAATTTCTGAAAAAAGACTTTAATTTTTCCACTATTTTTTGTGATTTTTTTCAAGCTCCCCGAAATAAGTTTAACCATAAATAAATGTCATTTTCAGTTTTATTTCATTTTATTTTTATTCCTTTTTAAAATACCACGACTGTCATATAAATTGCGTTATTTTATTATTTCATCCTCTTTTTTGTTGTTATTTAATTTTTGCATGTCATTTTAAACTTTTTTCTTGAGGTTTTTTTTCGTGTCATTTGGGTGCAAACGTGTTTGCGAGTGTTTGGGGTGTCCTTATAATGAATGTGTATGTGTTGGTGCAGTTAATAAAAATTTATCAAAAATTAAAATTTATAAAAAAATTTATAAATTTAAAATAACTTCGAATTTTCGAACTTGCCACAAAAATAATAAAAAAGTCTTAAGTAGAAAACGAAATTTTAAGTTTACTGTTTATTATTGATATTTTTCAAAATTTTAACTTTTTCTTAATTTCGAATAAATTTTATTAAGTTCGAATTTTTCGAACAAGACTAAAATTGCTAAAATTTTGTCTTATATATAGGATTTTATAATTCTTATAACATATTTTAATTACTTAGCTTTTTTCTCACCATGTTCGAAATTCGAATTTAATTTCGAAATCTTGATTAAGCGAATTTGAGTGAAAAACAAATTCTACAATGGCTGCCGTCATCTTTGAAATTTGTGAATTTTTTTATGTTCGAAAGAATGAAAACAAGCTAAACCCATGTTTGAAAAATCGAAATTATATCAAAATTTTTCGAATATCAAAATATTGATAAATATATGATTTTAAATAACTGAAATTAATTATTGAGTATTTTATATTTAATACTAGTATAATAAATTAAAATTTTATAAAGTTCGAAAATTCGAAGTTATAAAAAAAATAACGAACATAAACTAAATTCTTGTAAATAATATGTTTTTATTATTAATATTTTCATTTTGCTTTTAACGAAATAATATTCGAAAGAAAATTCGAAATTTTAATTAAGAAAATTTTCTTGAATAAAGATTTTCTTGTATTTTTTTTAATTTAATTTTCGAACATGGACGAAATTTTTAAAAATATCGATTTTGCAAAAGATAATAAATTATTTGAAAAAATTGGAGCATTTTTATTTTTCCAGCAAAAATTTTATGAATTTCGAAAATTCGAATATTATATGAAAAAATTTTCGAACATAAAAAAATTTCTAAAAACCTATTTTTTTACTATTAATAAAATAGTGGGATATAATTTTGAATTTTTTTAAACATAAGTTCGTATCTGAAATATTTCGAACTAATATTCAAAGAAAATTCTAATGTTCGAATTTAAATTAAGTTCATAAAAATTTATTAATTTTTTAAAAGCGAAGGCTTTTTATTATTTTTGGATTTAATTTTATTAAGTTCGAATATTCGAAAATATTAGATTTTTTGTGTTCGAAACATTTCTTTAAAAAATATTGATTTTAATAAAAAGAATTTATAAAAAAAAAAATATTATTAATAAAAATCAAAATCTGAGTCGATTTAGCTATGTCCGTATGTCTGTTGTTTGATAGAATTCATTGAAATGCAAATCCAAAAAGTATCAAAATTGGTTCAAAAAGTTAGAGACAAAAAATAACTAATTTTATGATCCATAACTTTACATTTTGTGAAGCAAAATGTAAAGTTATGGACGCATTTGTGTTCGAGGGTATTGAAGATTCGGCTTAGCCGAGTACATCATTCCTACTTGTTTTTTTTTTACAATTTTTCCCTCAATCCTTTTAGAGCTACAACTTATTGAAATTTTGTTTTATGTTCGAATTTTCGAAAATATCATACATCTTCATACAGTTGATTGCCATTTAAAAACTACATTAATATATTATTAATAAAAGCAACAACAACAACAACAACAACAAACAGCGAGTAATTACAATTGAAATAAAATTCCTGAATTCCAGTTAACTTTATTGAAATCAATTTTATGTCTGTTATTCATTTGGAAAATATTATTTCTTTTTATTTATTTTTACACTCTCTCTCTGTGTCTCTCTCTCTCTTACTCTCTTAAATATGCAATAATAAAAACAACAATAACAATAAAATAAATTATAGAAAAAATAGAAAAATATTTAATTGCGTGTACCATAAATTGATTCAAAACATCTGTTGTGGGAAATATATATTTATTTAAAAAAAATATGCAGATCCTAAAGTAAATAAAGAGTGAGATCGCAAAATTCTTAACACACGTTTTCCATTAGTATTATTTCACTTTTTGTCGAAAAGTTATGTCAGTTATTATTTTTAATGTCAAACAAATGACTCTAATTACAATGAGTGATCAGAGGTCACCATAGGTCGGTACCAAAATTATTGAATATTTCTAAGAATACTAAACTTGGGCCCAACAAAAAGTTGGTCAAGCATTCAAAGTTCTAACGTCAAGCTGTTTCCAATGTTATAAAGCAGTGCCAGGAGAACTTGACCGTTGATAGAAAACCTGGTTCAGGTAGAAGGAATATTTCCAATGATGCTTCTAAACCCAAAAAGACGCAAAGCAGTTCTAAAAGAGCTCCCAACACATCCGATAGGAAAGCAGTACTCGGAACAGTCAAAGCTAATGGAGGTTTAAATACATACAAGGCTCAAAAAGTGAACGCTGCTAAAAATTTAGAGGCCAAAAACGGAGCACAAAAATTGAAGTCAATATTCTTGCTGCATAATGGATGATGATTTTTCGAAACTTCCTGATCAAAGACAGACTGACAGATGTACATACAGACGGAAGGTCAGACAGTTCGTTTTTATTATCACATATGTATGTTAAGAATTGTTCGGCCTCAGTCTTAAAATTCCTACACATATACAAGGTGCCATCAATAAATAAACTATTTAAAGAAAAATATAAATTCACATATTTATTTAAAATTATATTTCATTCTATTTAAATAAAAGTTTATATGTAAATTGTAAAATAACAACAACTACAACATCAATAAATACTCATACTTTTGCATAAATATTTTTCTGCAAATTAATTTTTTTTTTATTTTTATTTTAATCCTAAAAGCGCTTTAAAATCATAAACAAATAGAGGAACAATAAAAAACAACAATAACAATAATAATGAATGTAAATGTATTTGTGTAAATAATAACAATTTGAAAAATAACGGCAAAATACACATATACAAAGCTAGATAGAGAGAAAGAGAAAAAGAAAGAGGGCAAAGTGGTATGATAAACCCAACAAAAACAAGTCAAACAGAAATAAATAATATCTCATATCTTTTATGTGAAAAGAACTGGAAAACTGGAACAAGAACATAAAAAATGGTCATATAAACTGTAATCATTTTCACATAACTGATATTAAAGCAATGAGAGTTATAGTTGTGTGAGAGAACACACATATTTTCAATACATCTTTACGAAAAAAAAACTAACGTTACTTTTCAATCTAAACTTTAGAAAAAGAGAAAAATTATATTTACTTACGTATGTGTAAATATTTGTTTATGTGCGCTACACCAGAGCAAGAAGTGGAAAAGAATTAGTCACACCATATGTGACAATGAGAAAAAATATGCAGGATCAATCTAGATAACTTTTTACTTTTTATTCTAAGTTGAAATAAAAATTCACAGGTTTATGTGATTTCGCATTCTGAAGCTTAAAAAAGAGTTTATAGAATCAACTAATCGAATTTAGGAATCACAAGGATCGGGTTAGAAGAAAGAAAATCAGGTATGCAGAGCTAAAAAAGAATATGAAGAAATAGCAAAATGTCGTCTTATAAGAACACGAAGTTGTAGTAAACTTTAGTTTCAATTGTACAACAATGTCCTCAACAGATATGTTCCAGATTTCGACTAAACCCCTCGCTCGTATCACTGGAAGTGTATAATGCGCTAACCAAGGCTTATGCTTATTTATGCATTCTTATTACAAAAGAGAAAATCAAACCCTGTAAGGGAATCTTTTTGCCATATGTGTTTAAGTGAGAGCCAAATCCAACGTTGGTCTTAACTTCGGATTAGTACAATGTGCACAAGCCAACGACCCCATATCCTGATTTATATGTGCAGATAGCAGTTCGGATTTTACATTGTCTGGATGTAAAACCCCCTCCTCAAAGATATTTGGAGCTATACAATTTCCTGTTACGTAACACCTTCGCAACGATTTTGGTTTAAAGTCACAGTCATCACACAACTTACTGAAGAATCAGTTCAACATGACAAGACCGAGAAATTTCTGCCATATCAGGGGCTTCTAGTTACCGTGCTAACGGACTTAATTATCGGACAAAACTTCAAAGTTTGTTAGAACAGAGCAGCCATTCAATTAATGTATCAATGTAGTGTGGATGGGCACCACTGATCTACACAGATCTTAAAGTCCGAGTCAGTCGCGAAGTTCATGCTTAATTTATTTCTTTTTGTATAAAATTAGTTTAATGAAATTTATTTGTAATTTGCGATAGAAAATTTGGATCTAATTCGTATGCCATCGCAGAAGTGGGAGCAAGAATACGAAAACAGCTCACGATACAAAATCTTATTTGTGGATTTTGAATACGATCTAGCGGTCAATATTTAATTGAACAGATTAAGGGCATAAGGACGAGCACTATCGTCTACAGCGTCCAATTTAAATGGATTTTTAATAAGAGGAACTATAGCAGATGTGGTTAGGAACTTCCGGGAATCAATTTGAAGTAAGGAATATTGAATAAATCTCTGTAAATATGAAAGCATTAGGACTGCCCTATTTTCCCGCAGTTCACTAAAATCAATAAAATCGATTGACCTGAATAGTATTTCACATTTACTGGTTTACAATTTAGGATCAACCGTTCCAAAGGGCGAATGTAATATTAATTTTATAATCTTAAGAATTCTATGTTTTTATAAAACATCACTTTTATGAAATATATATGGAACGAATAGGACTAAAGGATAAGGTCCTACATAAAGACAATTTTCTTTTCAAAAAATTATTTCCAAATAGTGACTGTAACTGGGTATTTAAGAACCGCTGTAGTCCTCTATAACTTTTTCATTTGTTTTATTTTTTAATAGAACCCAACCAATATTAATATGTATTTATCCATATACACGTTGTACCAATGAGGTGATATATAATCGTTTGTTGTCTTACATATAAGTTTCAATTGTAGTTGTTGTTATTGTTGCAGTACGTTATACACTTTTTTCCTTTAAGCAGGAAATAAAAATTGCAAAAAAAAAAGAGAAAAAAAAAAACAGAAAATATGAGTAAATATTTATGTGTTGCCTGTGTATGTGTGTACATGTACGTGAGAGTGTCTGAGAATAAACAAGTGGCAGGAAACTTGCAAATATTAGATTGGCTGAACAAGAAAAACAAAAAAAAAATTATAAATAAATAAAAAATGCCATACGAACGAACGAACGAAAAAAAACATTGAGAAAAGTTTAACTAAAGTAGACTTCGAAAAAAATTTATAGAAGAAGAAAACAGCTTAAATAGAAACAAATAAGAATGCTGTATTCGGCTTTGCCGAACACCCTTGCAATATTTGTCGATTAATAGTTGACAATTTTACGAAAATTTTTTGGTTGAACTGAGATGTTGTTTCAGATATCGGTCAATATCTTTAAATATACTAAAATGATATTGCTGGTTTAAAATAGGAAACTTCCTACGACCATAGCAAATATTCAGGGCAAAACTTCATTGACCTCAGCTAATTATTGTGGATGTCAGTGTGCCAACAACAGACAGCTAGACGGACATAGCTTTATCTGCTCAGATTTTTATTTAATGCAAGAATATATATACATTATATATATTATCTTCTTAGCATTACACACGGAATGACAAAGTTAATATAACCTCTTCACCTCTTATGGTGGTAGAGGATATAAAATGGAGAAAACATAAAATGGAACTAATATTTAGTAATAACTGCAAAATACATGTATGAATTTCTTTTATGAATGTGTGTGCGTGTGTGTGTTTGAATGAGCAACAGGATATATTTTTAACCCAGTAATTCACATAACTAACTAAATATTTATATATGACAATGTGTGTTCCTGTCTGTGCCTCTCTGTGTGTGTGTGTATGTATGAGTTGGTGTTGTTATCAAATGAAATATGAAATTTAAATTGTTTGAAGAAAAGAAAAAATTTTACAGGAAATGAATGAATAAATGAAAGAAGGAATGAATGAATAAATGAATGAGTAAATGAATGAATGTAATATTATTTGCTTTTTCTTCACCATATGAATGTCTAAAGAAATTAAGGTTTTTTTTATTATTAAATCATTGATAATATTGGCTTTTTTCATTATCTTTTCAAAGATGTTCATAGTTTTATGGTTAAATTTATGGTTTAAATAGTTTAAACTCAATTTGAAAAAAATATTTAGTTTTTTGGCATTAAAAAAAGTTAGAAGAAATAAAATTTATCAGAAAATTAAGTATTTTATTAGAGTATTTTTCGAAAAAAAAATTAGATGAAAATAAGAAAATTTTATATTTGTATATGGCAGAAAACTTTTAACTTATTAAAATTTTTTATTAATTAAATTTATTTTATACTATACTCTTTAAAATATGCACAATTTTTATAATTTTCGAAAATTCGAAATTAAGTTCGAATTTTTCGAACATCAAAAATTTTGACAAACAAAGCCAATTTCTAATTAATTTTATAACGATTATAGAAATTGATTTTAAATTTGTTCATATTTTGTTATTCTTTTAATATGATAGCGACAAAATAACTAAAATCTAAGATTTAATTTTTTATTAAATTTAAACATATTTTTCACAATTTATTTACATGTTTGTTAATTTATGTTTAAATTTTAAAAAAATCATAAAATTTTATAATTTTCGAAAATTCGAAATTAAGTTCAAATTTTTCGAACATCAAAAATGTTCATAAATAAACTAAATTTCATTAGAATCTCGTTATAATTATGTTCAGTTCCTTTAACACTTAAAAATTCTTATCTTTTTATAATAATTTCGAATTTTCGAACTTCAACATTTTTCTAGATTTATGTGGAAAAAATTACTAACAAAAAATATTTATCTATATTATATTTTATATATTATTAAAAGAATTGTTAATTAACATTTTTATAAAAATTGTAAATTCTCGTTAAGTTTCATAATTTTTCAATTAAGTTCGAATTTTTGAACATAACAAAAATTTGCAAACATAATTTGTCTTTTTTGCCGTTTACAATTAATATTTTAATATTTTTTATATTATATGTAACATATATATTATTAATTAATTTTATTTTTTAAATTTCCTTTTTGTTCGAAAAAAAATTTTAATTAATTTCGAATTTTCGAAATTGGCTAACTCATGAACATACCGAAAATTTATGGTTTTTGTTATTTGTTAATATGTTACTTAACACGTTTAATGAATTTTGTATCTTTAATTAATTTCGATAATTTTTAAATAATGTTTGAATTTTTCGAACATGAAAAATTCATCAAAATACCTAAAAATTTATGTTATATAACAATTGCAATATTTATTCATTATTTTTCTCATGAAAAATAATGACAAATATGCAAATGTTCGAAAGATAGAAAAGAAGCTCGAATGTTTCGATATTAACATGTACTCATTATTAAAGGAAGCTATTGTTACTCAGTATTCGAAATTTATTCCTTTTTTCAAGGATTTGATTATTTTGATGAAATTCGAGTTTTCGAACATGTTTAAAAATTATAAAAATCTATAATATTATGATATTTATATTATTTATGTAAAAAGTGTTTAAATTTGGGCAATTTTTTTTTTAACTTCGAAAATTCGAAAATAAAAATTTAGATTCAGAATTTCATTAAATTTCTTAGAGAAGGAGAATTTGACTCTATGAAGACAAGAATGATGAAATCTGTTTAAGATTTTTGCAATTTTTGAGTATTTTTAAAATTTTGAAATTTAGTTCGAATTTTCGAACATGGAAAAAATTCAAGAAAAATATAGTTTTTAAATGATAACTTTATTTATTTTTTTAATCTTTAGATTTCAAGAAAAATATTAAGTTCGAAAATTCGAAATTATATTCGAAAAAGTAAAAACTATTATTTTAATTAATTTAAAGTAAATTGATTCATAATAGAAATTTTTAGAGACAAATTAAGTATTTTTAAAATTCGTAATTAATTTCGAATTTTCAAAATAGCCAAAATTCTATATTCGAAAATTTGAAATGATGTTCGCATGCAGCAAAAGAAAAGTTTTATCTAATTTAAGATATTTTTCTAAGATTATGGGTTTTTAATGGAAATTTGCCTCAATTCAATTTCCTGCTTTATTCATTTTCACTTATTTTCTGCGAGTGTAGTGGAGCATTCAACCTACAACATTGATGATAAATAGAATTTTTTTTATTAAATTTGATACAAAATCAATTTCTAGGAAATACTATGACACAAAATATCACATAAATATAAACTCCTTTACAAAATATCACAAGAATTCATTATTTTCTATACAAAATACAAATAAATTCGTTTAAAGCAAAAAAAGACTTTATTTTGCAATTTTATCATGTTAAAGCTGGAAACAAATTGCAGGAGGTAACTTGATTTTTATTTAAGTTTAGAAATATTTTTACTTACAGGAATTTTCTTCTTCTTCTTCTTTTTGAACTTAAAATGTTATGAAAGTTAAAGTTAAAATTCTGTACTCGATTTTTTCTTATTTTTTTTTTGCAACAACAAAAATTATTCTCAAACTTGTAATAAAATCATGGATTCATTCTTAAAAAAAAAACTTTCTTTAAAGTTTCTTTCTTAGAGACTGAAAATTATTCTTCCCTTTATAAGTTTGTTACAGAAAAAATGACCTTTAAAAAGAGATCAGAGAAATCATAACTTAAAATTTCGTTCTTTTTTTTCGAAAAAAGCGTTTTTTATACCTCTTAGACTTAGTTTTGCGTGTCACTTTCACCTAATTTATTTTGATGATTTTTACAAGAATCCAAACAAGAAAAGAAGAAAAAATAAAATTTATTATTTCTTATGACAAAAATCAAAACCAAAAGTTCTGTAAATAAACCGGAGTGACTGCTGTAATTTAAGCTGCTATTTAGTACAAATGGGAAGAAAAGTATTCTAAGAAAAATAGCTTCAAGCCAAAATACACTTAAGTCAAAATGATAGATTTTTTCCTCATCCGCAAAGAATAAATAAAATATGAAGATGTGATAGATACTCTGACTAATATTGAGAAGATTCACTCGTTAAGACCACATTTTATTTCTACTTGAGTCAAGAGCAAAAATTTATTTATACATAAAATTTACATAAATAAATGTTTAAGAAAATCAAATCAAGTCGAAGAGACCCAATAGGAAATTAAGGGAATTTAATTGAAATTTTCTAGGAAAAACTATTTTTGGAAAATATGAGTTATAAAGAGAAAATGATGCAAATTTAGGATAATAAAAGAATTTACGGGAAAAACTAAATTAAACCTGAACTAGAAATGAACTAGAACTGAAAAAGAACTGAACTAGAACTGAAAAAGAACTGAACTAGAACTGAACTAGAACTAAACTAGAACTGAACTAGAACTGAACTAGAACTGAAAAAGAACTGAACTAGAACTGAACTAGAACTGAACTAGAACTGAACTAGAACTGAACTAGAACTGAACTAGAACTGAACTAGAACTAAACTAGAACTGAACTAGAACTGAACTAGAACTAAACTAGAACTGAACTAGAACTGTAAACGAACTGAACTAAAACTGAAGTAGAACTGAACCAGAACTGAACTAGAACTAAACTAGAACTGAACTAGAACTGAACTAGAACTAAACTAGAACTAAACTAGAACTGAACTAGAACTGAACTAGAACTGAACTAGAACTGAACTAGAACTGAACTAGAACTGAACTAGAACTAAACTAGAACTGAACTAGAACTGCAAAAGAACTGAACTAGAACTGAACTAGAACTGAACTAGAACTAAACTAGAACTGAACTAGAACTGCAAAAGAACTGAACTAGAACTAACTAAAACTAGAACTGAACTAGAACTGAACTAGAACTGAACTAGAACTGAACTAGAACTGAACTAGAACTGAACTAGAACTAAACTAGAACTGAACTAGAACTGAACTAGAACTAAACTAGAACTGAACTAGAACTGTAAAAGAACTGAACTAGAACTGAACTAGAACTGAACTAGAACTAAACTAGAACTGAACTAGAACTGAACTAGAACTGAACTAGAACTGAACTAGAACTAAACTAGAACTGAACTCGAGCTGAACCAGAACTGAAATAAAACAGAACAAGAACTGAACTTGAATTGAACTAGAACGGAACTCAAATTGAACTAGAACTAAACTAGAATCTGAATTAGACTCTGAATAACAATTTTAACTAGAATTAGATCAGACCCTGAAATAGACTCCGCTCTAGAATTTGTATCTGAACTTAATTTAAAGAAGAATTTGATGAAAATTTCTTCTTAAAACCAAATTTTTGCGAGATTTTAAGTGAAAATATTTTTTTGAATTTTTGTTATTTTCAATTATTTGCAGTATTTAATTATTATTACTTTTTTATTTCAGTTCTTTTTTAGTGTCTTTGATTATTCAAATATTATTTTTTCCACCGCAAGCAATTTTTGTTGATTTCAATGGAACGAGAAAATAAACATTTTAAATAAACTAAAAAACGCTGAAAAAAGTTTTTCCTTTTGAAATGTCTGTGATTTTAATCACGATTTGGCATTTTGTAGAATAAAAGTTTACAGCCACAAAACAACAGGACAAGAGAAAAGACTGTAACTCTAAAAATTTTCTATGAAAAAACAAAAAAAAATGATTTTAAAGTTTAAATTTTAAGAGATTTTCCTAGAATAGAATTTATGCTTAAATTGCATAATTTAACGTTTTCTTTCCAAAATCAGTTACTTAAGGTGTTTAAAATTTATGCTCAAGACCAAAAAGGAAGAACTTTTAATTAATATTAATTGCATTTTCTTAGTTAACATCCTCCCCAGGAGTTTGCTGAAGAAGTTGGAAAATAAAAATGAAAAACATTTTTCATTGTCAACGAATTTTGTTAATGACAAATACAAAATAGACATAATTTATATAAACATTTTCTCCTAAAGAGAATCCTTCAAATCCATACATTTCATGTTAATTTTCTGGTTACACAAGAAAAAAAAAAACACAGAAAAAAATATTTAAATTTATTCACCCTTTTGAAGGCAGAAAAAGAAGAAGAATAAGAAGAAAATCCAACAGTTGAAAAAAAAACAGCAATTTTTGTAAATAAACTCTTATTTAAATAAGACGAGGCATCAAGTCAATCATTGAAAATAAACCCAATCAGTGACACACTCTCATATTTACATAAAGTCTCCTTTACATAACAGACATTTTAATAAAACGGCAGCATTATGACTCCCCCTTCCACCACTCATGGAACGAAAATCTGTCTCATGTTTATCTGTCAGCCATTCATTCATACACTCACGGACTCTCTCTCTCAGTCATTTAGTTGTGGAGTTGAGTTGAAATCATATGAATTCCGTGACTCTTTACATTTTTATTTATAAAAAAAATTCAGGTAAAAGAATTTTTCTTGTTAAATATTTTTCATTTTCCTTTTCTGCCTTCTTCATGTGATAATAACGAGAAGGTGCTGCGATAAGTTTAAGGCTTTAAGAGCAAATTTATTCTCTTTAAGTTCTTTTATTCTTGTCATCTAAAAAGATTTTCTTTTAAGTGAAACATCTTAACTTCTAACCTTAAGAATTTACTAGTGTATTTGTATCTGTATTTGTATCTGTATTTGTAAGTTTGAAAAAGAAAATATCTTCCTCTATTTGTTTTGTATTGAATGGATTTCCGTAGCATCAACAGCAGCAACAGCAGTGGGAGTTTTGGAGTACATTTTACTCGTATTGTATTCCATGATTTTGATTTGCATTTTAAAGAAAATTTGCATAAAATACACACATTTCAATTCAACTCAACTTGACTATTTTCATTTTATTTTTCATACAGTTGTTGCCTAAAAGATACAAAGATACTTGACAAGAGTTAAGGAGTGAACGGAATACTCATCTTTCTAATGCTTCCAACAACTTCGTTTCAAAAAAATATTCAACATTTCAGTTCAATTTTAGATTCTACAGATTCTATTTTAGATTTCAATTAAGATTTATGTTCAGATTCTTTATCGGATTGTAGATCAGATTCTAGTTCATATTACAATTCAGACTTAATTTCAATTTAGCTTCCACTTCAGAAACAATTTTACTTTAGATTCTAAAATAGACTCCAATTCTTGTGTAATTTTTAGAATCAATTTCAGATTCAAGTTCTGATTACAGTAAATCAAATTCCCAGTCTAGTTTGGATAACACATGAGATTCTGGTCCAGCTTTTGGTTCAGATTTCAGTCCTGATTCCAGTTTAATTCTAGTTAATTTATTTAAGTTTATATCAAATCATAAAAATTCAGATTTTAGTTCATATTTTAGTTTTTATTTTACTTCAGATTCTTAATTAGACTCCAATTCAGTTTCTAATTCGGAAACTAGTTCAGATGCCAATTAAATTAGCTAACAATTTACTAGTTTAGAATCTAACGCTGAACACAGTTCAGATTGTGCTTCAAGCTATAGTACTTCAGATTCTATTCTAGTTCATATCTCAGTTTAGATTTTACTCCAAATTGTAGTTCAGTTTTTAGTTCAAGTTCTAGTTCATTTCGTCGTCAAAACTTTAGTTCAGATTCTAGAACAATTCAAGTTCAGTTCAAGTTCAGTTCTAGTTCAGTTCTAATTCAGTTCAAGTTCAGTTCAGGTTTTGTTCAAATTCAGCTCAAGTTCAATTCAATTTCAGTTCAAGTTCAATTCAAGTTCAGTTTATGTTCAAGTACAGTTCAAGTTGAGTTTAAGTTCAGTTCTAGATCAGTTCTAATTCAGTTCAAGTTCAGTTCAAGTTCAGCTCAGGTTTAGTTCAAGTTCAGCTTAAGTTCAATCCATGTTCAAGTTCAGTTCAATTCAAGTTCAATTCAAGTTCAATTCATGTTTAAGTTCAGTTCAAGTTCAGTTCTAGTTCAGTTCTAGTTCAGTTCTAATTCAGTTTAAGTTCAATTCAAGTTTAGTTCAAGTTCAGCTCAAGTTCAATCCATGTTCAAGTTCAATTCAAGTTTAGTTCATGTTCATGTTCAAGTTCAGTTCTAGTTCAGTTCAGGTTTACTTCAAGTTCAGCTTAGGTTTAGTTGAAGTTCAGCTCAAGTTCAATTCAATTCAATTTCAGTTCAAGTTCAGTTCTAGTTCAGTTCTAATTCAGTTCAAGTTCAGTTCAGGTTTAGTTCAAGTTTAGTTCAGTTTTAGTTCAAGTTCAGCTCAAGTTTAATTCAACTTCAGTTCTAGTTCAGTTCATGTTCAAGTTCAGTTCAAGTTCAGTTCTAGTTCAGTTCTAGTTCAATTCTAATTCAGTTGTAGTTCAGTTCTTGTTCAATTTTAGCTCAAGTTAAATTAAGTTCAGTTCAAGTACAGATTCTAGTTCTGATTCTAGTTAAAATTTAGTTCAAATTCCAGTTTACTTTTAGTTTTTGGCTTAACTGTTACAGTCAGTTTAATTAATTAAACTTTTAGTTTCAAAATTTAAAATAACTAAAAATAAATATAAAGGATACGTGAAGAAATCCTTTTTATATTTTTTTGAAAAAAAGTTTAGTTTTTCTTATTTTATTGTCTAATTAGGAAAAGTAACTTTAAATATCTTTTTCTACTCTCTAAATTGAATTCAATTGGGAAACTTCTAAAAAAAGAAGAAAAATATAAATTTAAGAATTTTTCTCTTCTTTTCAGAAAACAAGAGAATTAAAACTTTTTAAAAGGACATTTACCGATTGTTTGAGGCAAACGAATTTAAAAACTTTTCTCTTTCCATTTCTAACTGTTTTGTATTTAATTAGCATTACTAAACTTTATATTTTTTACATGTTTTCTTTTTCGTCCTGAAACTTTTTCATAACAAAAAAATATATATTGATTGATTTTGATTGTCCTTGAACAATTTTAATGGTCAATTTATTTTGGTTTTCGTTTGCGTTTTTGTTTTTTTTTTTTTGTCCTGAAGATAAAATAAATTAAAACGAACATTCGATTCATTTTGTTTTATTCTGTGAAAATAATTTCGTTGTCACTTTCATTTATCTGATTAAGGTTAAGTTATTATTAAAAGGATTTATGGCACCAAAGGATGCCCACATATCACGAAAAAAAATAAAGAAAAATAAGAAAATAAGGAAAATATGAGGAGTCGGATTATTTTGCTGTTTATTAAAGTAAACAAGGGGGAAAATGCTTATAAATGAATGAAATCATAATTTGCCAAACGTAAATAAGTCACGACAACGTTTTTCGCTTTTAATCAAAATGTCACAATATCGATAAATTCACGTATTTTTTTTTTGCGATTCTTATTCCCTGAATGGCAATAATTCATATTCACTTATTATGTCGCTTGTTAAATAAATAATTTATTTGATAAATAAATAAATAATTGACATTATTATTGATTTTCTTCTTCTTCTTTCGATTTTAACACTTGATGTTTGGAATTAAATTAAATAAATCTTAAAACATCTGATGACGAAAATAAATTCATGTTTTTATTTGTACGTTTTTTTTTCGTTTAAAGACATAAATTGCTTTGGGAGTTAAATTAAGTGTTAAAACATTTTTTCCATTTATTTTTTAAGTTAATTTTAATTACAGACGAAAAACAACTTTTAATAATTAGTTTTTGTTATTTTTATTAATAAACATAATTAAGAAGTTTTGAAAAATTTTTTAACATTAAAAAGAACATTAATGTTACTGGTTTCATAAAAATTATAATCACATAAAAATATGATACATACAAAGATGCCAGATCGAGGAATTTTGGCATAAATTTTATTTTTATGGATTTAAAAAATATTTCAAGGATAAATTTTCATAAAATTTCTTTGTTAGAGAAAATTTTCTAAAAAAATGTATATTTTTAGGAAATTTCCATATAATTTCCTTTACGAGGATATTTTCAATTCTTTGAGAAAATTTCCCTTTTAGAAGAATTTTCTTAAAATTTCCCTTAAAGAATAAATTTTGCAAAAATTTCTTTTTAGAAAAAAAAAATAATAAAAGAAGATGGTGGAATTTTTCCATTTCAGAGAAAATTTTCTTGGAAAATTTCGTCTAAATTTCCTTTTTAGAGAAAAATCCCATTTTAGAGGAAATTTTCAAAAAAATCCTTTTTTAAAGGAAGTTTTTTACAATTTTCCTTCTAAAGGAAATTTTCTTAAAAAATCCTTTACAAAAGAAATTTTCTTTGAAATTTGATTTTATAGAAAAAATCGCTTTAGAAGAAAATTTCATCAAATTTCTGTTTGAAGGAAAATTTTTACTAAATTTTAATTTTACATAATTTTTTATTTTCTTTTTATACAAAATTTCCGTAATTTTTTATATGAACTTTCTATAGAAAAATATAATTGAATTTTCGTTAACTTTTTTTTTTTTTGATAAATTTCAATTTCATTGTTAAATCTTCTGTTGTTTTTTGTGGACAATTTTCTTTGAGTTTTCTTAGGATAAAAAATTTCGTTAAATAATTGATTTGTATTTTTTAATTTTCTGTTGATAGAAAGTTCTCATGAAATTTTCTTTTTCGTTAAGTTAAAATTTTATAGAAAATTGTCGTTAATTAAAAATTTTATAGAAAATTTTCGTTAAGTTAAAATTTTTTTTAAGTTAAAATTTTATAGAAAATTTTCGTTAAGTTAAAATTTTATAGAAAATTTTCGTAAAGTTAAAATTTTATAGAAAATTTTCGTAAAGTTAAAATTTTATAGAAAATTTTCGTAAAGTTAAAATTTTATAGAAAATTTTCGTAAAGTTAAAATTTTATAGAAAATTTTCGTTAAGTTAAATTTTTTTAGAAAATTTTCGTTAAGTTAATTTTTTTAGAAAATTTTCTTTAAGTTAAAATTGTATAGGCAATTTTCGTTAAGTTAAAATTTTATAGAAAATTTTCGTTAAGTTAAAATTTTATAGAAAATTTTCGTTAAGTTAAATTTTATAGAAATTTTTCGTTAAGTTAATTTTTTTTAGAAAATTTTCGTTAAATTATTTTTTTTAGAAAATTTTCGTTATGTGAAATTTTTTTAGAAAATGTTCTTTAAGTTAAAATTGTATAGAAAATTTTCGTTAAGTTAAAATTTTATAGAAAATTTTCGTTAAGTTAAAATTTTATAGAAAATTTTATAGAAAATTTTCGTTAAGTTAAAATTTTATAGAAAATTTTCGTTAAGTTAAAATTTTACAGAAAATTTTCTAGAAATTTTATAAATTTTCCAATTTTTCTATACAAAAAATTTGATTTTCTGGCATCTTTAACTCTTTTTTGAAAATCATCTAATAAATTTATTTCTTTTTTTTATATCTTTTCAGGTTTGTATTAATAAGGAACATATTTCTAGTTGTGTGAGTTATAATTAAGGAGTATCTACGATTAAAAAACAACTTTTAAAATAATACATATGTATGAATTGTATGTGTAAAAATGTGAGTTATTAAAAATCTAATTATGAAACCTTTATAAATATTTAACAAAAACAAAAACAAAAAAGATAAAGAAAAACCTTGTCAAGAAAATGTCAAAAAAATGTTTCAGAAAAAAAACTTTTAGTTACTTTAAGTTGGAAATTAATTCAAACGTAAATAAAGATACGATTAAGTATTTTATGGATAAATGTAACCATGTGTGAATCACACAGATACATAATTAAAACTTAATTACGTTTAGTTTTAATTATTAAAATTTTTTTGATGATGAGTGAGTTTTTTAACAGAAAAAAAAACAAGTAAAAATTTTATAGTCGTTCAAATCCGACCTTGAAATATCCTACAAAACATTGTTGGTTGTAAATGAGACGAGAAAATTTACGAGAAAATACGAGAAAATTTTAAACGTCTCTCGTATAACTTGCTCTTCTTCTTTATGTGTGCAATAAACTATTATGAATCAAAAATTTATGTGAAATTTATACGTTTTAAAATGGATTTTTTTCTGTAGGGTTTTGGCGTATATTTATCTCTTATTTGACCAACCATTTTTACAATACCCACCTTTTTGTGCGAATAAGGTCTTATAAGAAATAATGGGCCAATCATCGTATAATTTGACACAACTTTCTAGAATATAATAAGACTTGGTTTTGCAAAACTTTGTGAAAATCGTTTTATTTTAAAATATTTTACGGGCTAAAACTCTATTCCAGGGGGACATTTGTATGGAACATATATGCACTAATTCAATAGGCACCGTCCTTGGGCCAAAATAAGAACACGTATTAAGATATTTTTAAAACTGCGATCAAGTTTTACTTGGACAAGCAACAGAATGTATGGACATGCTTAAATCAACTCAGGGAGTTATTCTGAGACAAACGGTATACTAAAAAGTGGTGGTTGGCCTAGTTTTTCTGCACGTTACAAACATCTGCACACTTATGATGGTGTAGGGCATAAAAAGACGTAATACAAAACACAACCACAGATACAGATATAAATATACACTTAGAGAAATTATAGATAACAAGAGATTACAAATTGACAATATTAAGAGCCTTTCTTAAAAAGGAGATATCTATGGAATGGGATTATTTTAATGAAGATCCTAACTGATTAAAAGAGTTGACCTATTTTTCATTGCATTTTCCCCCCGTGTATTTGTATTTCAATATAAAATAGACCTTCATGTCTAAAAGATGAATTTTATAGTTCCATTAATTAAAAATTCTCAGTTACTGTATGAATCTTTCAGTTAAATCACAAATCAGATTGATGTATAAAACTCAAGTACCGTTAAGTTTGAAGCAGAAGAAAAAAACTTAAATATTAATTTAGAACATCAAAAGAAACGAAAGAAAGAATGAACGTAAAATGTTAAAGAAAAGCAAAAAAATCATTGTAAAGAAAATTGTATCTGGAACATTTTTATTATACTTGAGGATTTTAATTATATTTACATGTGAATAATAAAATAAGTATAAGAAAAAAAACACCTTAATGCCACACACATGAAATGTAATATTTACACACACTCACACACATAAGCAGATACACACACATGTGTTAGTAACTCTGGTAAAATATCAAGATGAAAACAGATAGAAAGATACACAAAGACTGATAATCAAGATATCTGAGAGTTTGTTTTGCTAAAATATGATTTTATAAGTAGTTTGAGTTATTTTCTTTTAATCGTCATCTTTATCTAATGAGGAAATTAATTATAATTTAAAAAAAATTGAAATTCTTAGGAAAATTCAACAGCATTGAAAACAGAAACTGGTGATAATCAGGTTAAGCACTTAATAACGCAACAATTTAATAAACGTTCAATTAATTATAATGAGATAAAATATAACTGTAAACCAGATAAAAGAAATCGCGAACATTTTCAATAGAAATAAAATTTTCTTTAAAAAATTTTTCTGAAAATTTTCTATAAAAAAATAAAAATTTCAGGAAACTTTTCTAAAAACTTTTCTAAGAAAAATATCTTTTAGAAAATGTTCCATAAAGAAAAAAATTAAAGAAATTTTTCTACAATTTTTTTCAGAAAAAAATGTTTAATTAAAAGAAAATTTAACGAAAATTTTCTATAAAAAGAAAAATTAACGAAAATTTTCTATAAAAAGAAAATTCAACGAAAATTTTCTGTAAAAAGAAAATTAAACGAAAATTTTCCATAAAGAGAAAATTTAACGAAAATTTTCTGTAAAAAGAAAATTCAACGAAAATTTTCTATAAAAAGAAAATTTAACGAAAATTTTCTGTAAAAAGAAAATTTAACGAAAATTTTCCATAAAGAGACAATTTAACGAAGTTTTTCTATAAAAAGAAAATTTAACGAAAATTTTCTATAAAAAGAAAATTTAACGAAAATTTTCTATAAAAATAAAATTTAACGAAAATTTTCTATAAAAATAAAATTTAACGAAAATTTTCTATAAAATAAAATTTAACGAAAATTTTCTATAAAAATAAAATTTAACAAAAATTTTCAATAAAAAGAAAATTTAACGAACATTTTCTGTAAAGAGAAAATTTAACAAAAAATTTCTATAAAGAGAAAATTTAACGAAGATTTTCTATAAAAAGAAAATTTAACGAAGATTTTCTATAAAAAGAAAATTTAACGAAGATTTTCTATAAAAAGAAAATTTAACGAAGATTTTCTATAAAAAGAAAATTTAACGAAAATTTTCTATAAAAAGAAAATTTAACGAAAATTTTCTATAAAAATAAAATTTAACGAAAATTTTCTATAAAAAGAAAATTTAACGAAAATTTTCTATAAAAAGAAAATTTAACGAAAATTTTCTATAAAAAGAAAATTTAACGAAAATTTTCTATAAAAGAAAATTTAACGAAAATTTTCTATAAAAAGAAAATTTAACGAAAATTTTCTATAAAAAGAAAATTTAACGAAAATTTTCTATAAAAAGAAAATTTAACGAAAATTTTCTATAAAAAGAAAATTTAACGAAAATTTTCTATAAAAAGAAAATTTAACGAAAATTTTCTATAAAAAGAAAATTTATCGAAAATTTTCTATAAAAAGAAAATTTAACGAAAATTTTCTATAAAAAGAAAATTTAACGAAAATTTTCTATAAAAAGAAAATTTAACGAAAATTTTCTATAAAAAGAAAATTTAACGAAAATTTTCTATAAAAAGAAAATTTAACGAAAATTTTCTATAAAAAGAAAATTTAACGAAAATTTTCTATAAAAAGAAAATTTAACAAAAATTTTCTTTAAAAAGAAAATTTAACGAAAATTTTCTGAAAAAGAAAATTTAACATAATTTTTCTATAAAAATAAAATTTAAAAAAATTTTCTATTAAAAGAATATTTAACGAAAATTTTCTATAAAAAGAATATTAACGAAAATTTTCTATAAAAAGAAAATTTAACGAAAATTTTCTATAAAAAGAAAATTTAACGAAAATTATCTATAAAAAGAAAATTTAACGAAAATTATCTATAAAAAGAAAATTTAACGAAAATTTTCTATAAAAAGAAAATTTAACGAAAATTTTCTATAAAAAGAAAATTTAACGAAAATTTTCTATAAAAAGAAAATTTAACGAAAATTTTCTATAAAAAGAAAATTCACGAAAATTTTCTATAAAAAGAAAATTTCACGAAAATTTTCTATAAAAAGAAAATTAAACGGAAATTTCTATAAAATTTAAAATTTTTCCACTCAAAAGGAAAATTTTTGAAAATTTCCTCTCAAAAGGAATTTTTTTGAAAATTTTCTCTCAAAAGGAAATTTTTTAAAAATTTTCTCTCAAAAGGAAATTTCCTCTCAAAGGGAAATTTTTAGAAAATTTCCTGTAAAAAGGATTTTTTTGCGATTTGTAGAAAATTTCCTCTAAAAGGAAAATTTGTGAAAGTTTTAAAAATTTTTTTCTAGAAAGGAATTTTTTAGAAAATTTCCTGTAAAAAGGAAATTTTACGAAATTTTATTTCTTTTCTATCAAATTTTGTTTAATTCTGTGTGAGTGCTGTTTATGTGTTTATGACATGAAAATTTTTTTATTGTATAAATTCGTGTAACGAAATACAATTGTATCTGTGAGCTTAATTTGTTGTTATTTTGGGTTGTTGTGCGAAATAATTATTATTTCATACGCCAATTAATTTACAGCAATTTTTATATATTTTTATAAAAAAGATGTGTAATTTATATCGTGTGTGAGTGTGTAATGCCGGTAACAATTATTTCGCTGTTTTATGATTTATTTTCTGTATTTTTGTCTGCACGAAACCTGAATTACTTTTGAACTTTAATAAATTTAAAATTGATGTTATGAGATATTGAAAGAAATTCCCATGAATAATTAAACCGAAGAAGAAGAAGAAGAGTACTGAAAAACAAATAAATAAATTATTATAAATAATTCTATAAAGAATCATGAGGATTTAAATGTGAGAATTAAAGACGCGGAAACTATTTGAGGAAATTCTTTGAATTGTTTAAGAACAAGAAAAAAGAGGTGAATTAATTAAAGACAAGAAAGTTGTAAAATCATTCTTATTTTCTCTTCTTCCAGAAAAGATCCATAATTATATGTATTTTCGGAAATCTGAAGAAATCACAAATTAATCTATTTAAAACGCTTTAAAAAAAGTTTATTTGATTTAATGAAAAACACCTTTCAACAAGTGCACTTGTGACTAAAAGTGCATGAATACATTCATTTAGTCACTTACTCTCACTCATTCACTCACACGTCCACTTCATCTTTTGTTTTAATTAAACTTTGATCAATCAAGTGAAGTATTTTTGATCACCTTTAAACATGTGTTTTTATTACTTTCAATATTCTTTTATATTTTCTCTCTCTCTCTCTTTTATTTGTATTAACGAGTTCGATACTGTGCACTAAGCTTTAGAGAGCTTTAGTATCTGTTAATGTGTGTGTGTGTGTGTTTCCAATATTATTGCATTTTTTTGCCATCAAAAGTGCAATAAAGTTCAGGTGTATGCAAGTGTGTGTGCAAATTAATACAAAAGAAACAATAACAAATTCACACAAAAATAAACTTAAGTGGAAAAAATACAACAACAAGAACTATCAAGAGGCATCTGGCCAACATTTCAGAAAAGAAACAACAACAATAAAACACTACAATTTTCATGTTTGTTACTGACCATCGACATTATCACGTTAACTTTACGAGAGTTGACTGACGCTACGCATCGTTAAGTGTTTGATAAAACAACAACAAGAAGAAAAAATTTATAACTTCAATTCGCACACACTCCACTTGCAACTACAATAAACTACAATGTTAGATATACGTCAATAACGAACCCGATAATACCCTTCTTCACTTAAAAAGTAATGAAAACGATTTTTTAAAATTCGTTTTTGAAGAAAATTAAAAAAAAATCAATTAAAAAATTAATTCATTGAATTTTTTTTTGCAATTTTTTTTTAATATATTTTTGTAAAATTTTCATATAAAGAAGATTTTGTTATTAATTTAGTTTTAAAAAAATTAAAATAATGTTATTTTTAAATAATATTTTATTTTAATTTTCTACCTAAAAAAAAAAATAAAATAAATTTTCGTCAAAATTGTTTAAATAAAAATCTTTCGTTAAATTTTATTATAGAAAATTTTCGAAAATTTTTTTTCTTATCGAATATTTTTGATAAAGTTTTCTGTTGGAAAAAAATTAATTTTCTGTTTGTAGAAATATTTCTTTAGATTTTTTGTTTAAAGAAAATTTTTGTTAAATTTTCCACTGAATTTTTTTATAGATATTTTTTCTATATAGAAAATTTTTGTTAAACTTTGATTTTATAGAAATTTCCATTAAATTTTCTTTTAATAGAAAATTTTTGTTAATTTTTTCTTTTAATAGAATATTTTTGTTAAATTTTCTTTTAATAAAAAATTTTTGTTAATTTTTTTAATAGAAAATTTATGTAACATTTTCTGTTTATGGAATTTTTTTTAATTTTCTTTTTATGGAAATTTTTTTTTAATTTTTTTCTTTTAGAAAATTTTCGATAAATTTTCTTTTTATAAAAAATTCATGTTGACTTTTCTTCTTTTAGAAAATTTTTGTCAAATTTACGAAAATTTAACTTCTATAGAAAAACAATGTTCTCAAATATTTAAATTTTATAAAATTTTTCTTCCGAAATTAAATTTTTGTAGAAAATTTTCTCGAAAATTTTATTTTTACAGAAAATTTTAAAAATTTTTTTAATAGAAAATTTTTTTAAAAAATGTATTTTTACAGCAATTTTATTTTTAATTTTTTTTAGTTTTATTTTTACAAAAAATTACTTCAATCTTTTTTAAATTTCACTTTCATAGAAAACTTTCTTGAAAATTTTATTTTTTTAAGAAAATTTTCTAGAAAATTTTATTTTTAATTTTAATTATTAAGAAAATGTTCTTAAAAATTTGACTTTTTTAACTTTATCTTTATAGAATATTTTTTTTTATATTTTTTTTTAATTTTATTTTTATAAAAAATTTTCTTAAAATTTTATTTTTACAGAAAATTTTCTTAAAAATTTTATTTTTATAGAAAATTTTCTTAAAATTTTTATTTTTATAGAAAATTTTATTAAAAATTTTATTTTTATAGAAAATTTTATTAAAAATTTTATTTTTATAGAAAATTTTATTAAAAATTTTATTTTTATAGAAAATTTTCTAAAAAAAATTTTTTTTATAGAAAATTTTCTGAAAAAAAAAATTTTTTATAGAAAATTTTCTGAAAAAAAATTTTTTTTATAGAAAATTTTCTGAAAAAAATTTTTTTTTATAGAAAATTTTCTGAAAAAAATTTTTTTTATAGAAAATTTTCTGAAAAAAAATTTTTTTTTATAGAAAATTTTCTTAAAAATTTTATTTTCATAGAAAATTTTCTGAAAAATTTTATTTTTATAGAAAATTTTCTTAAAAATTTTATTTTTATAGAAAATTTTCTTAAAAATTTTATTTTTATAGAAAATTTTCTTAAAAATTTTATTTTTATAGAAAATTTTCTTAAAAATTTTATTTTTATAGACAATTTTCTTAAAAATCTTATTTTTATAGAAAATTTTCTTAAAAATCTTATTTTTATAGAAAATTTTCTTAAAAATCTTATTTTTATAGAAAATTTTCTTAAAAATCTTATTTTTATAGAAAATTTTCTTAAAAATCTTATTTTTATAGAAAATTTTCTTAAAAATCTTATTTTTATAGAAAATTTTCTTAAAAATCTTATTTTTATAGAAAATTTTCTTAAAAATCTTATTTTTATAGAAAATTTTCTTAAAAATCTTATTTTTATAGAAAATTTTCTTAAAAATCTTATTTTTATAGAAAATTTTCTTAAAAATTTTATTTTTATAGACAATTTTCTTAAAAATTTTATTTTTATAGACAATTTTCTTAAAAATCTTATTTTTATAGAAAATTTTCTTAAAAATCTTATTTTTATAGAAAATTTTCTTAAAATCTTATTTTTATAGAAAATTTTCTTAAAAATCTTATTTTTATAGAAAATTTTCTTAAAAATCTTATTTTTATAGAAAATTTTCTTAAAAATCTTATTTTTATAGAAAATTTTCTTAAAAATCTTATTTTTATAGAAAAATTTCTTAAAACTTTTATTTTTATAGAAAATTTTCTTAAAAATTTTATTTTTATAGAAAATCTTATTAAAAATTTTATTTTTATATAAATTTTCTTAAAATTTTTATTTTTATAGAAAATTTTCTTAAAATTTTTATTTTTATAGAAAATTTTCTTAAAATTTTTATTTTTATAGAAAATTTTCATAGAATTAAAAAATTATTTTTATAAAGAATTTTATTTTTATAGAAAATTTTCTTCAAAATTTGATTTTTACAGAAAATGTTCGCAAAATTTATTTTTCGCTGCAACATGCGGTATATTGAATTTAATATTTCCTCTGATGTTGGTAGAGTATATTTTATGGTTGGTCATGGATTGAATGCACATTCATTCACTCAATAACCAAACATCAACACAAAACTAACACACTTACATAATGTTTTATTTATACAAACACACTGCAACACATACATACAAATACATACACTAGTAAAAGTATACATGTGTTTAACTATTATAGAAGGAACCTAACAATAACATGCCAGTGTTACACTTCAGTTAACTTCAAGAGCAAAAAAAACAACAAAAACAATCTGAAAAAAATCACACATAAAAACCCCCAACTTCAATAAATGAAAAAAATGCATAATGAAAAGTACAAGAAATAAACTGAAAACAGAGAAAAAAACAAAAAAAACAAACAACTTTAAGCAAAAATCATTGAAACCCATAAATGACCATCACATCCAACAAGTACAACAACTACAACAACATTAATAATAAGTAACTATAGCAGCAATAGCACCCAACACAGCAACAACAACAGCAGAAGCTACATTTTAAGTAGCGAATGGATACTTCAAAATTCAAACAACAACAACAACAATATGACAACTAAACAATGACATTTGAGGCAAAACTCTATCAAAACAAAAATATTAAGTAGTCGTCTGTCTCTACAATAAATAACAATTACACACACTAAACTACTCAATTTACCAACTAAAAATAAAATTACACTGTTTCCAATGAAAAAGGGAAAAAGAAGAAAATTCTCTATAAATAAGAAATTTAATAAAAGTTTAAACTCCAAAATATCTTTTTTAAAAAATATTAAATATTTCCTCAAATTTTAATTTCCCCCTTCTTTCCGGAAACGGCTTAAATATAAGTAAAAGTTAAAATAAACGCACACACACACACTCAAATGTGATAAAAATCATTCGTTTTAATAAAATTGTATAATAAACATTGTCATCATAATCATGATTATCGTTGTCATTCTATCATAATGGTCATTTTAAATATTTATTGCACATAAAACACAGGCACACACAGATAATATCTATGAGATCGAATACACACACGCACACTTCTATAACAAGTGCAAACAATTTGTGTCATAATTATCAAAAAATAGTTTTTTTATTTTATTTTTTTATTTTTATTCTAGAGAATAAAAAAAACATAAATTAATTAAATAAATAATTAAAAAGGAATTAAATAAAGTGATCCAGTTATTTATTGGGTGTGGAAAAAAGTATATCAAATAAAGTATTTGTTAAGTAAAATAGTAATTTCCAATTTGAAAGAAAATTTTCGATAAAATTTCGTTACCTTTTTTTTCTTCTTAAAGAAGAATTATAATAAATTTTTCTTCTTTAGAAGAAAATTTTCATGAAATATTCTTTTCAGAGAAAATTTTCATTCAATTTTACTTTAGAAAAATTTTTTATTAAATTTTCTTTTTGAGAATTTTTGTTATTAAATTTTCTCTTTAAAGGAAATTTTTACTAAATTCTCTCTTTAGAGAAAATTTTCATTAAATTTCCATTTTAGAGAAAATTTTCATTAAATTTCCATTTTAGAGAAAATTTTCTTTTTTTGAATAAATTTTCGTTAAATTTCTATTAATTTTTTTTTCAGAAAGTTTCTTTCAAACTTCCTTTCTATAGAAAATGTTGAATTAATTTAACTTGTTACAGAAAATGTTTATTTAAGTTTCTTTCTAAAGAGAAATTTTGTTAAATTTTCTTTTACAGAAAATTTCTGTCAAAACTTCTTTTCTTAGAAAATTTCGTTAAATTATCTCTTTGGAGGAAATTTTTGTTAAATTTTTCTTTTATCGAAAATTTTCTTTTTATAGAAAATTTTAGTTAAGTTGTGTGTGTAAATAAAGTTTTAATTAATTTTTTCTCTTTTAAAAAGTCTGCGTAAATTTCATTTTTTAATGAAAAATTTGAAGAAATTTTTGTCAAAAAATCTTCGTTATTTTTCTTTTTTTCAATTTCCGTTCAATTTTTCTTTTATAGAAATTTATTCTTTATACAGAGAGAATTTTCGTTTGATATTTTTTAAGAAAAAATTTTGTAAAATATTTTTTAAATTTTATTTTTATAGAAATTTTTTTAAAGAAAAGTTCTCGTTAAGTTTCCTTTCTCTTTATAAAAAACTTTCGTTAAAATTTTGTTGATTTGAGATATCTCGTTGAATTTTCTTTTAATAGAAAAATTTGCTTAAATTTTCTTTTTAGAAAAAATTTCCGTTAAATTTTCTTTTTTACAAAAATTTTGCATTAAATTTCTATAAAAAATTTCCTATAAAATTTTAAAAATCCTTTTAAAAAGTTTTTTTTTTAAATCCTATAATAAGTTAAGAATTTGTAGAAAATTTCCTGTCAAAGGAAGTTTGAAGAAAGTTATCTCTAAGAAGGAAATTTTAAGAAAATGTCCCCTAAAAATGCAATTTCTAGAAAATTTCCTCTAAAAAGGAAATTTTTCGAAAAATTCCCCCAAAAAAGGAATTTTTTTGAAAAATTCCCCCAAAGAAGGTAATTTTTAAAAAATTTCCTTTAAAAATTTCCTCTAAAAAGGAATCTTTTAGAAAAATTTCTCTGAAAAGGAAATTTTTAGAAAATTTCCTCTAAAAAAATGTATAGAAAATTTCCTCTAAAAAGGAAATTTTAAGAAAATTCCCCAAAAAGGAAATTTGTAGAAAATTTCCCCAAAAAGGAAATTTGTAGAAAATTTCCTCAAAAAGGAATTTTAAAAAATTTCCTCTAAAAAGAAAATTTTTAGAAAATTTCCTCTAAAAAGGAAATTTTTAGAAATTTTCCTCTAAAAAGAAAATTTTAGAAAATTTTCCTCTAAAAAGAAAATTTTAGAAAATTTCCCCTAAAAAGAAAATTTTTAGAAAATTTCCCCTAAAAAGAAAATTTTTAGAAAATTTCCTCTAAAAAAGAAATTTTTAGAAATTTACCTCTAAAAAGGAATTTTAGAAAATTTCCTCTTAAAATGAAATTTTTAGAAAATTTCCTCTAAAAATGAAATTTTTAGAAAATATCCTCTCAAAAGGAAATTTTTAGAAAATTTCCTCTAAAAAGGAAATTTTTAGAAAATTTCCTCTAAAAAGGAAATTTTTAGAAAATTTCCTCTAAAAAGGAAATTTTTAGAAAATTTCCTCTAAAAAGGAAATTTTTAGAAAATTTCCTCTAAAAAGGAAATTTTTAGAAAATTTCCTCTACAAAAGAAATTTTTTCCTCTACAAAGGAAATTTTTAGAAAATTTCCTGTGAAAGGAAGTTTTTAGAAAATTTTCTCTAAAACAAAAATTTGTAGAAAATTTACTCAAAAATTTTTAGAAAATTTACTCAAAAATTTTTAGAAAATTTCCTCAAAAGAAAAATTTGTAAAAAACTTTTGGGAAATGTTTTTAAATTTTCTTTTATAATTTTTTCAACTTTTCCCATCTCTGTTAAAAAAAAATTAATTTTATTATATAAACTTTTTAGAGAGAAAACTGGTATTTTTTTATTGTTATTGTTGTATTATTTTGACAAGACAACAAAAAAGCAAAAACTAAACCTAAACCGGAGTAGTGCATTGAAACCATAGTTTTGATTGCATTTTTTTAGTATTTTGTAAAAAAAAAATACAACAAACAAAAAAATGCTAAAAATAGTAACAACAAGAAAAAAAGACATAAAATGTATTAAATAATGCATCGCATGTCTAACTTTATTGTCATATCGCAGTACAAAAATACAAAAATAATGAAAAAAAACTAAATCCACCAAATGGGAGTAAAATACACAAATAGTGTGACTTTAAATTAAAAAGAAATCTGTTTTAAAGTGGATTTGAGTTTTTCGTAGTCTGTATATTTTTCAGCAGTTTTTTTTTTTCTTTGCTTTTTTTTGGAGCTGCCATGCTATGATGGCTTTAAAGAAAATTTTAGTGCTAAAACCAACTTTAAACAGAGCGGCCATAAATATTAACTAAAATAAACTAAAATTAAAATTTAGATCTAAATAGAGATCACTCTTTTATGTTATTTTCTTGATTTAGAGAAGAATTTAAACAAAAATTTGTTTGTTTAACATAAAAAATTAATTAAAATTGTTTCCTATAAAAACAAAAGTGCGTCCAAAGTTAAAATCGCGTTTAAAAGAATTTTTTTGCAAAAAAAAAGGTGTTTTAAAACCGGCAATTAAACGCAACAAAAACGATAATTATAAATCGGTCAATTATAGACAAAATCAAAAAAATAAAAACAAGAAATTAAGTCTTAAACAAAAAAAAAATAATGTTAAAACTTATAATTATAATTATTTTTTTGCTTTTTGCCCATTTTTTATTAAACAGGGTGTATTTATGTGCTTTTTTTTTTGTAAAAATGAGTAAAATAACAAAAAAACAACAATAAAAACTTGTGTTTATTTCATTTGCATACAATTTAACAAATCACTTTCCTTTTATAGCGATTTTTTCCTTTTATGATTCGATTTTTAATTATAAATAAATTTTTAATAATTTTTTAGTTGTTTTCGATAAAAACGTAGAAAAAAAGACTATAAAAACTAGCGATTTTCAAGTAATTGATATTTAATTGTGAAAGTACTTATAATAACTAAATTTAGTGGAAGTGTTGTAATTAATTTAATTAATGCTCTTAGTATTTAAACAAACACTTCATTTAAAAAAATGCTATTGAAACAATTGTTTTTTTATTCTTAATTTTTTAAGGAAATTTTAAAATAATTCAAAATATATTTCGTTACGTAGTCTTCATATTAAAGTTGCAAAAGCACTTGGTCTTGCTCTACGAAAAAATATAATTTTTAACGTATTTTTTTTTGGCATCAAAATAATAAATTTAATTTTTAATATGACGCAGTCATACATTTTTTAACTACGTCATATTTTTTATAATGTTTTGTTTCACGTAGTCTTTTAATTTTTAACTCAAAAAGACGTAGTCTTGCTCTAGAAAATATCAATTAACGTAGTAATATTGAAATATGTCCAATACACTTAACATACTGAATTAAACATTTTTATGAAGTAGAAATTTACGCTATTCAATTCAAATTATTCGTAGTAGCAAATAGTCAATTTTTGTATTCCCATTTTAAGAAATTGCGAAAAAAGTGTTGTGTTTTAACATAATGCAATCATTAAATAACGTAAGAATTTTTGAAGTTTTTTCTTTAATTTTATTAAGACTTACGTTTTAGATGTGTAGTTTACTTAATTTTTTCATGACGTAGTATTTAATTTTTTAATTTATTTTGCATCAGTAAATCTCCAGTTATTTCCCAAGCTCGTTTTAGTTGTTTATAACAAAACTCCTTCTTAAACATTATATTTTCAATGACTTATTTATTGATAATGTAGTATTTTATACTCAAACGTAGTCTTCTAGTGTTCTAGTGACATAATCAGTTAATGAGCTTTTTTTTAGTAAGTAATACATTCCATAAAAGTAGTTTTTCGAATTACTAACATATTCATTACGTAGTAGTGTTTATCTTTAAACTTAGTAGTTTTGTTTTAATCACGTAGTCAGTTCAAACAGTTTATCTTCATCAGTGAAATTAATATGCGAAAATATTTGTTAAAATGTAAACAAATAAAAGAGTAATAGAAGATGAAATGAAAAAATGTGAAACGATACTCGTGGGCTATATGAGTTTTTCGGAATTGGTTACTATAAGAAATATTGGTTCGACTGTCGTAAAATTTGGAATTGAAGTTTCCAGTTGTATAAATCTTAAATGCAGAAAATATGGAACTAAAAAATTAATATTAATATATTTTTAGATTCATTTATATAAAATAATTTTTTTTAATGGACCTTAATGGTGGCTGTCATCATTTGTGTAACGATCTTCTTTAAATTTATTTTGAAACTTTGGACTTATATAGAATTTTAATTATGCCAAATTAAATCGAAATATGTTCATATATTATGGACCTAAAACTCCATTTCAAGAGAGCATTTAAATGGAAACCAGCTGTTTAATAGGTCCCCTCTTTAACAATTTCAATAGCCTTTAATAATGGTCCGAAAAGAAGTTATATATTCCAAATTTTATGAAGATATCTCAAAAATTGCGAGCTAAAGACTTTAAATGGACTCAATGGAGGTCACATAACTTTTCCGAGTATTACAAGCATTTTTACAAACAGATAATACCATTTGAGAGTTACTTAAACCCGAATTCGGGACTGGACCTTATAGGATTTATAAACCATATAATATCGTTTCATATATAAGTTGTATACTTATGCCAAATTTCAATTGAATCGGTCCATATCATAAAATTTTTTAAACTTAAAACGATATTCCGAAAGAGGGTCTTATATAGAATCTTAAACCTAATATTTGCCGATTTTCGTCAAAAATGTGTTACATATATTAAGAGCAGTTAGAAAAATGATTATGCCAAATTAGAATTTAATTGATCGCTTATGTTGATTTTTAAAATCTTGTAACGATAATTCGGAAAGGGGTCTTATATGGGCACTAAGTCAAATGATGTTTCCATTTATTATCAAATTTCCTTTGGGGTTTGTGGCAAATTTCAGAAAAGTGTTTATTAAATTGTGACCTCAAACTTCGAAATGTATTGAATTTTTTATATTTTAGCTCATAACCGTAATACCATCCGATTCGATACGATTCGAAATATATTTAGAGTTATTTTATATTAAAATTTTGTCAAAATTCATCAAATTTTTAAAGAACAATTTAGAAAAGGAAAAGGTTTGGTCTATATCTTCTCTTGTATTAGATCCGTCAGACAGACGAGCATATAGCAAACGGATAGGCAGATGCACGGACATAGCTAAATCGACTCAGATATTGTTTAGAATTGCAAGTATATAATACATATGGAATTACACCACTTGTGATGGTGTAGGGTATAAAAAGAAGGTAAAATCAATTTGTTATTCAATTTCATGGCAAAAAATAATGGAAAGTAAGAGACAGACAGAAAGACAGACAAACAGACAGACAGAGGGACATACCTTCATCGACTCAGATTTAGATTTAACACAAGAAATAAAAATCTTTTTGGGGTCTTAAATTATTTCTTCTTGGCGTTACAAACAATATGAAAAATTTATTATGCCCTTTTCACCATTTGTAGTGGTGCAGGGTAAAAAAATAAAAATAAAGTTGTTTAAATTCATGGCAAAAAACATTTAATTCTATAATTATTTTAATTAAATTCAAAAGCAAAAAATTACGTGTTTTTTACCGTTACAAAAACATAAAATTTGAAAACAAAATTTGATATTTTTGATAAAAACAGAGAGAGACAAACACACACACAAAATTTATTTAAATAATAAAAAAATCTATTTTTTTTTTTTTGCAAAAAGCAAATAATTTAAGAAATAAAACTTAAAAAAAACCGAATTTTGTTCATTGACCGTTTTATTAACAAAAATAACAGAAAAAACGCCTTTTTTATAAAAAATGAACGTTAAATAAAGTTTTGGTTTTTTATTTGTGAAGAGTGAAATGAAAGACAAATAAATTTTATTTAATGATTTTTTGCATTTTGTGTTTTTTTACAAATAAAAAAAGAGTCATTTTATACAGAAAATAACTTTAACTCGTTACACTGTGCCAATCAATCAGCTGCAACAACAAACAATATAACACTCATGCAGCAAGTGATTTTTCAATTTTCAACTTAAAAGAAAAAAATTCTTCAATTGTTGATAGTTTTTGGTTGCTGTTGTTGTTTGGTATCCGTACATGAATTGTTGGTTACAAAAAAAATTGTTGTATGTTGTTAGTTGGACTCACTGCTATTGCTGTTGCTACTGCTGCTGTTGTTTGCTGTTCATTTATTGAAATTATTATAAAAACATGTTATCACGTCGCGGTTTATATGATGTGGAGCAATCGACACGACGTTATGCAAAGGTAACAACAACAACAAAAACAACAACAACATTCGACAGATAAAAAACAAGATATAATGAAATTATATATATTTCTACATTCACATATTCATATATGACTGCATGAATAGATAAATAAATTAGGAGTGAGATCGTAAAATTCTTAACATACATATAAATTAATAAAAACGAAATCACTAAAATTACAGTTTTATTTCTTTATTTGATTGAAATTATTATTTATGCTCTTTAATTCTCTTCTAACAAAAGTCCAATATCTCTCCACTGGCCTTAGCTTTGGGAAGTTTTGAGGATTTGCCTATATTGGAACAAATATTACATTATTGTTTTCATGCCACTCAAGGGCTTATTTACTAAAGTGACAGAATGTAAAGTCAGACCAAAAATAAGTGGAGACTCTATGAAGTCTTATGAATGAAAGCAGTGTTCTTGGAAAACATTCCCTGATCTAAATTTCGGTAGTAATAGATCGCATTGCAACAAATAATTGGCTTCTTTTGTCGCAGCTGCATATTGCTTGCCATATCAAGATTTTTTTGGGAAATTCGGCTCCTAAACTTTTCTTCAATATCACCTCGAGCATCAGTAACATAGATTTTTTGACCAGGTAGTTGCGAAAAATCTGCCAGAACAGACGTTTTGTCATCATTATTGCAGCAAAAATATTTATTAAAAAACTTGATCTGTTTATGGCCCTTCCTGTTAGGAACTTTTCAAGTCCTGTATGTTTTTTAACCTTTAGCTTTTCGTAGCTTTTCGAGCACTGACCTAACCAGGCTGCTTTCGTACCGGATGTGTTGAGAACTCCTTTGAAAATACTTTCAATTTATTTTGGCTTTAAAAACAATATCATGTGGATCATTCCCTTCCTGATTCTGTTTAATAAGACTACAAACAGGTTTAACATAGATCTTTGAAAGCTTGGCCGACTTTTTGTAGGACTTAGTTTTTTTCTGATCACTAATTTTCATCATTCACTTGTTTGACATTAAACATAATAACTGACGTATTTAACGTGTGTTAAGAATTTTTCAAACTCACTCCTTATACATAATTTTATTTATGTTTGTGTTCAAGTATTTTTATTATTTTGTTTTTTTTTGTGCAAAAATTTATTGGCAGAAAATAAAAATAAAAAAAAAAATAACTGAAATATGAACATTTTATTATGAAATTTGCTAATAATGAAAGAAAGTCAAAAATTACTCATATACAGATGTACACACACACACACAAAAACATTTTGTTATACAATTAGGGAAATTTTGTTTGGTTTACAAGTGAAACAATTATTATTTACCAGTTTTAACAAATTAATTAATTAAATGTTTGTTTAAAATTAAATTAATTAAACAATTTTTAATTAATGTTACAAAAAATAACAGTTATTAAAATGGAAAGTATAATTTTAGGATTTCGGAAGGAAAATTTAAAGTTTTTTTTAGAAAACAAAATTTGAATTAAAATTTTTTTACGAAAAAGAAATTTTAAAGATTTTTTGTTAAGGAAAAGAAGAATAAAATTTTAAAAACAGTTTTTAGAAAACAAAACTTAAAAGAAAAATTTTAAATAAAATTAAAAAAAAAATTAAGGATAAAATTTAAAAAAAAGAAAGACAATTTTTACAAAAAATTAACAAAAATCTTTAATGAAATTAAAAAAAAAAAAAAAATAAAAAATAAAAACGTTTTGGCGACAAAGTAAAATGAAATACAAATATGAGTTTTTAATAAACTAAAATTTTTTTCAATAAATTCCAAAATTGATTAAATACCTTTTTATAAATTTTTTTTAGGAAAATTTTATTATAAAATAAAAATATTTTTCACAAAAAAAAATTATTTTTTTTAATTAGTTTTTAAAATAAAAAGAAACGAATACATAAATAAATTTTTTCAATAAAATTGAAATTGAAAATTGATTAAAAATCAAAAATTGCAATTAATTCAAAATTTCAAGAAAATTATCTCTAAAATATTTATTAAATAAAATTAAAAAAATAAACAAACAAAAATTAGCGAAAATTTTCTATCAATTAAAAATTTTTATATAAAATTTGAAATTTCAATAAAATTTTCTACCAAATCGAAATTTCGAGAACTCTTTTTTTTTCAGAAATTGAAAATTTTAATAAAATTTTTCTCCAAAATTAAAGTTAATAAAAAATTTTATAAACAATAAAGAAACTTAAAATTCAATGAAAATTTAAATGTCTTGAAATTTCTTAATTTTTCTATTTTAATAAAAAGAAAATTAAAATTTTATAAAAATAATAATAAAAAAATAACTTTCATAAAATCAAATTAAGAATTTTCTATAAAAATAAATAAATTTTCTACGAAGTTAAATTTTTCTTTTATAGAAAAATATCGATTAAAATACAATTTTTAGAAAATTTTTAATAAAAATAAAATTAAAAAAATTAAATTAAATAATTTGTTAAGAAAATATTTTGTAAAAAAAAATCAGAAAATAATGTATAAAAAAGAATTTTTAAAAATGTCTTTAATTAAATTTTAAGAAAATTTTTGTAAAAAAAGATTTTTTTTAATTAAATTTAACCAAAAAAAATTATAAAATGAAACTTAAAATGAAATTGATTTATTGAAGAATTTTCTATAAAAAAATAAATATTAAACAAATATTTTCCTTAAAAGAAATTTTAAAAAAATTGTGTACGAAAATTTTATGAAAATTTTCGGTAAAAATTTAATTAAAAATTTTTAATGAAAATTGAAATAAAATTCTCTATAAAATCTCATTTTTAAAATTTAAAGTTCTTTTGCTCTTCATAAATTCTTTAATCTCTAATTAAAAAAACGCATAAAAATGCCTAAATTTAAATCAAATGACTTGAAATATTCTTCATAAATAAAAAATGACAGAGAAGAGACAAAACATCAATCAGTCGAAAGAAGAATAAAACCAAAATAAACTCACGTTTGACCCAATTTTTTTCCAAAATAACAGACAAAAATTTAAGAATTCATGATGAAATGTAATTTTACCTTCACACCAAAAAGAAAAAAATGCGTAAATTAATTTAAATTAATGTTTTGTTTTGCCGCAAATGTTTTTAATTAATTTATTTTTGGCCGCCAGAATTGTGAGTTTTTTTTTACTTTTTTTCGCTTAAATTTTATTGCAAAATATTTTTAAGCTTAAATTTGCTTTAAGATCCGTTCAAAAAAGAAAAGAGAAAAAAATACAATTTATAGCACTGGAATACCTGCCTTTTTCCTAAAGTCTATTTTAACTGGAAACTATAATTTTTGTTTAACGAAATTTTTATGCAACCAAAATAAAAATACAACAAAAGTAATAAAAATAAAGAAAAAAAAACAGAAAATATGAAAAAAAGACATTAAAACAAGATATGAAGTACATTTGTGCTCATAAATCCCCAGAACAAGAACAAAAAAAATATATGAAATTTTTTGGTTAAATATTTATTTTTTGTCTTTAATTTTGGTTTATGACCGACCAGACAAATGAACAAGAAACCCCCCAAAATAAGTTTTGAATAGAAAAAAAAAGACTTTAATTATGGACATAAATGACCAACATTGTAAATAGAATAATACCAGTATTAGTCATCAAGTGGGAAAAAAATATGAAATAAAAAATAATAGAGGTATTCACTTGATCTGCAAACGAGTATAATTTCTAGAGGAAATTTTTGCTCATTAATTGAGCATAATTTCTAAAAGAAATTGTGCTTTATAGAAAATTGTGCTCAATTTCTACAGGAAATTGTGTTCAATTTCTATAGGAAATTGTACTCAATTTCTATAGGAAATTGTACTCAATTTCTATAGGAAATTGTACTCAATTTCTATAGGAAATTGTACTCAATTTCTATAGGAAATTGTACTCAATTTCTATAGGAAATTGTACTCAATTTCTATAGGAAATTGTACTCAATTTCTATAGGAAATTGTACTAAATTTCTATAGGAAATTGTGCTCAATTTCTATAGAAAATTGTGCTCAATTTCTATAGGAAATTGTGCTCAATTTCTATAGGAAATTGTGCTCAATTTCTATAGGAAATTGTGCTCAATTTCTATAGGAAATTGTGCTCAATTTCTATAGGAAATTGTGCTCAATTTCTATAGGAAATTGTGCTCAATTTCTATAGGAAATTGTGCTCAATTTCTATAGGAAATTGTGCTCAATTTCTATAGGAAATTGTGCTCAATTTCTATAGGAAATTGTGCTCAATTTCTATAGGAAATTGTGCTCAATTTCTATAGGAAATTGTGCTCAATTTCTATAGGAAATTGTGCTCAATTTCTATAGGAAATTGTGCTCAATTTCTATAGGAAATTGTGCTCAATTTCTATAGGAAATTGTGCTCAATTTCTATAGGAAATTGTGCTCAATTTCTATAGGAAATTGTACCAATTTCTATAGGAAATTGTGCTCAATTTCTATAGGAAATTGTACCAATTTCTATAGGAAATTGTACCAATTTCTATAGGAAATTGTGCTCAATTTCTATAGGAAATTGTGCTCAATTTCTATAGGAAATTGTGCTTAATTTCTATAGGAAATTGTGCTCAATTTCTATAGGAAATTGTGCTTAATTTCTATAGGAAATTGTGCTTAATTTCTATAGGAAATTGTAGGAATTTTCTATAGAAATTGTGCTCAATATTTGAACTCATCTTGCTATACAAAGCTTTTCTGAAAAATTAAATGAGTGAAGTTTTTACAGAATATTTTGATTACATAATAATTTCAAGTCATTTCCTCTTTTTTTGTGTTTCCTCATTTCAAGTGTAAATATGTTTTTTTACGTTTTTTATGGATTTTTAAAAGTATTTTTTATTCGTTGTTTATTTTTAATATTCTTTTTAACAACTTTGTATTAAAAGTAATAACTTTTAATACCTAAAATATTGAGTATGTTAGCGTGAAAATGCTGCTCTTAAAAAATTGTTTATTATTAAACAAAAAAACTCTCATTATTCTAAGAGACATTAAACAATAATATTTTATGTTCTTAACGTGTTTTAGGCCTAAACGAAAAAAAAAACAGAAATTATGTGAAAAGTTAACAATCGTGTTTAGATACATGAAATTAAGTTGTTTAACAACTGATATCTCTCTGATAGATACAAAAAATAAAAAGAGTTTTTTAAAATTTTAAACATTCTTAATGACTCATATTAAATAATGAAGTTTATTAAAAAGTTTAATTATTGAAGATATAAGATACAGATACTTTTAGTATCTTTATTTTTCAGATTAAATATTTAATATATTTTTCTAAACACTTTTCAGCTCCATTTGTCTCTTTTTTGTAAATTTGTGTTTTTTTATCTAAAATTGAAAATCAATTTTGTTTAAATAATTTAATGAAATAAAAAACCAGGTGGTAGTTATTGTTTTAGATCCGTTAACCACCTGGTCAATTCCTCAGATACTTTACAAAAAGCACAACAACAATTTACATTTTCATACAATCTAATGAGAAAATTTTGCTTTTGTTTTTTTTTTTTTTTGTAATTTTAAAGGTAAAATTTATTTAATTGCGGATTAAATAAAAAAGGAGCTTTTTATTCACCATCCACCACCACAAGTGGTGAAGGGGGTATATTAAATTTATCATTCCGTGTGTAAAGCTAAAAAGGAATTATCTCAGCCCTCATAATATGTATTTTGGCATAAAATCGAATCAAGGCCGATTTAGCTAAGTCCGTCTATCTGTCCGCCTGTTCGTCTGTCTGCCTGTGTTGGCACACTCACATCTACAATAATTGACATAGTTCAATAAAATTGGCCCTAAGTATTTGTTACAGTCCTGAAAAATTTCCTATTTCAAATCAGAAAAATCGGTTTAGAATGTTGAAAGATATAGACCGATAACTGAGGCAACCTCTAAGTTCAAGCGAAAAGCTTTCGTAAAATTGACAATTATAAATCTATTAAATTTTGTCACAATATCAAGTCATATACACTATATAACCTTTTTAAAAATTATCAAAATCGGTTCATTGACAAAAATTTATAGCCAAAAATGTAGCTAATTTTATGATCCATTAAGTGTTCCTCTCTTATATTTAAGAAAAATATTTATATATTGTATACGTCTGTAAGTGTGTATGTACGAAACATAATGTATTTACTTCCCACGCATTTGTTGTGGAGGGTATTAAAGATTCGGCATTGCCGAATATAACATTCGTACTTGTAAGTTTATTTCAATGGATTTATTTTTGGAAAAAAGTAGTTTTTTTTTAGTAAATTAATTGAAAATGTACTTATGTACATGTATTAGTGTTGTTTATACTTTATAAGGCATTTTAAAAATATATATATTTAATTAATGAATTTACAAAGTTTCTGGGCAAATGTTTCATAGAAACTTAACACAGAATCGCAGCAACACTTTTGACTAAATCACTTCTTAAAGGAAATTTTCGTTAAATTTTCGATTTATAGAAAATTTTCGTTAAACTCTTTTTTTAAAGAAAATTTTTGTTAAATTCTCTTTTTAAAGAAAATTTTCGTTAAATTCTCTTATAAAAGAAAATTTTCGTCAAATTTTTTTAAAGAAATTTTTCGTTAAATTTTCGATTTATAAAAAATTTTCGTTAGATTTTCGATTTATAGAAAATTTTCGATTTATAAAAAATTTTCGTTAAATTTTCGATTCATAAAAAATTTTCCTTAAATTTTTGATTTATAGAAAATTTTCGTTAAATTTTTGATTTATAGAAAATTTTCGTTAAATTTTCGATTTATAGAAAATTTTCGTTAAATTTTCGATTTATAGAAAATTTTCGTTAAATTTTCGATTTATAGAAAATTTTCGCTAAATTTTCGATTTATAGAAAATTTTCGTTAAATTCTCTTTTTAAAGAAAATTTTCGTTAAATTCTCTTATAAAAGAAAATTTTCGTTAAATTTTTTTAAAGAAATTTTTCGTTAAATTTTCGATTTATAAAAAATTTTCGTTAGATTTTCGATTTATAGAAAATTTTCGATTTATAAAAAATTTTCGTTAAATTTTTGATTTATAGAAAATTTTCGTTAAATTTTCGATTTATAGAAAATTTTCGTTAAATTTTAGATTTATAGAAAATTTTCGTTAAATTTTCGATTTATAGAAAATTTTCGTTAAATTTTCGATTTATAGAAAATTTTCGTTAAATTTTCGATTTATAGAAAATTTTCGTTAAATTTTCTATTTAAAAAAATTTTCGTTAAATTTTCGATTTATAGAACATTATCGCTAATTTTCGATTTATAGAAAATTTTCGTTAAATTTTCGATTTATAAAAAATTTTCGTTAAATTGTCTTTTTAAAAAATTTCTAAACATTAAATTTCTAAAAAATCAATTTTTTATAAAAAGAAAAAAATCTGTTTTATCTCTCTAAAAGTTTCTCAAAATAAAACTAAAACATTTTCGTTTACATTTAACAAAAAAAACTCCAAAAACAACGATCAGAAAACGGGGACATTAATATGTGAGACTACATTTCTTTATTTATCCTTAAAAAAGTTATTTGTGATATTTTTCTCTGTTTTTGTTGTTGGCTTGTCGATAAAACGTCTATTAGGATCATTGGCTTTCGAAAGCAAAACAAACAGAGAGGAAGAGAGAGCGAGAAAAACTTTTACTTGTTTCTAGACAATTTAGATAACAAAAGGAAACAATAACAACAACAACAAAAATACAAAAACAAACATAATAAAAATAAACTTTTGTGGTTTTTTGTATTTTTATGGATACAAAAAGAAATATAAAAAATGAAACACGTTTTCAAAGGAAATAAAAATTCTAACAAAATCGTTTACAAAAGTCTCTAGATGAAAATCAGAGTTTCCTTTTACCTCCTTTTTCATAACATTTAAGTGAAAATACCAAAAAAATAAGTATTGATTTAATGATAATAATACGATGTTTGATATCTTTTTTTGTATTTACAGTCTCCGGTAACTTTGTGTAATTTAGGTGTTGGAGCCACATTTGGAGAATCGATATTACACGATTTACCACGTGATAGTACTGTCGTTACGAAGACAACCTGTGAATTGTTACGTGTAGAACAACAGGATTTTCGCTTAATTTGGGAGGTAAGAAATCAACACACATTCAGGCACTATTATCACTTCACACACACACACACACAAATCGAAATTATTAGCACATACACATACACAATTACACTTTGTTTTCATTTTTAGTGTTTTCTCTCTGTTGTTTTTGTTTGTTGTTTTTGCTGATAATGAAAACGATTTTAAAGCAGCATCTTTTTCAATTTTACTAACACTAACAAATACAAATATCTTGAAACGCATACAACAACTCTCATTCTCACGTAACAGTTAATTTTTATATCCGTTTAATGTTCTTTTTACTTAACACTCACAAACTCACTTAATCACACACACACACACATTCACTTCCTCTTACTCCATATTTTGCATATTTGTCTTTATTATTTAACTTTTATTGTTCGTGAATTATCATTTCACCACTTCATTTCGCCTTGTCACAGATGTTAAATCACCGCACAATTTTAATGAAAACAATTTTCTCTCTTTTTTCTAAAATTTATGCGTTTTTTCCATTTAAGTTGTTTTCTGCTGTTTTCTGTTAAAATAAACTCCTCGACATGAGAATGAGTGTCATTTTGTCACAACATTGTTTGAGATAAAAAGTTAATTAGAATTTTAGTTATTTTCGCTATTTCGCATGAATTTAACTAAATTCTTAGAAAAATAAGAAAATTAAAAAAATCAAATTTTTATCTACGAAAATATTAACGAATTTTTATTTTTTTAAATAAAATTGAATGAAAATTGCCTCAAAATAGAAAATTCTCTTAAAAGAAAGTTTAAAGAAAATTCTATAAACGAAAATTTAAAAAAAAATTCTGTAAACGAAAATTTTAAGAAAATTTTCAATAAAAGAAAATGTTAAAAAAATTTTCTATAAAAGAAAATTTTAAGAATATTTTCTTATATAAAAGAAAATTTTAAGGAAATTTTCTATAAGAGAAAATTTTAAGGAAATTTTCTATGAAGGAAAATTTTAAGGAAATTTTCTATAAAAGATAATTTTAAGGAAATTTTCTAGAAGGAAAACTTTAAGGAAATTTTCTATAAAAGAAAATTTTCTATAAGAGAAAATTTTAAGGAAATTTTCTATATAAAAGAAAATTTTAAGAAAATTTTCTATACAAGAAAATTTTCTATAAAAGAAAATTTTAAGAAAATTTTCTATAAAAGATAATTTTAAGAAAATTTTCTATAAAAGAAAATTTTAAGAAAATTTTCTATAAAAGAAAATTTTAAGAAAATTTTCTATAAAAAAAATTTTAAGAAAATTATATAAAAGAACATTTTAAGGAAATTTTCTTATATAAAAGAAAATTTTAAGAAAATTTTCTTATATAAAAAAATTTTAAGAAAATTTTCTATAAAAGAAAATTTTAAGGAAACTTTCTATAAAAGAAAATTTTAATTTTTTAATTTTCTTTAATTTTTTTTAATTTCTCTGAAAAGAAAATTTAATAGAATTTTCTCTAAAAGATTTTTTTTTAAATTTTTAAAAAATTTAATGGAATTTTCTCTAAAAACAAAATTTAATGGAATTTTCTTTTATAGAAAATTCTATAAAAGAAACTTTTAAGAAAATTTTCTTTAAAAATCTTTTTTTTTTTAATTTCTCTGAAAAGAAAATTTAATGGAATTTTCTCTAAAATAAAATTTTAAGAATTTTTTTAATTTTTAAAAAATTTAATGGAATTATCCCTAAAAAAAATTAATGGAATTTTCTCTAAAAAGAAAATTTAATGAAATTTTCTCTAAAAACAAAATTTAATGGAATTTTCTCTAAACAGAAAATTTAATGGAATTTTCTATAAAAAAAAAATTTTTCTATAAAAAAATTTCAAAGAATTTTCCGTTAAAGGAAAATTTTAAGAGAAATTTATATAAAAAAAAATTTTCTATAAAAAGAAAATTTTACGAAAATTTTTATAAAAAGAAAATTTTAAGAATATTTCAATAAAAAGACAATTTAATGAAATTTTTCTATAAAAGGAGAAAATTTTCTTAAAAAAAGAGAATTTATCGAAAATTTTCTAATAAAAAGAAAATTCATTCAAAATTTATCAACAATTTTCTTTAAAAAGAGAATTTGAAAATTTTTAAATAATTTAAAATTTTGTTTCAAACTTAATGAATCACGAAAAAGAATTTTATCCACAATCATAACCTTTTCCCAAGAAACAGTGTCAAGATCTACATTCTTAACTCTTAATTAATTTCTTTACCGAAAAACTCATAAAATTTTCCACGAAAACTAAAAATCCACAGAATAATAAAATGAAATGCTTTTTTCCATAATTTTTTTTAGATTTTTCATGAAAATATAAAAAAACAATTAGTAATTTTCTTTAAAAAGAATTTTCAACAATATGTTCCTTTCATCCTTTCATCCTAGATTGTACAATGACGTATACTTAATATTTTTGAAGTCATGACAATTTTTATTACTCATACGATCGGTACCAACAGAATGAACAAAATAATCTTAAATTAATTTCTTTTTCTTCTTCTGCTATTTTATTATTGTCATTCTCGTTTCAAATTTAATTTGATAAAAACCAACTGTAAAAGGGAAGAAACAATAAGAAACTTTTTCTTTTCCGTTTTGTAAGAAAAGAAGAACGAAAGAATAATTTTTCTTATTCATGAATAATTTGTAACAAAAGTAAAAGAAATAAAGAAAAAATTGCATGAAAAAGTTAATTTTTTTTAAGCATCAAAATATTTTTTTTTTTATTTATAATTTTGGCATTTCACATTTCTTGTTAATAATAAAATAGAATTTCATGAAAAGGGAATAAATTATAAATTTAACATAAATTTGTATGGAAAAACTTTTGCGACTTCAAAAGTTAAAGTTCGCTGTTCACTGAGAACTTTTTTTTTATTTATTGATTTGAATCGAAATTATAAATGAAAAAAATTTAAGTTTAAATTAGAATTTTTCAAATTGTTGCTAATTAAAAGGCAAAATTTAAAGCTTATTTTATAATATGACTTAATGATTTTACTTCTCTTAATATTTAAGTACACATTTTTTAATTCACGAGCTTATAAACAGGAACTGAACTAGAACTGAACAGGAAGTAAAGTCGAACTGAACTGAAATGAACTTAAACTAAACTAGAATTGAATTAGAGCTAAAATATCTATATTATAGCATGAGCCTAAACTAGAAACTGAATTGAAGTCTGTATTAGAATTTGAAATAGAATCTGAATAAGAATCTGAATCTGAACTGAAATCTGGACTAGAATATTGTTAAGAATCTAGAATCTGAAACTGGAATCTGAATATGAATTAGAATCTGAATTAGGATCTAGAATATTAAAATTTGCGTTAGAATCTGAACGAGAATCTGAATTAACATTTGAACTAGAATCTGAACTAAAATTTCAAATCTTAATTCATTTTAAAATTTAAGTCCAAATGGAATTTGAGTTGTTTATGTGCTTAATCCTAGAAGATGATTATTGAATTCAAATTTTAAATTAGAAATTTCTAGGGATTTTGAAAACCCATTTTCTTTATCCGCAGTAAAAAAAAGTCATCATATTATGCTTCGAAGTATAAAGGACATACAATTAACTATGAATACAAATACAATTAAAGGTTTTAATAGTAAAACTTAAAATCCCTTAACAGGATACAGACACATATGCGCACACACACATACAAACTCATGAAAAGGTTCACACACTTTTCATATTTAATAAGTAAAACCACTAAATGAAAAACATAAATTTACACAAAATTTAAATAATAAATAAATACATGTATATGTGTGTGTTTGTTTCACATAAAGGCAGCCGATTTACCTTCCGTTCACCTTGTTTTTTGTTTCGCTTTTAAATAATGACAGAATTCTCATACTTCATAATTATTAAAATCTCAATATTTTTCGTTTTTTGTTTTTGTTTTTTATTCGTTACAAACATATTTTTTATTATTTAATTTATTTATGATGGTTTTAATGGTTTTAACTTGTTGGCTTTTTTCTCCTCCTCCTCCTCCTCTCAAATCCTTTTCGGTTGCTTTTTCTTTTTTGTATAACGATTTACTATTTTGGTCATTTAAAATGTTTTCCAGAGGTAATAATTATTTACACCTGAGAGAATTATGTAAGGCTTACCTGCACACACACACACATACACACATGTGTAAACAGATTTATATATTTACTATTACAAATACAAAAACAAATACATACAAATACCCTTCGCAATGGGAATAAAAGTTTGAATATTTTATTATTTATGTATTTGTTTTTCTGTTTAGGCTTTTATAAGCAATAACAAATAGTGATGTTTGTATGTGTTTGAATGTGTGTGTTTCGGTGTAGGTAAATGTAAAAAGAGAGGGGAGTATAAACATATTAATGCATAAATTGCCATACACAACATAACGTTAATTATTCATAATTCATACACTCAAGCAAAAATCACATTAAATAAATTGCAATAAATCTGATTCGATGTATCAGAAATTGAAGTAGAACTGAACTTGAATCTGAATTTAAAGTAGAACTAGACTAGAACTAAACTAGCATTTGAACTAAAATTTGAACGAGAACTGAATTGGAATCTGAACTAAAACGGAACAAGGACAGAAGTAGAATTGGAACTAAAACTGAAGTAAAACTGAACCAGAATTTTAACTAGAATCTGAACCAGAATCTGAATTACAATCTAATATAAATTCTGCAGTAAAATCTGAACTGAGATCTTAACTTGAACTAAACAAGAACTTAACTAGAATTGAACTAGAACTGATCAAGAGCGGAACTAATATCTAAACTTAAATCTGAATTAGAAATGCACTATAATCTGAACCAGAATCTGAACTAGAGTCTAATCTACAAACGGAACTGAAATCTGAACTAAAATCTAAACAAAAATCTGAACTGGAATGTGAACTAGGATCTGAACGAGAACTGAGGTAAAATTTGAATTAAAATCAGAATTAGAATCAGAACTAAAGTCGGAACCAGAACCGGAACTAGAACTTAACTGAATTAGAAATGAAATTCATAATATGAACAATTTCTAATTAATCGAAATCATTATAAAACCGAAATAATTTATCTTTTATTAACTTCTCCTTTGAAACCTCCTCTTATTTTTACTGCATCAATTTTTCGAGTTTATCTCTTTGACCTTTTTGGTCATAAATTATTGGAACTTTGAAAAAAAAAACCAAACAACTAAAAAAATTAATTAAATATTTTTTATGATGAATTATTTATGAAGATATTTTTTTAATAAAAACCAAACCATAATTTTTTAATGAAAATAAACGTTTTCAATGAAAAAAAAACTGAAAAAAAAAACTTATCAATAATCCTGAATTAAAAGCAAAAGATTTTTTTCTAATAAACCACGAAATGGAGATGGGAAAACTAATTTTTAGTTTAATCTTTCAGTGGAATTTTATTATTTTTCATGAAATATAAAATTTTATCGAATTATTCTGTCGCGAGTGCCAAAAAACTCTAAATAACAAATAATAAATTAATGAAAAATAAAAAATATTCCTTTAAACGTATTTCAATGCGATATTATTTTTAAAGGATAATTTGCATGTGATGTTATTTTCTAAAGAACATGTTCAATACGACGTTATTTTCTATAGAAAATTTTCAATGCAATGTTATTTTCTATAGAAAATTTTCAATGCGATGTTATTTTCTATAGAAACTGTTCAATGCGATGTTATTTTCTATAGAAAATTTTCAATGCGATGTTATTTTCTATAGAAAATTTTCAATGCGATATTATTTTCTATAGAAAAATTTCAATGCGATGTTAATTTTTATAGAAAATTTTCAATGCGATGTTATTTTCTATAGAAAACTTTTATTATATTTTCTTTCGAAAATTTTAGAAATTTTCAATGTTCAGAAATTTTTCAATGCGATTATATTTAAAAAAAAAAATTCATTCCCATTACATTTTCTATAGAAAAGTGTAGAAAATTTTCAATGCAATGAAAATTTTTCTGGAACATTTTCATATCATATTTTCTACTGAAAATTTATAATTTGATTACAGGTAATATAAAAATTTTCAATGCGATGTTATTTTCTATAGAAAATTTTCAATGCGATGTTATTTTCTATAAAAAATTTTCAATGCAATGTTATTTTCTATAGAAAATTTTCAATGCAATGTAATTTTCTATAGAAAATTTTCAATGCAATGTAATTTTCTATAGAAAATTTTCAATGCAATGTAATTTTCTATAGAAAATTTTCAATGCAATGTAATTTTCTATAGAAAATTTTCAATGCAATGTAATTTTCTATAGAAAATTTTCAATGCAATATAATTTTCTATTGAAAATTTTCAATGCAATGTAATTTTCTATTGAAAATTTTCAATGCAATGTAATTTTCTATAGAAAATTTTCAATGCGATGTTATTTTCTATAGAAAATTTTCAATGCGATGTTATTTTCTAGTGAAAATTTTCAATGCAATGTAATTTTCTATAGAAAATTTTCAATGCAATGTAATTTTCTATAGAAAATTTTCAATGCAATGTAATTTTCTATAGAAAATTTTCAATGCAATGTAATTTTCTATAGAAAATTTTCAATGCAATGTAATTTTCTATAGAAAATTTTCAATGCAATGTAATTTTCTATAGAAAATTTTCAATGCAATGTAATTTTCTATAGAAAATTTTCAATGCAATGTAATTTTCTATAGAAAATTTTCAATGCAATGTAATTTTCTATTGAAAATTTTCAATGCAATGTAATTTTCTATTGAAAATTTTCAATGCAATGTAATTTTCTATAGAAAATTTTCAATGCAATGTAATTTTCTATAGAAAATTTTCAATGCAATGTAATTTTCTATAGAAAATTTTCAATGCAATGTAATTTTCTATAGAAAATTTTCAATGCAATGTAATTTTCTATTGAAAATTTTCAATGCAATGTAATTTTCTATTGAAAATTTTCAATGCAATGTAATTTTCTATAGAAAATTTTCAATGCAATGTAATTTTCTATAGAAAATTTTCAATGCAATGTAATTTTCTATAGAAAATTTTCAATGCAATGTAATTTTCTATAGAAAATTTTCAATGCAATGTAATTTTCTATAGAAAATTTTCAATGCAATATAATTTTCTATAGAAAATTTTCAATGCAATGTAATTTTCTATAGAAAATTTTCAATGCAATGTAATTTTCTATAGAAAATTTTCAATGCAATGTAATTTTCTATAGAAAATTTTCAATGCAATGTAATTTTCTATAGAAAATTTTCAATGCAATGTAATTTTCTATTGAAAATTTTCAATGCAATGTAATTTTCTATTGAAAATTTTCAATGCAATGTAATTTTCTATTGAAAATTTTCAATGCAATGTAATTTTCTATAGAAAATTTTCAATGCAATGTAATTTTCTATAGAAAATTTTCAATGCGATGTTATTTTCTATAGAAAATTTTCAATGCGATGTTATTTTCTAGTGAAAATTTTCAATGCAATGTAATTTTCTATAGAAAATTTTCAATGCAATGTAATTTTCTATAGAAAATTTTCAATGCAATGTAATTTTCTATAGAAAATTTTCAATGCGATGTTATTTTCTATAGAAAATTTTCAATGCGATGTTATTTTCTATATAAAAAATTTCAATGCAATGTTATTTTCTATAGAAAATTTTCAATGCAATGTTATTTTCTATAGAAAATTTTCAATGCGATGTTATTTTCTATAAAAAATTTTCAATGCAATGTTATTTTCTATAGAAAATTTTCAATGCGATGTTATTTTCTATAGAAATAGAAAATTGTTTAACAGATATTTTGAAGGTCCTGCGAACAGGATTTGGGTTCAATATTTTGACCCATATATTAGCAAATATCGATCAATAAAATATACTTTATAGGCTTTCAAACCGAAATATAATATAAATTAAATTATAAAGATATTTAATTTATTTTGTATAAACTCTTCATCTTTTACTCGATCTAAACTTAGATCAGATCATAACCTTCAAAATGCATCTCATCCCTGTTTCGGAAAAGAATTTCAAAAGAAACTTAATTAATTCCAATTACTTTTCCCAGAATTATATTATTTTTATAATCCATTTTATTTTTTTTTTTTTTCAAAAAAGATCTTAACAAAAAACCTGCTTCCTCCCCCAAATTCTTTACGGATCCAATTAATGAAATAATTTCTGTTAACTTATATGTGTATGAGTGTTAGTGTGAGTGAGAGTGTTAATGTTAATTACCTGTGGGCGCCAATATAAACTGTCAATTCGATGTGGTCATGTTTATTTTTTACAACTATAAACATTTTTATTTAACCTCCCATGATCGTCCCCTCAACCACTCTCTCTCTCTAACACGTTCTCTCTTGTTCTTTTTATCAAGTCCCGCACTCGTTTAAAAGTATTGAAAGTTAATTTAAAAAGAACAAGCATGTTTATTTATTCATTGATGCATATGATGATGATGATGTTGATGGACCGACTGCAACAACAACCAAATTACTCTATTAAAAAAATTTAACCCTTTAAATGTGGTAACATGGTGTTTTTCTTTTTAAGAAATTTTTGAAAAATATTTTTTAACGCAAAAAATTAATCTTTTCAGGCCCCTAAAAATCATTATAATTGTCATTTTGAAACACATTATCCACAAGCTTGTATGGTGAGTTGCTGGAGGAGGGTGAAACAAAAATAATTTAATTTGTTTTTCTAAAAATTTTCGTCCTTTTCATCCTTTTTATATCCACCACCACAACGAGTGGTAAAAATGGTTTATTAACTTTGTCGTTCCCTTTGTAACGCTATAATATATAATCTCAGACACTATAATGTATATATATTCTTATACCAAATCAAAATCTGGGTAGATTTAGCTATGTCCGTCTGTCTGTCTTTCTGTCTGTCTGTTGTTGGCACTCTCACATTTGCCTGAGTGTTCGTTTTGGTCGCCAGAATTTTCATACTTAAAACCAGCAGATTCGTTTCAGTATGTTAAAAGATATAGACCGATATCTGAGGCAACCACTATATTCAAGCAAACAACTTTTGCAAAAATTGACAAATTAGAATGAAATTTTACCAATATTATGTTATATGTACTTCAGTACCATTCCAAAAATGATCAAAATCGGTACAATGGAAAAAAGTTGCAACCAAATATATAACTAATTTTATGACCCATTAAGTGGTCCTGTGTTATATTAAGGAGAAACTGTTATATACTGTATAGGTTTGTGAGTGACATGTACAAAACATAACGTATTTACTTCACTCGAATTTGTGGTGGAGGGTACTGATGATTCGGCGAAGCCGAATATAACATTGGACTTGTTTAATGTGTAAATTTCTTATTTCTACGATTCGTTCTTTCTTCTGAAACGAAGTTTGATGAGGGTTAAATAATTTTAATGATGTTCATTTTTGCACAAAAAACAATTAAATGACTGAAAATGTATTCTAAAGCTTTTTTTATCATTTTTTATAAAATTTTATTATTTATTTATTATTTATTATTTATTATGTGATTGTCAAGTTTAATTAAAAGCCGGTAAATTAATACCGGTTTTTTCTTCTTTTTACAATGAATTCGATTTGAGGTAAATTTTATGCGAGATGTAAGTATTTTTAAAAATTAATTACAGTCTTCCATCAGTTATTGATTAAAAGATAATCACGATTTTTTTCTATGCTTAACAGAGAAAACAACATAAATGCGCAAATAGTTTTCTAAAAAATTTCATAATGAAAAAAACAAATATCGAAAAAGAAAATTTTTTAAAATTATTTTTTTTAAGAAAAATTTAGAAAAATTTTATTATTAGAGACATTTTTCAAATCATTAAGTTTTTTTTTTTAAGAAATTTTTGAAAAAAAAAATTATTTTCAAAGAAAAGATTTATATTTATAGAAAACTGTTTTAAACTTTGTTTTTCCAGATTTCGTTTTTCATTTTTCCTTTCAAAGACATTTTTTTACAAATTTTCCTTTCAAGGAAATTTCATTTTTTAAATTTTGTTTTTAAAGAAAATTTTTTTTAAAATTTTCTTTCAAGAGAAAAATTTCGTTAAATTTTCTTCTAAGAAAAAATTTTCGTTAAATTTTCCATTAAGAAAAAATGTTCATTAAATTTTATTTTTATAGAAATTTTTCGTTAAATTTTTTTATAGAAAATTTTTGTAAAATTTTTTTTATAGAAAATTTTTGTTAAATTTTTTGTGTAGAAATTTTTCGTTAAATTTTTTACAGAAAATTTTCGTTAATTTTTTTTTTTATAGAAAATTTTCATTAAATTTTTTTATAGAAAATTTTCGTTAAATTTTTTATAAGAAATTTTCGTTAAATTTTTTTATAGAAAATTAAAAAAATTTTTTCTTTTTATGGAAAATTGTTCGTTAAATTTTCTTTTCATAGAAAATTTTCATTAAATTTTCTTTTTGTAGAAAATTTTCATTAAATTTTCTTTTTGGAGAAAAATTTTCGTTAAATTTTCTTTTTATCGAAAATTTTCGTTAAATTTTCTTTTTATCGAAAATTTTCGTTAAATTTTCTTTTTGGAGAAAATTTTCGTTAAATTTTCTTTTTGGAGAAAATTTTCGTTAAATTTTCTTTTTGGAGAAAATTTTCGTTAAATTTTCTTTTTGGAGAAAATTTTCGTTAAATTTTATTTTTAGAGAAAATTTTCGTTAAATTTTCTTTTTTAGAGAAAATTTTCGTTAAATTTTCTTTTTCAGAGAAAATTTTCGTTAACTTTTTTTTTAGTGAAATTGTTCGTTAAATTTTCTTTTCATAAAAAAATTTCATTAAATTTTCTTTTTATAAAAATTTTTTTCAAAATTTTTTTATAGAAAATTTTCATTAAATTTTGTTTTTATAGAGAATTTTCATTAAATTTTGTTTTTATAGAGAATTTTCGTTATATTTTCTTTTTATAGAGAATTTTTGCTAAATAGAAAATTTTCGTTAAATTTTCTTTTTATAGAAAATTTTCGTTAAGTTTTCTTTTTAGATAAAATTTTCGTAAAATTTAGATTTTACAGAAAATTTTCTTAAAAATTTTAATTTCAGAGAAAATTTTCTTAAAGATTTAATTTAAAAGAAAGTTTTTCTTAAAATTTGATTTTTATATTTTTTTTTTTTTTTTTTTTTTTTTGTAAAATTTATTTTTCAAGAAAATGTTTCTAAATTTTCTTAAAATTTTACTTTTATTGAAAATTTTCTTTAAACTTCTGATATTTGTAGGGTTTTAACAGGTCGACTTTATTTTTATTAAAATAGTAAATTTGCCTTCACAAATTTATGTTATTTTTATATCTTTTTTGCAATTAATTAGTTACACTTCAAATTGAAACCATAAAAAATCAATTGGTTACATTTCTATACCAAAGTAACCTACAAATGAACCTTAAGCAAATTCCTTGAAAAGCTCATAGTCAAACTCACTTCTTTCAATTAGTCGACTTCTCTCATTTGCAGTTAATTTACGAAAAAAAAACACCAATTTTAGCATTTAACTGATAACGTTTTTCTTTAATTTGTAAATTTGTTTTGTGTTTTTGTTGTTGTTGTTTTCTATATTTGTCACATTATTACAAAAACAAATCATTAACTAATTGTTGCTGTTTGTGTTTGTGCTGATAACGTCTCACACCAAAGTGACGACAAAAAAGGCAACAACAACAACATAAGCAAAATGTTGATATCTCTTGTGTGCACGCGTTTGAAATGAAATGAAAGTGAGCAGCAACAGAAACGGCAACAACAACGAACAACCTTAAAACAAATATCAACAACAACAACAAAATTATAGAAATAAAACAAAAATTAAATTAAAGTTGTTAATGGTTTCTCCGGAAAACAAGTGTGAATACTAAAAACCACTAAAAATCAAATAAATTCAAATCGAGTAAAAGAAAAAGTCTCTTTTTGGCGATTTGTACTTGTTGTAATCGAAACGATTCCCAAAAAAAGTCACTAAATATTCACTTAATACCGAAAATGAAACACAAATTGTCACTATTTATACCCTACACCACCGTAAAAGGGTGGGTATTATGCGTTTGTAAAAAAATTGTAACGGGAATAAAAAATTGTAATACCACCACTTTTACGAATAACGTTCGACTCAGGATCACTTTCACGTCCGTTTGTCCGTCCGTCTGGTCGGCTGGCTTTCCATGTAAACTTTGTGAACATAATACAGGATGCAGTTTTTATGATATCTTCATGAAATTTGACATGTGTCATTATTTTTGCCTACTAAAATTTTTGCAGATGGGTCCATTATTTCACGTAGTCCCCATACAATTACTCCTTCCGGAATGGAGATTTAAGGTTACAGAAGACCGTTAATATGGCGCGATTTTAATGAAATTTGACACAAATTTTTTTTATGTTACTTTTAAACGATGTGCAAAATTATACTAGAAAAGGTCCATTATTTCTCATGGGTCCCATACAACCCCTCATTCCAAATATCACCTTGAAAGGCTTTAAACTTACAAATTCTTTGGTATTGTAATCAGAATTGTTAAAATCAAAAGTCGATGTGCGAAATTTCACAAGGGCCGGTCCATAATTTCTTCTAGTTCTCATATAACGCCCACGGAAAAATCCTTTTGGAACGCACTTATCCCACATGGCTGTTAGTACCAGTACAAAATAACTTTTTACGAGGGTCGTTCATTAATTTTTGGTATCTATCACTTATAACCAACAATGTGGTGTACGGTATTTAATAGTCGACCTTGAGCGACTTAACTTAACTTTATTACAATTTTTGTCTTTTTTAGGAGAATTAAAAAAAAAAAAAATAAAAATTTCAAAACAAAATTATTTTAGTGGAAGAAAAAAGAGAGTGAAGTTTATTTCTAGTTAAAGAGGAACTAATGAGTGATGAAATTGTTGTTATTGTTGCTGTTGTTGCAGTTGAATTTACTTGTGTTTCTTGTTTTTATCTTTAAAAACAATTAAAACAGTTAAAAATTTTATTTTATTTTTATTTTAATGGAAAAAAATACGTTGAGTTTTGAAAAAGAGAAATAACGAAAGAATAAACGTTAGAGAGGGGAAGAGAGAGAGAGAAAGAAAGAGTGCAAGAGTATGAATTTAAATTTTTGCTCATATTCATTATTAATGTTTAAAAAAAAAACATTATTGTACTTTTTTCATATTTCTTTTCTTATTTGTTGATAAACACGATTTACAAACAATTACAGTCCAGGAAATTTGTTTAAGGGCAACAAATGCAATTTTTTTTTTAATTAAAATTTATAGAACATTTTTAATAAAAGGAAAATTTAATGCAAATTTTTAATTTAATTTCATTTAGATAAAAATAAAATTTCCTTTAAAAACTAAATGTCCCGTAAACAGTTTCGGCAAAATAAAATTTTAATGAAAAATTTTCTTCTAAATTTAAATTTAAAATTTTAAGGAAATTTTTCTTTAATATAAAAATTTAACAAAATTTCTTTATAAAAAAGATTCAACGGAAAATCTTAAAAAAAATAAAATTAAAATAAAATTTTCCTAAATAAAATTATAAAAAATCTGCATAAATTAAATTTGAAAAAAAGAAAAAAAACATCTATAAAAAATTTAAAGAGAATTTTCTACAATTTTGACGGAAATTTTCTACAAAAAAAATTAAACGAAAATTTTACATAAAAATAAAATTTAAATCCAAGAATTTTTTTCATAAATTTTTCATAAATTTAACAAAAATTTAGCATAAAAATAAAATTTAACAAAAATTTTCCCTAAAAATAAAATTTAATTAAAACTTTCTCTAAAAATAAAATTTAACGAAAATTTTCTCTAAAAATAAAATTTAACGAAAATTTTCTCTAAAAATAAAATTTAACGAAAATTTTCTCTAAAAATAAAATTTAACGAAAATTTTCTCTAAAAATAAAATTTAACGAAAAATAAAATTTAACAAAAATTTTGCATAAAAATAAAATTTAACAAAAATTTTCTCTAAAAATAAATTTTAACGAAAAATAAAATTTAACAAAAATTTTGCATAAAAATAAAATTTAAAAAAAATTTTGCATAAAATAAAATTTAACAAAAATTTTGCCTAAAAATAAAATAAGCGAAAATTTTCTCTAAAAATAAAATTTAAAGAAATTTTTCTTCATTTTCGCTAAAAGAAATTTTAACACCAGCGAGAACAAATTGAACGAGAATTTTCTATAAGCAAAAAAATTCCTTTAAGAAAAAATGTTTTAACATCAAATTTCTTTAAAATAAAATTTAACGAAATTAACAGCTTGAGGGCAATTTTATATAAAATTACAATTTTCTATTAAAATACAAATTTAAGACATTTGACTATATAATCGCAAATTTGAGTCCACCTTCTGTAAAATAACTCAAATTTAAAATAATTTTATATTAAATCACAAATTAAGTACAATTTTCTTTAAAATCAAATATTTAAATAGAATTTAATCATTCATTTAGGACAGATTCTTATAAAATTACAATCTTAAAAGAAATTTAATATAAAGTAATGAAATAGGGATAATTTTCTATATAATCACAAAATTGGGTTAATTTTCTACAATTTAGAAGAAAAAATTAATAAAAAAATAAATATTAATGATCATTTTCCGTAAAAACGCAACTTTAAAATGAGTTTCTATGAAATCGCAAATAAATGAAACATTTTAATAGAATCACTAAATATGATTGTTTCTATAAAATCACAAATGTAAGAAACTTTCTAAAAAGTCACAAATTAAAGAGAATTTTTTATAAACTTTTATGTACTAAAATTTATTATTTAGAGAAAATAAATATTTTATTTAGAAAATTTTTCTAATAAATCTCATATTTTACTCTAATTCACTGACAATGTTCGTTCAAATTCAATTAATTACATTTTTTATAAAATCACGAAATTTATGAAATTCATTTTCATAAAATCATACACTACAGAATTTCTGCCCACAAATTAATGAAAATTTTCTTTGAAATCACAAATTAAGAAAGAAAATTTTCATTAAATTTTATAATTTTATTTAATTAAATTTTTACCTTTAAACAAATCTCCCCCAGTGTTGACAACACTTATTTATTGTTTTGTTTTAGTGAAGAGCAATTTCAGAGTCAGTCACTCACTTAGTTACTTTTCAATACAAAAAATCGCTAGTAGCATGAAAACAGCTGCTAAACAAAGAGGTTTTGTTGTCGTTTTTTTCTCAATATTATGAACTTTTTTTTTTCGTGTTTGGCAAAATTTAGAAGGAGTTTGTGAAAAAGAAAGAAATGAAATAATTAAAAAAAGTGAAAAGAAATTCTAGCCAAAGAAAAGAAGCTAAAAAATGAAAAAAGTGTGAAAATATTTTTGTAAATTAAAACAAAAAGAATGAAAAGATATAAAATGGTGCAATAAATGAATTATTAATCATAAACTGTGAAAACCTTTTTTCTCCAAAAATTTAAAAATAAAATAAAAATAATTAATTGTGTAAATAAATTAAAAAGAGTGTTGTGGCGTGCTGGTGGCTCTTTAAATACAAACAAATTATGGCCACTAACAATAATTGTATTTTGAGATCGAAGAACTCGAGTGCAACCCAAAAACGATGGTCCCAACATATTGTTGCTTCTCCTTACGATGATGTTTGTGTTCTATTGAAATATCAAATTAGACGTCATTCACAAGATGATTTGACGTTAATAAATAAAAAATCTTCACAAATTCCCCCCAAAACTTATTCCACCCTCACACATTATCATCATCAGCACCCTCATCACCATCATGAACATTATAAACATATGATAATTAATAATAATAATGACAATAACAATAACAACAACTTTAATTATAATATTAATAACAACAATAATAACATGAAGAACAACATGTATATCGATAGTGTTTTATTGTTGTCTGCCTCAAATGGTGGACATTCAAGTACAAATAATAAAAATAACTTAAATGAAAATCAAACATTTCAAATTCAAACTGTAATCGACGTTACTTCCGGTTTAACTAAAAATATTTCTAATCATAAAACCAAACAGCAGCAACAACAACAGCAACGACTATTAATTAGTAACGGTAATCAAGTTGTTTGTTGTAATCCCTCAAATGGTCAACAACAAACACAAGAACAACAATTATCATCAAAATCTGATATTAAAAAGAGAAAAAGACTGATACGACCGATCTCATGTTTTGAACCCGGTGATCATGTATGACTTTTATATTTTAATTTCTATTTATACCCTACACCAGCATAAGTGGTTGTGGTATAATGCGTATGATTAAAAATCGCTTCTGAGTCGATTTAACGACGTCCGTCCGCATTCATGCATTCAGGTAGTCTGATCGTAGTTTTAATGATTTCTTAATGAAATTTGGCATTTGTCACTATTTTGGCACAAGTGATGATGGGTCCATTATTTCACATAGACCCCAAATACAAATGTTCCTCCCAGAATGAAGATTTAAGGTCGTAAAAGTCCTCAATAAAATCGATTTTAATGAAATTTGGCGCAAATTAGTCTTGTGATATTCTAAAACAATTATACGAGGATCGGTCCATTTTTTTCATGGGTCCCATGTCACCTTAAAGGGCTTAAATCTCATATATACGTTGGTATTTTAATCAGAATTGTTTAAATCAAGAAAAAAAAAAAAAATAAACAAAAATCAAAGTGCAAAATTTTACGAGGATCGGTCCACAACTTCTTCTAGATCACATGTTAAGCCCTTTTAGAACGCACTAATCCCACATGGATGTTAGTACCAGTATAACACACTGCACTCTTAAGCATAAATAAAAAAAACACCATTAAACGAGGGTGGTTCATTAATTTTTGTTAGCTGGCACTTATAACCAACAATTTGGTGTAGGGTATTAAATAGTCAGGCTTGATCGACTATAATTTTGTACTTGTTGCTTTTCTTTTTAATTTAAGTTTTTTTTCTTAAATTCTAAATCCAACAATAAATTTAATTTACCTTTATTTACATCATTTTCTAAGATCGCGTGTTTTGAAATAATTTTAATTATTTTTTCTAGTTTTAGTTTCATCTTTTATAGAAGTAAAGTTTTTTTTGACCATAATTAAGTCTGAAATATTTGTTCTTTTTATTTATTTTCTTTAGAAAAACAAGGAATTAATGAATGATATTATCACCAGCTGTAAATTGAAAAATGGTAAGTAACTCTAAAAATAAATAACAAAATTATAAAATAAGTTCAATGCACTTTTTTTTAAATTTTATATTCAAAAAAATATTTATAAAAGATTTTCTTGTAATAAAAAATGGATAAATTTTCTCTATGAAAATTTCAGACAAAACCTTTTGAATACGTATACCATTGGTGCGACATTTCGGATAAATTAACGATATTTATTCGAATTTTTTTACAGAAAAAATTCGTCCGAAACTTCCCAGATTAAGAAATTTATTCATAATATTCTGTAAAAATATTTTATCCTAAATTTTGAATATATATTCAGGATAATGACCAATAATTATCCGAAACTGACTATAAAAACGAAATTATCCAAAAGTTCCAAGAAAAAAATATTCATTCAGAAATTTCCTATAAATAGAAAAATGTATACAATATTTTAAATAGAAAAGAAAATTATCCAAAATATTTTTATAAAATTATATAATTGTGGATAATTTTTATAAAAGATTTTGGGTAAAATTTCAGTTTTATGGAAAATTTTGTATAAATTTCTTTTTTATAAAATTTGTTGATAATTTTCTATTTAATATTAAATCTTCGGAAATTTAGAATTTTTTCGGATAAATTTTCGGATGATTTTTTATAAGAATATTTTCGGATAAATTTCTCTTTATGGAAAATTTTACTGAAATTTTTATATAATTTCTTTATAGAAAATTTGCGATCAAATTTCTCTTTATAGAAAATTTTCAATCATATTTCTCTTTAAAGAAAATTTTCGATCACATTTCTCTTTATAGAAAATTTTCGATCACATTTCTTTTTATAGAAAATTTTCGATCACATTTCTCTTTATAGAAAATTTTCAATCATATTTCTCTTTAAAGAAAATTTTCGTTCACATTTCTCTTTATAGAAAATTTTCGATAAAATTTCTCTTTACAGAAAATTTTCGATAAAATTTCTCTTTATAGAAAATTTTTGATAAAATTTCTCTTTATAGAAAATTTTTGATAAAATTTCTCTTTATAGAAAATTTTTGATAAAATTTCTCTTTATAGAAAATTTTTGATAAAATTTCTCTTTATAGAAAATTTTTGATAAAATTTCTCTTTATAGAAAATTTTCTATAAAATTTCTCTTTATAGAAAATTTTCTATAAAATTTCTCTTTATAGAAAATTTTCTATAAAATTTCTCTTTATAGAAAATTTTCTATAAAATTTCTCTTTATAGAAAATTTTCTATAAAATTTCTCTTTATAGAAAATTTTCTATAAAATTTCTCTTTATAGAAAATTTTCTATAAAATTTCTCTTTATAGAAAATTTTCTATAAAATTTTTCTTTATAGAAAATTTTCTATAAAATTTCTCTTTATAGAAAATTTTCTATAAAATTTCTCTTTATAGAAAATTTTCTATAAAATTTCTCTTTATAGAAAATTTTCTATAAAATTTCTCTTTATAGAAAATTTTCTATAAAATTTCTCTTTATAGAAAATTTTCGATAAAATTTCTCTTTATAGAAAATTTTCGATAAAATTTCTCTTTATAGAAAATTTTCGATAAAATTTCTCTTTATAGAAAATTTTCGATAAAATTTCTCTTTATAGAAAATTTTCGATAAAATTTCTCTTTATAGAAAATTTTCGATAAAATTTCTCTTTATAGAAAATTTTCGATAAAATTTCTCTTTATAGAAAATTTTCGATAAAATTTCTCTTTATAGAAAATTTTCGATAAAATTTCTCTTTATAGAAAATTTTCGATAAAATTTCTTTTTATAGAAAATTTTCGATAAAATTTCTCTTTATAGAAAATTTTCGATAAAATCTCTTTCTATAGAAAACTTTCGATAAAATCTCTTTCTATAGAAAATTTTCGATAAAATCTCTTTCTATACAAAATTTTCGATAAATTTTCTTTTTATAGAAAATTTTCGATAAATTTTCTTTTTATAGAAAATTTTCGATAAATTTTCTTTTTATAGAAAATTTTCGATAAATTTTCTTTTTATAGAAAATTTTCGATAAATTTTCTTTTTATAGAAAATTTCGATAAATTTTCTTTTTATAGAAAATTTTCGATAAATTTTCTTTTTATAGAAAATTTTCGATAAATTTTCTTTTTATAGAAAATTTTCGATAAATTTTCTTTTTATAGAAAATTTTCGATAAATTTTCTTTTTATAGAAAATTTTCGATAAATTTTCTTTTTATAGAAAATTTTCGATAAATTTTCTTTTTATAGAAAATTTTCGATAAATTTTCTTTTTATAGAAAATTTTCGATAAATTTTCTTTTTATAGAAAATTTTCGATAAATTTTCTTTTTATAGAAAATTTTCGATAAATTTTCTTTTTATAGAAAATTTTCGATAAATTTTCTTTTTATAGAAAATTTTCGATAAATTTTCTTTTTATAGAAAATTTTCGATAAATTTTCTTTTTATAGAAAATTTTCGATAAATTTTCTTTTTATAGAAAATTTTCGATAAATTTTCTTTTTATAGAAAATTTTCGATAAAATTTCTCTTTATAGAAAATTTTCGATAAAATCTCTTTCTATAGAAAATTTTCGATAAAATCTCTTTCTATAGAAAATTTTCGATAAAATCTTTTTCTATAGAAAATTTTCGATAAAATTTCTTTCTATAGAAAATTTTCGATAAAATTTCTTTCTATAGAAAATTTTCGATAAAATTTCTTTCTATAGAAAATTTTCGATAAAATTTCTTTCTATAGAAAATTTTCGATAAAATTTCTTTATATAGAAAATTTTCGATAAAATTTCTTCAAAAAAAAAAAAAAAAATAGAAAATTTTCGATAAATTTTCTCTTTATAGAAAATTTTCCATAAAATTTCTTTTTATAGAAAATTTTCGATAAAATTTCTTTTTATAGAAAATTTTCGATAAAATTTCTTTTTATAGAAAATTTTCGATAAAATTTCTTTTTATAGAAAATTGTCGATAAAATTTCTTTTTATAGAAAATTTTCGATAAAATTTCTTTTTATAGAAAATTTTCGATAAAATTTCTTTCTATAGAAAATTTTCGATAAAATTTCTTTCTATAGAAAATTTTCGATAAAATTTCTTTCTATAGAAAATTTTCGATAAAATTTCTTTCTATAGAAAATTTTCGATAAAATTTCTTTCTATAGAAAATTTTCGATAAAATTTCTTTCTATAGAAAATTTTCGATAAAATTTCTTTCTATAGAAAATTTTCGATAAAATTTCTTTCTATAGAAAATTTTCGATAAAATTTCTTTCTATAGAAAATTTTCGATAAAATTTCTTTTATAGAAAATTTTCGATAAAATTTCTTTCTATAGAAAATTTTCGATAAAATTTCTTTTTATAGAAAATTTTCGATAAAATTTCTTTCTATAGAAATTTTCGATAAATTTTCTTTTATAGAAAATTTTCGATAAATTTTCTTATTATAGAAAATTTTCGATAAATTTTCTTATTATAGAAAATTTTCGATAAATTTTCTTATTATAGAAAATTTTCGACAAATTTTCTTTTTACAGAAAATTTTCGATAAATTTTCTTTTTATAGAAAATTTTCGATAAATTTTCTTTTTATAGAAAATTTTCGATAAATTTTCTTTTTATAGAAAATTTTCGATAAATTTTCTTTTTATAGAAAATTTTCGATAAATTTTCTTTTTATAGAAAATTTTCGATAAATTTCTTTTTATAGAAAATTTTCCATAAATTTTCTTTTTATAGAAAATTTTCCATAAATTTTCTTTTTATAGAAAATTTTCCATAAATTTTCTTTTTATAGAAATTTTCGAAAAATTTCTTTCTATAGAAAATTTCTGATAAATTTTCTTTCTATAGAAAATTTCTGATAAATTTTCTTTCTATAGAAAATTTCTAATAAATTTTCTTTCTATAGAAAATTTCTAATAAATTTTCTTTCTATAGAAAATTTCTGATAAATTTTCTTTCTATAGAAAATTTCTGATAAATTTTCTTTCTATAGAAAATTTCTGATAAATTTTCTTTCTATAGAAAGTTTCTGATAAATTTCTTTCTATAGAAAATTTTCGATAAAATTTCTTTCTATAGAAAATTTTCGATCAAATTTCTTCCGATAGAAAAATTTCAATAAATTTTCTTTTTATAGATAATTATCGATAAAATTTTCTTTCTATAAAAAATTTTCTTTTATAGAAAATTTTTGGATAAATTTTCTTTTTTAGGAAAATTTTCTTTTTATAGAAAATTTTAGTATAAATTTTCCTTTGAAACAAAATTTTCGAATAAATTTTCTTTTCATAGAAAATTTTCGTATAAATTTTCTTTTCATAGAAAACTTTCGAATAAAATTTCTTTTCATAGAAAATTTTCGAATAAAATTTCTTTTCATAGAAAATTTTCGAAAAATTTTCTTTTTGAAGAAAATTTTGGATAATTTTTATAATAAAACACTTTTTTTGATAAATATTTCTTGTTATACAAAATTTCGGATAAAGTTTTATGTATGGAAAATTTTTAATAAATAAATTTTTCTTTTCCGAAAATATAGGAAAATATTTCTGGCAGAAAAAAAAACAAATTTTTATTAGTAAATTTTATTTAAATTTATAATTTTTGATAACTTGAATTAATTCTTTTGCAAACGTTAATCTTCTGTTATTTAATCTTTGACTTTTGCTAACGAGTTTTTGTTTAATTTAGATGTTCAACTATTTTAAATATTATTTCTTTTTTTTTAATTTTGGTTGTTTTTATTTATCTCTTTTTTTATTTTTGAAAATAATCTTAATTTCATCAAACAATAGTTTAAGTCTGAAAAGTTTTTGATTTTATTAGTTTCTTTTCTAATTCTTCTATTCTATTCTTTTTTTCTTTTGATTCTTAAGAAATCATATTTGAAATCTTAACATTTCATCCATTCGTTCATTTGTTCATAAGTTATCGCTCTATTTTATTTAATTGTTTGTTGAAATTTTGTTGACCTCAAACAATAACAATAAAAAAATTACCAAAAACAAACAACAACAAACACAGAAAGTTTATTTCAATGTAAAATGTAAATAAACTTTTATCTCTTAAAAACCAAATGGAATACAACAACAACAACAACAAATACAAAATATATACAAACAAACGAGCGAACGAACGAATAAATTGTTTCAATAGAAACTCGAAAAAACCGCATTCGAATTTAAATTTAAATAAATTCATTCTAATCTTGACCTTGAATTGGAAATGAATTAATTTCCAAACAAACTCTAACCCCTCCCCCCCCTGACCACCCATCCTACACCCCACCAAGTAAACAATTAAAATATCTCTATGGCAGAATTAAAGTTAAAAAGTTAAATTTACTTAAAACATTTTTAATTTTAATAAACAAAACTTTTTTTAAAAACAGAAAATCACCAGAAGACAAATTTCAATTGTGAATTAATTAATTTAACTGTAAAAGACTGGACAATCAAGCACACACATACACACACACACACCAGAGACAGACAGAGATATAATTTGGGAATAGAAATTTCAAAATTTTATAAATTTAATTCAATTAAATGAATAAAAACAACAACAAAAACAACAACCGAAACAAATAATAAATATTCAAATGTTACACTTATTTTGAAAACAAACAAACAAACAAAAACCGTTAATTTGAAATTCATAATCGAACAAAAAAAAAACACACACAAACAATTAAAGTTGAAATCAAATTATTCAACATAATTTTGTAATTAATCCCATTTTTATACCCCTCACCACCACAAGACGGTATATTAACTTTGTAATTTCGTGTGTAACTCTAAGAAGGAATCATCTGAGCCCTTTAATGTATTTATATATATTCTAGCATCTAATCAAAATCTGAGTCGATTTTGCTATCTGTCCGTCTGTCTATATATCTGTTGTTGGCACCATCACATCCACAATAATTGACAGAGCACAATGCAATTTGGCTTGAGTATTTGGTGAATTCATTAAAAATTTCCCATTAACAACCAGCAAAATCGGTTTAGTATATCAAAAGATATAGACCGATATCTGAGACAACCTCTAACTTTCAAGCGAAGAACTTTTGCAAAATTATGATATTAAACTTCATTACCATTCCAAAAATTATATTGCCTAAATCTGTGACTGTATGCGTTAGTGTGTATGTACGAACATAACGTATTTACTTCATATACATTTATGGTGGAGTCTACTGAAGGCTCAGCATAGCCGAATATAGCACATTTACTTGTTAAATTTATCTTCATTAAAAATTTATTTATGAACAAAAAACTGAAAAACTCAATTTATTAAAACAAACTTTTACCCGGTGCGCTTTGCTGCACAAAAATTCTCAAAAAACACGAGATATATTAAAAAAAAGTTTTTGGAACCAAATTCAAATTGTCTCTCTTTGGTTGTTCTTAAGATATTCGATAATCAATAATTGCTACTTCTCACCACAACATTCTCCCCCCCCATTCCTTACCAGTAAAAACACTTCCTTTAGAAAGTGATTGAGACCTAAATTTAGAGCTTTCGCTTGTATAAGTCTTTAAATATGTACCCCTCCCCCTGGTTCTATCAGTCCTCAGTTCCTTAAAGAACACCAAATTTCAGGAATTTCCCCCTCTGATCCTATTTTTAATAGATTATGTTACTTAGGGGAATATTGATATTATTCTGTGAAAATTTCATCAAAATTGGCTCAGCCGTTTTGCAGTCCATACGTTACATACATACACTCACCCTATTTAATAAATTTATATAGATTTTCCATAAAATACTAAATGTAAAATATTTTTTTTTTAATTTATTGTTTTTGTTGTTGTTTTTATTTAAATTGTAATAAATAAACAAATGAATTTGAATTATGAATTCGAATGAATTAAAAGAATTAAAATTAGAAAAAAATAATTTCAATTTGATAAATTTTTATTATAAAAATTTCATAATAAATTACAGAGGCAAATCTTTTTTGAAAGGCGCCAGTCAGGGTATGGAATTTTTTTTTCTAAATAGTAAAAGGAAAATGTTATCTAAAATTTGCCATAATAAACTATTAATGCAAAATTTGCTATAAAAAGAAATTTATCAGGAATTTTCTAAAGAAAATTATATTTACAAAGAATTTTTAATAAAAAAATTACAATTGAAATTTTAAATAAATGAAAAACTTTTCCCGACTTTGCTATAAAAAGAGAATTTATGACAAAAAAAAAGTAGTGAGAACGAAAAATGTTTAACACAAATTTTCATTAAAATGTTTAATCCAAATACGATGTGAAATTAAAGTCAAGTGAAAAATATTCTTGATGCAAAATGGATAATGTATCGTATGCTCTGGCAGATTTTTAATGTTGAAGAAAATCAGTCAAAGTTTCCCAAAAAATTCTTGGTATCGCAAGCAATATGCAGTTGCGACAAAAGAAGAAAATCATTTGTTATAAAGGGTTCTATAACTACCGATTTTTAAATCAAGGAATGTTTACAAAAACGGCTGCTTTCAGCCTTTTTTGTCCACTATTTTAGATATGACTTGGCATCCATTTTGTAAATAAGCGTGGTACTTGAGTGTTGCAAGAACAATATTATGGTATTTATAACATCTTTCAAATTACCCGGAGTTAAGGCCAGTGGAGAAATGTTAGGTTCTTCTTAAACAGAGAGCAAAGTGACACTATAAAAACGTTAATGAAAGGGAAAAAATAAAAATGTTGTATGTGAACATTTTTTTCGATCTCACTTTTCAAGAAGAGACAATTTATCCGAGTTTATTATAAAATATATCGCAAATTTCCTCTGAAATGTCAATTTGTTTGAAATTTAAAATAAAAAGAAAATTTATCAGAAATTTTCTATAAAAAGAAATGAATATTTATCCGAAATTTTCAAGTAAAGGAAAATATATAATTTTCTGAAAAACATAATCGACATTTTCTATTAAAAGAAATATATCAGAAATTTTAGAAAATAAACTTGATTAACAATTTTTTATAAAAATGTATAAAAAAATTTCTAATAAAATTTATCGAAAATGTCTGAAAAAAAGATAATTTATCCGAAATTTTGTATAAAAAATAAAATTTATCCGAAATTTTCTATAAAAATACATTTTTCAGAATTTTTATAAAAAATAAAATTATCCGAAATTTCTATAAAAATTATTTTTTTCAGAATTTTCTATAAAATGAAATTTATCCGAAAATGTCTAAAAAAGATAATTTATCCGAAATTTTCTATTAATATAAAATTTATCCGAAAATTTTCTATTAATTTAAAATTTATCCGAAAATTTTCTATTAATATAAAATTTATCCGGAAATTTTCTATTAAAATAAAATTTATCCGAAAATTTATATTAATATAAAATTTATCCGAAATTTTCTATAAATTAAAAATTTATCCCAAATTTTCTATTAGTATAAAAATTTATCCCAAATTTTCTATTAATATAAATTTATCCCAAATTTTCTATTAATATAAAATTTATCCGAAAATTTTCTATTAATATAAAATTTATCCGAAATTTTCTATTAATATAAAATTTATCCGAAAATTTCTATTAATATAAAATTTATCCGAAAATTTTCTATTAATATAAAATTATCCGAAAATTTTCTTTAATATAAATTTATCCGAAAATTTATATTAATATAAAATTTATCCGAAATTTTCAATAAATTAAAAAATTTATCCGAAATTTTCTAGAAGAAAATTATCCAAAATTTTCTATTAGTATAAAATTTATCCAAAATTTTCTATTAGTATAAAATTTATCCGAAATTTTCTATTAATATAAAATTTATCCGAAATTTTCTATTAATATAAATGTATCCGAAAATTTTCTATTAATAAAAAATGTATCCGAAATTTCTATTAATAAAAAATGTATCCGAAATTTTCTATTAATAAAAAATGTATCCGAAATTTTCTATTAATAAAAAATTTATCCGAAATTTTTATTAATATAATTTATCCGAAATTTTCTATTAATATAAAATTGATCCAAAATTTTCAATAAAATGGAAATAAAACCGTAATTGCTAGAAAAAGAAATTTATCCAAAATTTTTCATAAAAAGAAAATTCATTCCAAATTTCATATAAACAAATTTATTGCAAAATAACAAAAAATTTTTATTATTCTCTTTTGTATTTTAAATATCATTTTTTCATTCTCTTTTCCTCTTTTTCCTTTATAGGTTTTGGTCCTTCTGTTTCAACAACAACAAACAAATTCATCACCCACAAAACGACCACTAAGTCCAGATCATCCAAATCCGGCATTACCAATAACAGAGGTAAGTTTTTACTACTTTTTACTTGCTTTTTTATTAGTTTCACATAATTTCTTTTATTATCCTTTCACACTTGTTATGACATTTATTAAGGATTTTGTTTTCGTTTTTTTTCATATCATAACAACAACTTTTGTTGTTGACACAACAAAATTGTAATTTAAATCTTAGTTGTGGTAAACTTTTAATTACTTTGTTTCAGTCATCATAACTAGAAAAAGGTGTTATTATGATTACCAAAAGTATATAATAAAGGTTTCTTTTAAACTAATAACATAAATTAAGGATGAGTTATAATACTCTGGTTACTATTAAAGTTCTTTAGTCTCCATATCGAGTTGTTTTAAATTAATCACTTTAAATTAGTATTAAAATAATTTACACTCTTTTTTTCCACTTCTAAGCCATAAATTTCCGCCATTTAAGTTGTTTTCTATTTTTGTCTAACTTAATACGAGTAATTATAAAAATATAATTTAATTTTAATTATTATTATTAACTGAAAATTGTTTGTTCTCTTTTTTCTCTATTTTATCTTCTTCTTCTCTAGTCTCCTAGTCCTGCTATGAATCGCATGGGATGGGCTTTACGGACATTATTGGTTGCTGACAGTTCAAGTTGTTTAAAGGATAGAAAAGTGAGTATCAAATGTTATCATACATTTCATCTCAAAACGACTACAAAGCAAAGGAGCAAAACTGAAAGAGGATCATTTCAATAAAAATAATATTTAATGTTAATTTAATTACATTTAAGTCGAAAGATAAAATAACACAATTAAACGCAACCACCGTCCCCCCTTTTTACATAAAATAAACAAAAACATTCACACACACTGTCACTTAATAGAAATACAGCAGAAATTTAATATAATGAAAAACATGGAACTTCTTATTATAGGAAATTTTGTAACAGTTTCCTTTTTTAGAGAAATTTTCCCTTTAGATGAAAAAATTTTCCTTTGAGAGAAAATTTTCTCAATATTTCGTTTTAATTTGTTTAAAATTTCTTTTTAGTGGAAAAATTCTAAAAATTCCTTTTAAGTAAAATTTTCTAAAAATTTCCTTTTAAGAGGAAAATTTCTAAAAATTTCCTTTTAAGAGAAAATTTTCTAAAAATTTCCTCTTTATAAGAAATTTCTTAAAATTTCTTATAAAGAAAAAAAGGAAATTTTTAGTAAATTTCTTATAAAAAGAAAAGCTTTTTAAAATTTATAGGAAATTTTCAAAAATTTTCTCTTTATAGGAAATTTCTAAAAATTTATTCTTTATAGGAAATTTTTTAAAAATTTTCTCTTTATAGGAAATTTTTTAAAAATTTTCTCTTTATAGGAAATTTTTATAAAAATTTTCTCTTTATAGGAAATTTTATAAAAATTCCTCTTTATAGGATAATTTTATAAAAATTTCCTCTTTATAGGATTTTATAAAAATTTCCTCTTTATAGAAATTTATAAAAATTTCCCTCTTATATAGAAATTTATTAAAAATTCCTCTTTATAGCAAATTTTCTAAAATGTCCTATTTATAGGAGACTTTCTAAAAATTTCATGTTTATAGTAAATTTTCTAAAAATTTCATGTTTATAGTAAATTTTTATAGGAAATTTTCTCAAAATTAACTTTTTTATAGGAAATTTTCTCAAAATTTCCTTTTTTATAGGAAATTTTCTCGAAATTTCCTTTTTTATAGGAAAATTTCTCAAAATTTCCTTTTTTATAGGAAATTTCTCAAAATTCCTTTTTGTAGGAATTTTCTCAAAATTTCCTTTTTTGTAGGAAATTTTCTCAAAATTTCCTTTTTTGTAGGAAATTTTCTCAAAATTTCCTTTTTTGTAGGAAATTTTCTCAAAATTTCCTTTTTTATAGGAAATTTCTCAAAATTTCCTTTTTTATAGAAAATTTTCTCAAAATTTCCATTTTTATAGAAAATTTTCTCAAAATTTCCATTTTTGTAAAAAATTTTCTCAAAATTTCCATTTTTGTAGAAAATTTTCTCTTTTTTATAAAAATTTTCATAAATTTCCTTTTTTATAGAAAATTTTTCATAAATTTCCTTTTTTATAGAGAATTTTCATACATTTTATTTTTGTACGAAATTTTTCATAAATTTCCTTTTTTTAAAAAAAATTTCCATAAGTATCCTTTTCTAAAGGAAATTTTCCATAAATTTCCTTTTTTAAAGGAAATTTTGATGAAATTTTCTTCTTATAGGAATTTCTTGAGAAATTTCATTTTCAAAGGTAATTTTAGATAAATTTTATTTTTAAGGGAAATTTTTTTAGAAATTTCCCTCTTAAAGATAATTTTAGATAAATTTTCTTTTTAACTTTAAAAAATTTCTTTCTTATAGAACATTTTTGATAAATTCCCTATTGATAGGAAATTTTTGCTGAATGTCCTTTTCAAAGGATTTTTTCTTTCTGATAAACTTGTTAAAGTTATGGAAAATTTTTCTTTAAATTGGGTCTCCTTGTTATCGCAGTTAGAAAAATTCTGCTGGACAAAACACGTTTTGTTGGGAGGGAGTGTCTTCTGGGTGTGGGACCTAAAGGTGTGCGTGTGCGTGTGTGTATGTTTGTAATCTCGAGTGCCTGGTTTCTTCGATAAAGTTAAATTAAAAGCAGCTGTTAACATTTAATTAATAAAAAGAAGAAGAACTTCAGTTTTTATGTTCATTTCCAAAAAACAGTAGTTTGGGAATTTCAATGTGAAAAGTGTTAAAGTAATTATAACACTAACACTCTAACACACACGCTCACATACACACAAATAATAAAATATTTTCTCTCCCGGTAAAAATGTGATTAATTTGAACAATTTAAATAATGTTTGTTGTTATTTTCATTATGATGAAATGATGTTATTTTTCCTGCCACAAAATGTTGCTCATTAAATTGTTAGTTATTACACACATACACACACTCATACATACATTCATACATACATAATACTTAACTACAAGAATTTATTTTCATTTTGTTTTTGTTTTTATTTTTATTTGTTTTTAGGTTTCTGGTAAACTCATACGTAAGTGTGCTCCTGGTACCGAACTAGTGGATTGGTTGGTAAATTTATCGCCCATTGTGCATACAAGAGCCCAAGCGGCTGGCATGTGGCAGGCTTTATTAGAGGAAGGCATATTATCACACGGTAAATAGATGTACAAAATTTAATGGATTTATTTTGTTTTCTCTATTTTTTTCCTTTCACTCTCATTCATCTATTTTACTCACACACATTTACATTAAGTAGAATAATATTTATGTATTTGTTAGCTAATATGTATGTGTGTTCGGTTTTAATTTTGTATTGAAGCTTAAAATTATTTTTAGATATTTTTGTTGCTTAAAGCATCATTTAATAAAATTAAATTATTTTCTCAGCTGCCTAAATGTAGGCAATATTTTGTTTAGAAATTAAAGCCCAAAGTAGGCTTTAGAAATATTATGTAGTATGATCTTAAACTATAAATACTTAATATTTTTATGTGAACTAAAATATTTTAAATTTAAATATTTTACAGTTCTTTATTTTATATTTTTTTCTGCAAAATATTTATATTTCATTTGTAATGACATAAAATCCTCCGCCAGGGTCTAAAGTAAATAGGAGATTTGCAAATGAAAAAAAGATAAAAGATTACAGCGATAAAAGTCTGCAAAATAAGATAGAAAATCTTATTCAATTTGCTATACGATTTTCGTAATCTTAAGGAAAATTCAAAGAGAATTTAAATATTTTTTTTAATTTACAGAATTTTTTATAAATGAAAATTCCTTAAGGAAAACTTTCAAAAAAATAATAAATTTGATAAAAATGTCCATTAAAAGGATTTACTACCGCTAAATCTGAAATTCTAATGAATTTTCAATAAAAATAATTCTGTTCACATTATATTTCACATTT
>PYHX02000494.1:81435711-81483622 GCA_004302925.2 Cochliomyia hominivorax | reverse complement strand
ATTATTTCTCATGGGTCCCATACAACCCTCATTCCAAATATCACCTTGAAAGGCTTTAAACTTACAAATTCTTTGGTATTGTAATCAGAATTGTTAAAATCAAAAGTCGATGTGCGAAATTTCACAAGGGCCGGTCCATAATTTCTTCTAGTTCTCATATAACGCCCACGGAAAAATCCTTTTGGAACGCACTTATCCCACATGGCTGTTAGTACCAGTACAAAATAACTTTTTACGAGGGTCGTTCATTAATTTTTGGTATCTATCACTTATAACCAACAATGTGGTGTACGGTATTTAATAGTCGACCTTGAGCGACTTAACTTAACTTTATTACAATTTTTGTCTTTTTTAGGAGAATTAAAAAAAAAAAAAATAAAAATTTCAAACAAAATTATTTTAGTGGAAGAAAAAAGAGAGTGAAGTTTATTTCTAGTTAAAGAGGAACTAATGAGTGATGAAATTGTTGTTATTGTTGCTGTTGTTGCAGTTGAATTTACTTGTGTTTCTTGTTTTATCTTTAAAAACAATTAAAACAGTTAAAAATTTTATTTATTTTTATTTTAATGGAAAAAAATACGTTGAGTTTTGAAAAAAGAGAAATAACGAAAGAATAAACGTTAGAGAGGGGAAGAGAGAGAGAGAAAGAAAGAGTGCAAGAGTATGAATTTAAATTTTTGCTCATATTCATTATTAATGTTTAAAAAAAAAACATTATTGTACTTTTTTCATATTTCTTTTCTTATTTGTTGATAAACACGATTTACAAACAATTACAGTCCAGGAAATTTGTTTAAGGGCAACAAATGCAATTTTTTTTTTAATTAAAATTTATAGAACATTTTTAATAAAGGAAAATTTAATGCAAATTTTTAATTTAATTTCATTTAGATAAAAATAAAATTTCCTTTAAAAACTAAATGTCCCGTAAACAGTTTCGGCAAAATAAAATTTTAATGAAAAATTTTCTTCTAAATTTAAATTTAAAATTTTAAGGAAATTTTTCTTTAATATAAAAATTTAACAAAATTTCTTTATAAAAAAGATTCAACGGAAAATCTTAAAAAAAATAAAATTAAAATAAAATTTTCCTAAATAAAATTATAAAAAATCTGCATAAATTAAATTTGAAAAAAAGAAAAAAAACATCTATAAAAAATTTAAAGAGAATTTTCTACAATTTTGACGGAAATTTTCTACAAAAAAAATTAAACGAAAATTTTACATAAAAATAAAATTTAAATCCAAGAATTTTTTCATAAATTTTTCATAAATTTAACAAAAATTTAGCATAAAAATAAAATTTAACAAAAATTTTCCCTAAAAATAAATTTAATTAAAACTTTCTCTAAAAATAAAATTTAACGAAAATTTTCTCTAAAAATAAAATTTAACGAAAATTTTCTCTAAAAATAAAATTTAACGAAAATTTTCTCTAAAAATAAAATTTAACGAAAATTTTCTCTAAAAATAAAATTTAACGAAAAATAAAATTTAACAAAAATTTTGCATAAAAATAAAATTTAACAAAAATTTTCTCTAAAAATAAATTTTAACGAAAAATAAAATTTAACAAAAATTTTGCATAAAAATAAAATTTAAAAAAAATTTTGCATAAAATAAAATTTAACAAAAATTTTGCCTAAAAATAAAATAAGCGAAAATTTTCTCTAAAAATAAAATTTAAAGAAATTTTTCTTCATTTTCGCTAAAAGAAATTTTAACACCAGCGAGAACAAATTGAACGAGAATTTTCTATAAGCAAAAAAATTCCTTTAAGAAAAAATGTTTTAACATCAAATTTCTTTAAAATAAAATTTAACGAAATTAACAGCTTGAGGGCAATTTTATATAAAATTACAATTTTCTATTAAAATACAAATTTAAGACATTTGACTATATAATCGCAAATTTGAGTCCACCTTCTGTAAAATAACTCAAATTTAAAATAATTTTATATTAAATCACAAATTAAGTACAATTTTCTTTAAAATCAAATATTTAAATAGAATTTAATCATTCATTTAGGACAGATTCTTATAAAATTACAATCTTAAAAGAAATTTAATATAAAGTAATGAAATAGGGATAATTTTCTATATAATCACAAAATTGGGTTAATTTTCTACAATTTAGAAGAAAAAATTAATAAAAAAATAAATATTAATGATCATTTTCCGTAAAAACGCAACTTTAAAATGAGTTTCTATGAAATCGCAAATAAATGAAACATTTTAATAGAATCACTAAATATGATTGTTTCTATAAAATCACAAATGTAAGAAACTTTCTAAAAGTCACAAATTAAAGAGAATTTTTTATAAACTTTTATGTACTAAAATTTATTATTTAGAGAAAATAAATATTTTATTTAGAAAATTTTTCTAATAAATCTCATATTTTACTCTAATTCACTGACAATGTTCGTTCAAATTCAATTAATTACATTTTTTATAAAATCACGAAATTTATGAAATTCATTTTCATAAAATCATACACTACAGAATTTCTGCCCACAAATTAATGAAAATTTTCTTTGAAATCACAAATTAAGAAAGAAAATTTTCATTAAATTTTATAATTTTATTTAATTAAATTTTTACCTTTAAACAAATCTCCCCCAGTGTTGACAACACTTATTTATTGTTTTGTTTTAGTGAAGAGCAATTTCAGAGTCAGTCACTCACTTAGTTACTTTTCAATACAAAAAATCGCTAGTAGCATGAAAACAGCTGCTAAACAAAGAGGTTTTGTTGTCGTTTTTTTCTCAATATTATGAACTTTTTTTTTCGTGTTTGGCAAAATTTAGAAGGAGTTTGTGAAAAAGAAAGAAATGAAATAATTAAAAAAAGTGAAAAGAAATTCTAGCCAAAGAAAAGAAGCTAAAAAATGAAAAAAGTGTGAAAATATTTTTGTAAATTAAAACAAAAAGAATGAAAAGATATAAAATGGTGCAATAAATGAATTATTAATCATAAACTGTGAAAACCTTTTTTCTCCAAAAATTTAAAAATAAAATAAAAATAATTAATTGTGTAAATAAATTAAAAAGAGTGTTGTGGCGTGCTGGTGGCTCTTTAAATACAAACAAATTATGGCCACTAACAATAATTGTATTTTGAGATCGAAGAACTCGAGTGCAACCCAAAAACGATGGTCCCAACATATTGTTGCTTCTCCTTACGATGATGTTTGTGTTCTATTGAAATATCAAATTAGACGTCATTCACAAGATGATTTGACGTTAATAAATAAAAAATCTTCACAAATTCCCCCCAAAACTTATTCCACCCTCACACATTATCATCATCAGCACCCTCATCACCATCATGAACATTATAAACATATGATAATTAATAATAATAATGACAATAACAATAACAACAACTTTAATTATAATATTAATAACAACAATAATAACATGAAGAACAACATGTATATCGATAGTGTTTTATTGTTGTCTGCCTCAAATGGTGGACATTCAAGTACAAATAATAAAAATAACTTAAATGAAAATCAAACATTTCAAATTCAAACTGTAATCGACGTTACTTCCGGTTTAACTAAAAATATTTCTAATCATAAAACCAAACAGCAGCAACAACAACAGCAACGACTATTAATTAGTAACGGTAATCAAGTTGTTTGTTGTAATCCCTCAAATGGTCAACAACAAACACAAGAACAACAATTATCATCAAAATCTGATATTAAAAAGAGAAAAAGACTGATACGACCGATCTCATGTTTTGAACCCGGTGATCATGTATGACTTTTATATTTTAATTTCTATTTATACCCTACACCAGCATAAGTGGTTGTGGTATAATGCGTATGATTAAAAATCGCTTCTGAGTCGATTTAACGACGTCCGTCCGCATTCATGCATTCAGGTAGTCTGATCGTAGTTTTAATGATTTCTTAATGAAATTTGGCATTTGTCACTATTTTGGCACAAGTGATGATGGGTCCATTATTTCACATAGACCCCAAATACAAATGTTCCTCCCAGAATGAAGATTTAAGGTCGTAAAAGTCCTCAATAAAATCGATTTTAATGAAATTTGGCGCAAATTAGTCTTGTGATATTCTAAAACAATTATACGAGGATCGGTCCATTTTTTTCATGGGTCCCATGTCACCTTAAAGGGCTTAAATCTCATATATACGTTGGTATTTTAATCAGAATTGTTTAAATCAAGAAAAAAAAAAAAAATAAACAAAAATCAAAGTGCAAAATTTTACGAGGATCGGTCCACAACTTCTTCTAGATCACATGTTAAGCCCTTTTAGAACGCACTAATCCCACATGGATGTTAGTACCAGTATAACACACTGCACTCTTAAGCATAAATAAAAAAAACACCATTAAACGAGGGTGGTTCATTAATTTTTGTTAGCTGGCACTTATAACCAACAATTTGGTGTAGGGTATTAAATAGTCAGGCTTGATCGACTATAATTTTGTACTTGTTGCTTTTCTTTTTAATTTAAGTTTTTTTTCTTAAATTCTAAATCCAACAATAAATTTAATTTACCTTTATTTACATCATTTTCTAAGATCGCGTGTTTTGAAATAATTTTAATTATTTTTTCTAGTTTTAGTTTCATCTTTTATAGAAGTAAAGTTTTTTTTGACCATAATTAAGTCTGAAATATTTGTTCTTTTTATTTATTTTCTTTAGAAAAACAAGGAATTAATGAATGATATTATCACCAGCTGTAAATTGAAAAATGGTAAGTAACTCTAAAAATAAATAACAAAATTATAAAATAAGTTCAATGCACTTTTTTTTAAATTTTATATTCAAAAAAATATTTATAAAAGATTTTCTTGTAATAAAAAATGGATAAATTTTCTCTATGAAAATTTCAGACAAAACCTTTTGAATACGTATACCATTGGTGCGACATTTCGGATAAATTAACGATATTTATTCGAATTTTTTTACAGAAAAAATTCGTCCGAAACTTCCCAGATTAAGAAATTTATTCATAATATTCTGTAAAAATATTTTATCCTAAATTTTGAATATATATTCAGGATAATGACCAATAATTATCCGAAACTGACTATAAAAACGAAATTATCCAAAAGTTCCAAGAAAAAAATATTCATTCAGAAATTTCCTATAAATAGAAAAATGTATACAATATTTTAAATAGAAAAGAAAATTATCCAAAATATTTTTATAAAATTATATAATTGTGGATAATTTTTATAAAAGATTTTGGGTAAAATTTCAGTTTTATGGAAAATTTTGTATAAATTTCTTTTTTATAAAATTTGTTGATAATTTTCTATTTAATATTAAATCTTCGGAAATTTAGAATTTTTTCGGATAAATTTTCGGATGATTTTTTATAAGAATATTTTCGGATAAATTTCTCTTTATGGAAAATTTTACTGAAATTTTTATATAATTTCTTTATAGAAAATTTGCGATCAAATTTCTCTTTATAGAAAATTTTCAATCATATTTCTCTTTAAAGAAAATTTTCGATCACATTTCTCTTTATAGAAAATTTTCGATCACATTTCTTTTTATAGAAAATTTTCGATCACATTTCTCTTTATAGAAAATTTTCAATCATATTTCTCTTTAAAGAAAATTTTCGTTCACATTTCTCTTTATAGAAAATTTTCGATAAAATTTCTCTTTACAGAAAATTTTCGATAAAATTTCTCTTTATAGAAAATTTTTGATAAAATTTCTCTTTATAGAAAATTTTTGATAAAATTTCTCTTTATAGAAAATTTTTGATAAAATTTCTCTTTATAGAAAATTTTTGATAAAATTTCTCTTTATAGAAAATTTTTGATAAAATTTCTCTTTATAGAAAATTTTCTATAAAATTTCTCTTTATAGAAAATTTTCTATAAAATTTCTCTTTATAGAAAATTTTCTATAAAATTTCTCTTTATAGAAAATTTTCTATAAAATTTCTCTTTATAGAAAATTTTCTATAAAATTTCTCTTTATAGAAAATTTTCTATAAAATTTCTCTTTATAGAAAATTTTCTATAAAATTTCTCTTTATAGAAAATTTTCTATAAAATTTTTCTTTATAGAAAATTTTCTATAAAATTTCTCTTTATAGAAAATTTTCTATAAAATTTCTCTTTATAGAAAATTTTCTATAAAATTTCTCTTTATAGAAAATTTTCTATAAAATTTCTCTTTATAGAAAATTTTCTATAAAATTTCTCTTTATAGAAAATTTTCGATAAAATTTCTCTTTATAGAAAATTTTCGATAAAATTTCTCTTTATAGAAAATTTTCGATAAAATTTCTCTTTATAGAAAATTTTCGATAAAATTTCTCTTTATAGAAAATTTTCGATAAAATTTCTCTTTATAGAAAATTTTCGATAAAATTTCTCTTTATAGAAAATTTTCGATAAAATTTCTCTTTATAGAAAATTTTCGATAAAATTTCTCTTTATAGAAAATTTTCGATAAAATTTCTCTTTATAGAAAATTTTCGATAAAATTTCTTTTTATAGAAAATTTTCGATAAAATTTCTCTTTATAGAAAATTTTCGATAAAATCTCTTTCTATAGAAAACTTTCGATAAAATCTCTTTCTATAGAAAATTTTCGATAAAATCTCTTTCTATACAAAATTTTCGATAAATTTTCTTTTTATAGAAAATTTTCGATAAATTTTCTTTTTATAGAAAATTTTCGATAAATTTTCTTTTTATAGAAAATTTTCGATAAATTTTCTTTTTATAGAAAATTTTCGATAAATTTTCTTTTTATAGAAAATTTTCGATAAATTTTCTTTTTATAGAAAATTTTCGATAAATTTTCTTTTTATAGAAAATTTTCGATAAATTTTCTTTTTATAGAAAATTTTCGATAAATTTTCTTTTTATAGAAAATTTTCGATAAATTTTCTTTTTATAGAAAATTTTCGATAAATTTTCTTTTTATAGAAAATTTTCGATAAATTTTCTTTTTATAGAAATTTTCGATAAATTTTCTTTTTATAGAAAATTTTCGATAAATTTTCTTTTTATAGAAAATTTTCGATAAATTTTCTTTTTATAGAAAATTTTCGATAAATTTTCTTTTTATAGAAAATTTTCGATAAATTTTCTTTTTATAGAAAATTTTCGATAAATTTTCTTTTTATAGAAAATTTTCGATAAATTTTCTTTTTATAGAAAATTTTCGATAAATTTTCTTTTTATAGAAAATTTTCGATAAATTTTCTTTTTATAGAAAATTTTCGATAAAATTTCTCTTTATAGAAAATTTTCGATAAAATCTCTTTCTATAGAAAATTTTCGATAAAATCTCTTTCTATAGAAAATTTTCGATAAAATCTTTTTCTATAGAAAATTTTCGATAAAATTTCTTTCTATAGAAAATTTTCGATAAAATTTCTTTCTATAGAAAATTTTCGATAAAATTTCTTTCTATAGAAAATTTTCGATAAAATTTCTTTCTATAGAAAATTTTCGATAAAATTTCTTTATATAGAAAATTTTCGATAAAATTTCTTCAAAAAAAAAAAAAAAAATAGAAAATTTTCGATAAATTTTCTCTTTATAGAAAATTTTCCATAAAATTTCTTTTTATAGAAAATTTTCGATAAAATTTCTTTTTATAGAAAATTTTCGATAAAATTTCTTTTTATAGAAAATTTTCGATAAAATTTCTTTTTATAGAAAATTGTCGATAAAATTTCTTTTTATAGAAAATTTTCGATAAAATTTCTTTTTATAGAAAATTTTCGATAAAATTTCTTTCTATAGAAAATTTTCGATAAAATTTCTTTCTATAGAAAATTTTCGATAAAATTTCTTTCTATAGAAAATTTTCGATAAAATTTCTTTCTATAGAAAATTTTCGATAAAATTTCTTTCTATAGAAAATTTTCGATAAAATTTCTTTCTATAGAAAATTTTCGATAAAATTTCTTTCTATAGAAAATTTTCGATAAAATTTCTTTCTATAGAAAATTTTCGATAAAATTTCTTTCTATAGAAATTTTCGATAAAATTTCTTTTTATAGAAAATTTTCGATAAAATTTCTTTCTATAGAAAATTTTCGATAAAATTTCTTTTTATAGAAAATTTTCGATAAAATTTCTTTCTATAGAAAATTTTCGATAAATTTTCTTTTTATAGAAAATTTTCGATAAATTTTCTTATTATAGAAAATTTTCGATAAATTTTCTTATTATAGAAAATTTTCGATAAATTTTCTTATTATAGAAAATTTTCGACAAATTTTCTTTTTACAGAAAATTTTCGATAAATTTTCTTTTTATAGAAAATTTTCGATAAATTTTCTTTTTATAGAAAATTTTCGATAAATTTTCTTTTTATAGAAAATTTTCGATAAATTTTCTTTTTATAGAAAATTTTCGATAAATTTTCTTTTTATAGAAAATTTTCGATAAATTTTCTTTTTATAGAAAATTTTCCATAAATTTTCTTTTTATAGAAAATTTTCCATAAATTTTCTTTTTATAGAAAATTTTCCATAAATTTTCTTTTTATAGAAATTTTCGAAAAATTTCTTTCTATAGAAAATTTCTGATAAATTTTCTTTCTATAGAAAATTTCTGATAAATTTTCTTTCTATAGAAAATTTCTAATAAATTTTCTTTCTATAGAAAATTTCTAATAAATTTTCTTTCTATAGAAAATTTCTGATAAATTTTCTTTCTATAGAAAATTTCTGATAAATTTTCTTTCTATAGAAAATTTCTGATAAATTTTCTTTCTATAGAAAGTTTCTGATAAATTTCTTTCTATAGAAAATTTTCGATAAAATTTCTTTCTATAGAAAATTTTCGATCAAATTTCTTCCGATAGAAAAATTTCAATAAATTTTCTTTTTATAGATAATTATCGATAAAATTTTCTTTCTATAAAAAATTTTCTTTTATAGAAAATTTTTGGATAAATTTTCTTTTTTAGGAAAATTTTCTTTTTATAGAAAATTTTAGTATAAATTTTCCTTTGAAACAAAATTTTCGAATAAATTTTCTTTTCATAGAAAATTTTCGTATAAATTTTCTTTTCATAGAAAACTTTCGAATAAAATTTCTTTTCATAGAAAATTTTCGAATAAAATTTCTTTTCATAGAAAATTTTCGAAAAATTTTCTTTTTGAAGAAAATTTTGGATAATTTTTATAATAAAACACTTTTTTTGATAAATATTTCTTGTTATACAAAATTTCGGATAAAGTTTTATGTATGGAAAATTTTTAATAAATAAATTTTTCTTTTCCGAAAATATAGGAAAATATTTCTGGCAGAAAAAAAACAAATTTTTATTAGTAAATTTTATTTAAATTTATAATTTTTGATAACTTGAATTAATTCTTTTGCAAACGTTAATCTTCTGTTATTTAATCTTTGACTTTTGCTAACGAGTTTTTGTTTAATTTAGATGTTCAACTATTTTAAATATTATTTCTTTTTTTTTAATTTTGGTTGTTTTTATTTATCTCTTTTTTTATTTTTGAAAATAATCTTAATTTCATCAAACAATAGTTTAAGTCTGAAAAGTTTTTGATTTTATTAGTTTCTTTTCTAATTCTTCTATTCTATTCTTTTTTTCTTTTGATTCTTAAGAAATCATATTTGAAATCTTAACATTTCATCCATTCGTTCATTTGTTCATAAGTTATCGCTCTATTTTATTTAATTGTTTGTTGAAATTTTGTTGACCTCAAACAATAACAATAAAAAAAATTACCAAAAACAAACAACAACAAACACAGAAAGTTTATTTCAATGTAAAATGTAAATAAACTTTTATCTCTTAAAAACCAAATGGAATACAACAACAACAACAACAAATACAAAATATATACAAACAAACGAGCGAACGAACGAATAAATTGTTTCAATAGAAACTCGAAAAAACCGCATTCGAATTTAAATTTAAATAAATTCATTCTAATCTTGACCTTGAATTGGAAATGAATTAATTTCCAAACAAACTCTAACCCCTCCCCCCCCTGACCACCCATCCTACACCCCACCAAGTAAACAATTAAAATATCTCTATGGCAGAATTAAAGTTAAAAAGTTAAATTTACTTAAAACATTTTTAATTTTAATAAACAAAACTTTTTTTAAAAACAGAAAATCACCAGAAGACAAATTTCAATTGTGAATTAATTAATTTAACTGTAAAAGACTGGACAATCAAGCACACACATACACACACACACACCAGAGACAGACAGAGATATAATTTGGGAATAGAAATTTCAAAATTTTATAAATTTAATTCAATTAAATGAATAAAAACAACAACAAAAACAACAACCGAAACAAATAATAAATATTCAAATGTTACACTTATTTTGAAAACAAACAAACAAACAAAAACCGTTAATTTGAAATTCATAATCGAACAAAAAAAAAAACACACACAAACAATTAAAGTTGAAATCAAATTATTCAACATAATTTTGTAATTAATCCCATTTTTATACCCCTCACCACCACAAGACGGTATATTAACTTTGTAATTTCGTGTGTAACTCTAAGAAGGAATCATCTGAGCCCTTTAATGTATTTATATATATTCTAGCATCTAATCAAAATCTGAGTCGATTTTGCTATCTGTCCGTCTGTCTATATATCTGTTGTTGGCACCATCACATCCACAATAATTGACAGAGCACAATGCAATTTGGCTTGAGTATTTGGTGAATTCATTAAAAATTTCCCATTAACAACCAGCAAAATCGGTTTAGTATATCAAAAGATATAGACCGATATCTGAGACAACCTCTAACTTTCAAGCGAAGAACTTTTGCAAAATTATGATATTAAACTTCATTACCATTCCAAAAATTATATTGCCTAAATCTGTGACTGTATGCGTTAGTGTGTATGTACGAACATAACGTATTTACTTCATATACATTTATGGTGGAGTCTACTGAAGGCTCAGCATAGCCGAATATAGCACATTTACTTGTTAAATTTATCTTCATTAAAAATTTATTTATGAACAAAAAAACTGAAAAACTCAATTTATTAAAACAAACTTTTACCCGGTGCGCTTTGCTGCACAAAAATTCTCAAAAACACGAGATATATTAAAAAAAGTTTTTGGAACCAAATTCAAATTGTCTCTCTTTGGTTGTTCTTAAGATATTCGATAATCAATAATTGCTACTTCTCACCACAACATTCTCCCCCCCCATTCCTTACCAGTAAAACACTTCCTTTAGAAAGTGATTGAGACCTAAATTTAGAGCTTTCGCTTGTATAAGTCTTTAAATATGTACCCCTCCCCCTGGTTCTATCAGTCCTCAGTTCCTTAAAGAACACCAAATTTCAGAATTTCCCCCTCTGATCCTATTTTTAATAGATTATGTTACTTAGGGGAATATTGATATTATTCTGTGAAAATTTCATCAAAATTGGCTCAGCCGTTTTGCAGTCCATACGTTACATACATACACTCACCCTATTTAATAAATTTATATAGATTTTCCATAAAATACTAAATGTAAAATATTTTTTTTTTAATTTATTGTTTTTGTTGTTGTTTTTATTTAAATTGTAATAAATAAACAAATGAATTTGAATTATGAATTCGAATGGAATTAAAAGAATTAAAATTAGAAAAAAATAATTTCAATTTGATAAATTTTTATTATAAAAATTTCATAATAAATTACAGAGGCAAATCTTTTTTGAAAGGCGCCAGTCAGGGTATGGAATTTTTTTTTCTAAATAGTAAAAGGAAAATGTTATCTAAAATTTGCCATAATAAACTATTAATGCAAAATTTGCTATAAAAAGAAAATTTATCAGGAATTTTCTAAAGAAAATTATATTTACAAAGAATTTTTAATAAAAAAATTACAATTGAAATTTTAAATAAATGAAAAACTTTTCCCGACTTTGCTATAAAAAGAGAATTTATGACAAAAAAAAAGTAGTGAGAACGAAAAATGTTTAACACAAATTTTTCATTAAAATGTTTAATCCAAATACGATGTGAAATTAAAGTCAAGTGAAAAATATTCTTGATGCAAAATGGATAATGTATCGTATGCTCTGGCAGATTTTTAATGTTGAAGAAAATCAGTCAAAGTTTCCCAAAAAATTCTTGGTATCGCAAGCAATATGCAGTTGCGACAAAAGAAGAAAATCATTTGTTATAAAGGGTTCTATAACTACCGATTTTTAAATCAAGGAATGTTTACAAAAACGGCTGCTTTCAGCCTTTTTTGTCCACTATTTTAGATATGACTTGGCATCCATTTTGTAAATAAGCGTGGTACTTGAGTGTTGCAAGAACAATATTATGGTATTTATAACATCTTTCAAATTACCCGGAGTTAAGGCCAGTGGAGAAATGTTAGGTTCTTCTTAAACAGAGAGCAAAGTGACACTATAAAAACGTTAATGAAAGGGAAAAAATAAAAATGTTGTATGTGAACATTTTTTTTCGATCTCACTTTTCAAGAAGAGACAATTTATCCGAGTTTATTATAAAATATATCGCAAATTTCCTCTGAAATGTCAATTTGTTTGAAATTTAAAATAAAAAGAAAATTTATCAGAAATTTTCTATAAAAAGAAATGAATATTTATCCGAAATTTTCAAGTAAAGGAAAATATATAATTTTCTGAAAAAAACATTAATCGACATTTTCTATTAAAAGAAAATATATCAGAAATTTTAGAAAATAAACTTGATTAACAATTTTTTATAAAAAATGTATAAAAAATTTCTAATAAAATTTATTCGAAAATGTCTGAAAAAAAGATAATTTATCCGAAATTTTGTATAAAAAATAAAATTTATCCGAAATTTTCTATAAAAATACATTTTTTCAGAATTTTTATAAAAAATAAAATTTATCCGAAATTTTCTATAAAAATTATTTTTTTCAGAAATTTTCTATAAAAATGAAATTTATCCGAAAATGTCTAAAAAAGATAATTTATCCGAAATTTTCTATTAATATAAAATTTATCCGAAAATTTTCTATTAATTTAAAATTTATCCGAAAATTTTCTATTAATATAAAATTTATCCGAAATTTTCTATTAAAATAAAATTTATCCGAAAATTTATATTAATATAAAATTTATCCGAAATTTTCTATAAATTAAAAATTTATCCCAAATTTTCTATTAGTATAAAATTTATCCCAAATTTTCTATTAATATAAAATTTATCCCAAATTTTCTATTAATATAAAATTTATCCGAAAATTTTCTATTAATATAAAATTTATCCGAAAATTTTCTATTAATATAAAATTTATCCGAAAATTTTCTATTAATATAAAATTTATCCGAAAATTTTCTATTAATATAAAATTTATCCGAAAATTTTCTTTAATATAAAATTTATCCGAAAATTTATATTAATATAAAATTTATCCGAAATTTTCAATAAATTAAAAATTTATCCGAAATTTTCTAGAAGAAAATTATCCAAAATTTTCTATTAGTATAAAATTTATCCAAAATTTTCTATTAGTATAAAATTTATCCGAAATTTTCTATTAATATAAAATTTATCCGAAATTTTCTATTAATATAAAATGTATCCGAAATTTTCTATTAATAAAAAATGTATCCGAAATTTTCTATTAATAAAAAATGTATCCGAAATTTTCTATTAATAAAAAATGTATCCGAAATTTTCTATTAATAAAAAATTTATCCGAAATTTTTTATTAATATAAATTTTATCCGAAATTTTCTATTAATATAAAATTGATCCAAAATTTTCAATAAAATGGAAATAAAACCGTAATTTGCTAGAAAAAGAAAATTTATCCAAAATTTTTCATAAAAAGAAAATTCATTCCAAATTTCATATAAACAAATTTATTGCAAAATAACAAAAATTTTTTATTATTCTCTTTTGTATTTTAAATATCATTTTTTCATTCTCTTTTCCTCTTTTTCCTTTATAGGTTTTGGTCCTTCTGTTCAACAACAACAAACAAATTCATCACCCACAAAACGACCACTAAGTCCAGATCATCCAAATCCGGCATTACCAATAACAGAGGTAAGTTTTTACTACTTTTTACTTGCTTTTTTATTAGTTTCACATAATTTCTTTTATTATCCTTTCACACTTGTTATGACATTTATTAAGGATTTTGTTTTCGTTTTTTTTTCATATCATAACAACAACTTTTGTTGTTGACACAACAAAATTGTAATTTAAATCTTAGTTGTGGTAAACTTTTATTACTTTTGTTTCAGTCATCATAACTAGAAAAAGGTGTTATTTATGATACCAAAAGTATATAATAAAGGTTTCTTTTAAACTAATAACATAAATTAAGGATGAGTTATAATACTCTGGTTACTATTAAAGTTCTTTAGTCTCCATATCGAGTTGTTTTAAATTAATCACTTTAAATTAGTATTAAAATAATTTACACTCTTTTTTTCCACTTCTAAGCCATAAATTTCCGCCATTTAAGTTGTTTTCTATTTTTGTCTAACTTAATACGAGTAATTATAAAAATATAATTTAATTTTAATTATTATTATTAACTGAAAATTGTTTGTTCTCTTTTTTCTCTATTTTATCTTCTTCTTCTCTAGTCTCCTAGTCCTGCTATGAATCGCATGGGATGGGCTTTACGGACATTATTGGTTGCTGACAGTTCAAGTTGTTTAAAGGATAGAAAAGTGAGTATCAAATGTTATCATACATTTCATCTCAAAACGACTACAAAGCAAAGGAGCAAAACTGAAAGAGGATCATTTCAATAAAAATAATATTTAATGTTAATTTAATTACATTTAAGTCGAAAGATAAAATAACACAATTAAACGCAACCACCGTCCCCCCTTTTTACATAAAATAAACAAAAACATTCACACACACTGTCACTTTAATAGAAATACAGCAGAAATTTAATATAATGAAAAACATGGAACTTCTTATTATAGGAAATTTTGTAACAGTTTCCTTTTTTAGAGAAATTTTCCCTTTTAGATGAAAAAATTTTCCTTTGAGAGAAAATTTTCTCAATATTTCGTTTTAATTTTGTTAAAATTTTCTTTTTAGTGGAAAAATTCTAAAAATTCCTTTTTAAGTAAAATTTTCTAAAAATTTCCTTTTAAGAGGAAAATTTCTAAAAATTTCCTTTTAAGAGAAAATTTTCTAAAAATTTCCTCTTTATAAGAAATTTTCTTAAAATTTCTTATAAAGAAAAAAAGGAAATTTTTAGTAAATTTCTTATAAAAAGAAAGCTTTTTAAAATTTTATAGGAAATTTTCAAAAATTTTCTCTTTATAGGAAATTTTCTAAAAATTTATTCTTTATAGGAAATTTTTTAAAAATTTTCTCTTTATAGGAAATTTTTTAAAAATTTTCTCTTTATAGGAAATTTTTATAAAAATTTTCTCTTTATAGGAAATTTTATAAAAATTTCCTCTTTATAGGATAATTTATAAAAATTTCCTCTTTATAGGATATTTTATAAAAATTTCCTCTTTATAGGAAATTTTATAAAAATTTCCTCTTTATAGGAAATTTTATAAAAATTTCCTCTTTATAGCAAATTTTCTAAAAATGTCCTATTTATAGGAGATTTTCTAAAAATTTCATGTTTATAGTAAATTTTCTAAAAATTTCATGTTTATAGTAAATTTTTATAGGAAATTTTCTCAAAATTAACTTTTTTATAGGAAATTTTCTCAAAATTTCCTTTTTTATAGGAAATTTTCTCGAAATTTCCTTTTTTATAGGAAAATTTCTCAAAATTTCCTTTTTTATAGGAAATTTTCTCAAAATTTCCTTTTTTGTAGGAAATTTTCTCAAAATTTCCTTTTTTGTAGGAAATTTTCTCAAAATTTCCTTTTTTGTAGGAAATTTTCTCAAAATTTCCTTTTTTGTAGGAAATTTTCTCAAAATTTCCTTTTTTATAGGAAATTTTCTCAAAATTTCCTTTTTTATAGAAAATTTTCTCAAAATTTCCATTTTTATAGAAAATTTCTCAAAATTTCCATTTTTGTAAAAAATTTTCTCAAAATTTCCATTTTTGTAGAAAATTTTCTCTTTTTTATAAAAAATTTTCATAAATTTCCTTTTTTATAGAAAATTTTTCATAAATTTCCTTTTTTATAGAGAATTTTTCATACATTTTATTTTTTGTACGAAATTTTTCATAAATTTCCTTTTTTAAAAAAAAATTTCCATAAGTATCCTTTTCTAAAGGAAATTTTCCATAAATTTCCTTTTTTAAAGGAAATTTTGATGAAATTTTCTTCTTATAGGAATTTCTTGAGAAATTTCATTTTCAAAGGTAATTTTAGATAAATTTTATTTTTAAGGGAAATTTTTTTAGAAATTTCCCTCTTAAAGATAATTTTAGATAAATTTTCTTTTTAACTTTAAAAAATTTCTTTCTTATAGAACATTTTTGATAAATTCCCTATTGATAGGAAATTTTTGCTGAATGTCCTTTTCAAAGGATTTTTTTTCTTTCTGATAAACTTGTTAAAGTTATGGAAAATTTTTCTTTAAATTGGGTCTCCTTGTTATCGCAGTTAGAAAAATTCTGCTGGACAAAACACGTTTTGTTGGGAGGGAGTGTCTTCTGGGTGTGGGACCTAAAGGTGTGCGTGTGCGTGTGTGTATGTTTGTAATCTCGAGTGCCTGGTTTCTTCGATAAAGTTAAATTAAAAGCAGCTGTTAACATTTAATTAATAAAAAGAAGAAGAACTTCAGTTTTTATGTTCATTTCCAAAAAACAGTAGTTTGGGAATTTCAATGTGATAAAAGTGTTAAAGTAATTATAACACTAACACTCTAACACACACGCTCACATACACACAAATAATAAAATATTTTCTCTCCCGGTAAAAATGTGATTAATTTGAACAATTTAAATAATGTTTGTTGTTATTTTCATTATGATGAAATGATGTTATTTTTCCTGCCACAAAATGTTGCTCATTAAATTGTTAGTTATTACACACATACACACACTCATACATACATTCATACATACATAATACTTAACTACAAGAATTTATTTTCATTTTGTTTTTGTTTTTATTTTTATTTGTTTTTAGGTTTCTGGTAAACTCATACGTAAGTGTGCTCCTGGTACCGAACTAGTGGATTGGTTGGTAAATTTATCGCCCATTGTGCATACAAGAGCCCAAGCGGCTGGCATGTGGCAGGCTTTATTAGAGGAAGGCATATTATCACACGGTAAATAGATGTACAAAATTTAATGGATTTATTTTGTTTTCTCTATTTTTTTCCTTTCACTCTCATTCATCTATTTTACTCACACACATTTACATTAAGTAGAATAATATTTATGTATTTGTTAGCTAATATGTATGTGTGTTCGGTTTTTAATTTTGTATTGAAGCTTAAAATTATTTTTAGATATTTTTGTTGCTTAAAGCATCAATTTAATAAAATTAAATTATTTTCTCAGCTGCCTAAATGTAGGCAATATTTTGTTTAGAAATTAAAGCCCAAAAGTAGGCTTTAGAAAATATTATGTAGTATGATCTTAAACTATAAATACTTAATATTTTTATGTGAACTAAAATATTTTTAAATTTAAATATTTTACAGTTCTTTATTTTATATTTTTTCTGCAAAATATTTATATTTCATTTGTAATGACATAAAATCCTCCGCCAGGGTCTAAAGTAAATAGGAGATTTGCAAATGAAAAAAAGATAAAAGATTACAGCGATAAAAGTCTGCAAAATAAGATAGAAAATCTTATTCAATTTGCTATACGATTTTCGTAATCTTAAGGAAAATTCAAAGAGAATTTAAATATTTTTTTTAATTTACAGAATTTTTTATAAATGAAAATTCCTTAAGGAAAACTTTCAAAAAAATAATAAATTTGATAAAAATGTCCATTAAAAGGATTTACTACCGCTAAATCTGAAATTCTAATGAAATTTTCAATAAAAATAATTCTGATTCACATTATATTTCACATTTTAGTTCAGGTACTAGTTCAGTCCGATTCTAGTACAGATTATAGTTCGGGTTCTAGTTTATATTCTGTTTCACGTTTTATTTCGGATTCCGATTCAGATTTGGGTTTAGATTTCAGTTCAGATCTTAGATAGGTATGTAGAACAGATTTTAATTTAGTTTCTAGATCAGATTCTTACTCAGTTTGCAGTTCACATTCTAGTTCGGATTCTAGCTCAGTCAGATTATAGTTTAGATTTCAGTTCTACTTCAGTTCTAGTTCAGTTCTTGTTCAGTTCCAGTTCAGTTCTAGTTCAGTTTTAGTTCAGTTCTAGTTCAGTTCTTGTTCAGTTCCAATTCAGTTCCAGTTCAGTTTTAGTTCAGTTCTAGTTCAGTTCCAGTTCAGTTCTTGTTCAGTTTCAGTTCAGTTCCAGTTCAGTTCCAGTTCAGTTTTAGTTCAGTTCTAGTTCAGTTCCAGTTCAGTTCTAGTTCAGTTTTAGTTCAGTTTTAGTTCAGTTCCAGTTCAGTTTTAGTTCAGTTCTAGTTCAGTTCCAGTTCAGTTCTAGTTCAGTTTTAGTTCAGTTCCAGTTCAGTTCTAGTTCAGTTCCAGTTCAGTTTTAGTTCAGTTCCAGTTCAGTTTTAGTTCAGTTCTAGTTCAGTTCCAGTTCAGTTCTTGTTCAGTTCCAGTTCAGTTCCAATTCAGTTCCAGTTCAGTTTTAGTTCAGTTCTAGTTCAGTTCCAGTTCAGTTCTTGTTCAGTTCCAGTTCAGTTCCAGTTCAGTTCCAGTTCAGTTTTAGTTCAGTTCTAGTTCAGTTCCAGTTCAGTTCCAGTTCAGTTCCAGTTCAGTTTTAGTTCAGTTCTAGTTCAGTTCCAGTTCAGTTCTTGTTCAGTTCCAGTTCAGTTCTAGTTCAGTTTTAGTTCAGTTCTAGTTCAGTTCTAGTTCAGTTCTAGTTCAGTTCTAGTTCAGTTCCAGTTCAGTTCCAGTTCAGTTTTAGTTCAGTTCTAGTTCAGTTCTAGTTCAGTTCTTGTTCAGTTCCAGTTCAGTTCTAGTTCAGTTTTAGTTCAGTTCTAGTTCAGTTCTAGTTCAGTTCTAGTGCAGTTCTAGTTCAGTTCCAGTTCAGTTTTAGTTCAGTTCTAGTTCAGTTCTAGTTCAGTTTTAGTTCAGTTTTAGTTCAGTTCTAGTTCAGTTCTAGTGCAGTTCTAGTTCAGTTCCAGTTCAGTTTTAGTTCAGTTCTAGTTCAGTTCTAGTGCAGTTCTAGTTCAGTTCCAGTTCAGTTTTAGTTCAGTTCTAGTTCAGTTCTAGTTCAGTTCTTGTTCAGTTTTAGTTCAGTTCTAGTTCAGTTCTAGTGCAATTCTAGTTCAGTTCCAGTTCAGTTTTAGTTCAGTTCTAGTTCAGTTCTAGTGCAGTTCTAGTTCAGTTCTTGTTCAGTTTTAGTTCAGTTCTAGTTCAGTTCTAGTGCAGTTCTAGTTCAGTTCCAGTTCAGTTTTAGTTCAGTTCTAGTTCAGTTCTAGTGCAGTTCTAGTTCAGTTCTTGTTCAGTTCCAGTTCAGTTCTAGTGCAGTTCCAGTTCAGTTCAGTTCCAGTTCAGTTTTAGTTCAGTTCTAGTTCAGTTCTAGTTCAGCTCTTGTTAAGTTCTAGTTCAGTTCTACTGCAGTTCTAGTTCAGTTCTAGTTCAGCTCTTGTTAAATTGTAGTTTTGGGAAAATTTTCTTAAAAAAAATTTCGTAATTTTTTTTTTAATTTTTAATTTTCTTTAAAAATAAAATTTGAGAAAAATTTTCAATAAAAATAAAAATTTCCAGAAATTAAAATTTTATTAAAATTAAAAAAAATATACTTTTATTATTATTTTTTCTTTTAATAAAAATTTTTCCAGTTCTGTACTTTACGCCTCTGAAATTCTTTGCAATTTCCAAAAAATGGCAATAAATAAGTTTAAGATTTTTTTTTCGTGAAAAAGAATTAAATTAAGAATTTTTATGTTTTTATTTTTATTCATTTTTTCCCTTAAAAAAACTCATTCATTTTCTTTTATGACTAAAATTTAACAACTCTTGTATTTGTATGAGTGTGTGATTTTATGATTTCTTTTATTTCCTTTTCCGGGCAATGTTTTCCCCTTTTTTTTCGTACACACACATACAATTATTAAGAAATCTTTGTAATGTGTTCATTTTCCTTTAATAATAAAAAAATTTAATGTGTTTTCTTTATAAATTTTACTCCTTTTTTGCTTATCATATTGGGGTTAACGTCGAAAAAAAAATAAAAAATAAAACGAAAATATAGTTAACAAAGAACAACCGTTTAAGGATAAATGTTTTCTATATCGATTTCGTGTTGATGAAGAAGGTACCGCTGGCGGTCATCCCTCTACAGACGATATAAATGCAAGTAATGAACATGTACGAGAGGCTCTAAGCAGTTTATTACAACGTGGACCTGATGCTACGTTACGTATGATTTTAAGAAAACCGTAAGTAAACCAAAACAAAAAAGGAAAGAACATTTTTGCGAATGAACAAATTGAAGAAATTTTTAAAATTAAGAAATAAAAGATAAAAGAAATAAAAGATAAAAGATACTTATGAGAAATAATGCATATTTTATGAAACTCTTAAGTGCAAAAATAATAAAAATCATCTTAAAAATAATAAAAATAACAACAAAACAGGAAAATCATAAAATATTTATTAAGAAACAAAAAGGACTTTATTTTGTGCACCAAAATAACAAAAACCAAAAAGGAAGGAAATTTTTAAAGTTTTTAATATGAAAAAAAAGCTTCACATTTTTAATTGAATTGAAATTAATTGAATTTAATTTAAACTTCTTTAATAAAATTTTTTCTCTTTTCCCTTCAAATAGTTCTCATGAACGCACACCCGAAGAATTAGAATTGGTATTTGAGGAACTTTTACATATTGCGGCATTATCACATTTATCAACCAGTATTAAACGTGAATTATCATCGATTATTGTTTTTGAATCACACGCACAAGCTGGAACCATCTGTAAGTATTTTCCTTCCCTCATTTAGTTTCCTCTCATCATATTGTCCTTATTTTCCCCCCAAAGATTCTAGGAAATGTGAGAAATGAATGTTGAAAGGAATTTTGTGGTTGGAAAAATTTACATAAAATATGAAAATAATTAAAATTGAAGAAATGTTAATGGCATTATTACAGAATGCACAATGGGATGGAAATAAGAAAATTTTGCAAAACAAAATACTTGAATTATACTTGAACTGAAATAGAACTGTACTCAACTAGAACAAGAACTTAACTGGATTTGAACTTGAATTGAACTAGAACAGAATTGAACTAAACAGAAAATGAAATGGAACCTGAATTAGAACTTCATTTTCTAGAACCTGAACTAGAATCTAAGCAGGAATTTGGAGTATAAACTGAACTATAAATCAAACTGGAAACTGAACTAGAACCTGAATTACAACATGACCTAATACCTAAACAAGAACTTGTACTCAGTCCTAAACTAGAACTAAACCCGAACCTGAATGAGAACTGAATTTTCTAGAACTGAACTTGAACCTGAACTAGAAATGATCTAGAATGTGAACTAGAACTGAACTAAAATTGAACTTGAATTGAACTATAATCTAATCTAGAAACGAAATAGAATCTGAACAAAATTTTAAAATAGAACTGAACTTTTGATTGAGCTGGACCCAGAAATATACCTAAGAACACTGAGAGAAACTTCGATTTTTACCATTTTCAGGATTTTTTTTAAATTGAATTGAAAGGAAATTTTCTATAAAAATAAAAATTTTTTTCACAAAAATTTTTTTCACAAAAATTTTCTTTCGAAAAATTTGTAGAAATAAAATTTTCTATAAAAAAATACAATTTGTTTGGGGAAATTTCCTATATAAAAATCTTTAGAAAATTCTCTTTTTACGAATAAATTTCTGAGAAAATTTTGTACAAAAATGAAAATTTCTGTAAAATTGAATTTTTTGCAAAATTCTCGATAAAAATTAAATTTTTTTGAAAATTTTCTATAAAAATGTTTTTCCTTTTTTGAAAATCTTCTACAAATCAAAAATATTCTATGAAAAACGTTTTCTATAAAAATTTTAATTTTAAGCAAATTTTTATTTATTTTAAACAAAATTTTATATAAAAAAATATTTTCTAAAAATTTTCTTAAAAGTAAAATAAGAAGAAATTTTATATTTTGAAAAAAAAAAAAAAAATTACTCTATTTCATCCCACTGTACTTTGTATTGGAATTAAGATAAAATTATCTCATAATCGTGTCTTACAATTTCCATTAAAAACCTTTTAATAGATTCTTTTGAAAGGAAATTCCGGAATAAAAAATGTATGAATACGAATCGAGAATTAAAGAAAAAAATAGAAAAATTTCATGTCAACTTTATCTTCAATTTCCCTCCATGACAAACTCTGGATTCGCAGGATAAAGTTTACTATTTTTTTGTTGTTCTCTGTTTTTTTTTTTCTCTTTTTTCATACTTAATTAAATCCGTTTAAAAGAAAATAATCTTAATTTAAGTTTAATAGAATTAAACTTTGTCATTGTCGAGATTAAATATAGTGACATCGTTCTGAAAGATGAGCAACAGAAAGAATAAAATTTGAAATGCAAAAGGCAAAATGAAATTAATTTGTGAACAAATAATAATTTTCCAACCACAAATCAAAAAAAAAAATGTTAAAACTCCCTCCCGATGGATTCAGCTCCCTGTCAGAGTCATAAGAATCGAGGGGGAACATAACGGGAAAATGATTAAAAAGAAAATGTTGATTGAAATTCTTTCAATTCTTTTGTATTTGAACAAAAAAAATGTACTTTTAACTTTATTTTACATTTTCTTCTCTTTCTCTCTCTCTCTCTCTCTCTCTCTCTTACTCAACAATTGTTTGTATGGGAATCTGTTTGGTTTTGTTGTTATTGTTGCTGTTGCTGAAAACACACTCATTTAGTATTCAGTCAAGGTGATGAGGGACGTTCTTGGTATATAATTCTGAAAGGATCTGTTGATGTTGTAATACATGGCAAAGGTACTGTGGCCACCCTCAAGAGTGGTGATGACTTTGGTAAACTGGCTTTGATTAACGACGCACCCAGGTGAGTTTATATTCATTTCTTTTCATTTCATTTCTTCTCTTCATTTTTATTTGTACTTCAGAGTTCTTTCCCCTTTTTGAGTATTACGATGCATTGGGGAATAACGCGCTGAATTTATATGACATTAATTTTTCTTCGCTTTATTTACTTTTTATTTTACATTTATGGAATTTAAGGAATTTAATTATTATTTAACAGCTTCAGCTGTCAATGAAACATTTTTGGCAACAAATCAAAAAAAAAAAAAGTCTGAAAATTTTGTTGTCAAGAAAATTAAATGTGGCAGCACGTGTTGCAATATCAGACGATTTATGTTTGCTATAAAAAAAATTTCAGCGAGAACGAGAATGTGAACTTGAATCTGAACTGAACTAGAACTAAACTTGAACAGAACTAAAATCTAAACTATAATCTGCACTAGAATCTTCAACAGAATTTGCACTACAATCCGAAATAAATTTGAATTAGAATCTGAACTTGAACTCACTAGAACTGAATTAAATCTAATTGGAGTCTAAACTAGAATCTTATCTAGAATTTCTTCAGAATTTATTTTTATAGAAAATAATCGTAAAATTTTATTTTTAAATTTAAAAAAATATTTTCATAGAATTTTTTCCTAAATTTTCGATTTTACGGAAATTTGCTTCAATTTTTATCCCAAATTTTCATTAAATTTCAATTTTAAACCAAAATTTCATTGATTTGAATTTCTATTGCCGCATTTAAGGTCATTTGTATTTGTTTCAAACAAACATTTTCATTGAAACCAAAAAAAAAAAAACAGAAATAAAATCTTTACTTGGGAAATTGATTACACTTCTGCCATTTAACTATAATTGTGGAGGGAATATAAAGTCCAAAACCCTCAAAGTGGGTCGAGAAATGTAAATATTTGTTTGTTGGTAAAACAAATAAAATTTCAAAGTTAAAAAAAATAGTTCTCTATGAAGGAAAGGAGAGAGAGAGAGAATAGGAAGAAGGGAACAACCCTGCAGAAGACAGGAAGTGGCAACAATGAAAATATGAATCATTTCCGTTAGATATCAAGATGGCCTTTTGCCAAAATGGGTCTTTTTATTTCCCTAAAAATTTCATAATAAAAAATTTCTAATTTTATTTTTTAAATTTCATAAAAAACTGCAGGATTTTCATTTACAGTTTTCACTTTTGTAAAACCAGAAAAAAGGATACTGAAACCAATTTACAACAGGATTAGTTGCGCAAAATGAATGTTAATGGAATTGAGCTTCAAACAAACTAAATACAAATTCAGGACTAAATATTTCAATATGCGTGTGTGTGTATAGGTTTTTGCATATGTGTGGGTGTCAATTTTTTTTGTGCGTTAAGAGGAAAAAATTGTTTATAGTCAATATATTATTTAACAAGGATTAAGTTTCAATTAACAAACTGTTGTGACTTCAATTGCATTTAAAATACTCTCTCTCTCCTTACACGCCTCCGCCTCCGCCTCTCTCTTTCCCTGCCCCACTTCAACTGATTGCATTCGTTGTCAACTCAGGGTCATTTTTAAAGGACCCAAATAAAAAAAATTGCAAAAATATAAATGAAATAAAATTAAATAAATAAACCGGAACAAATAACGTTAAATATGAAATTGCAACTTTAATTGAAATCGTTTAATAAAAAAAAAGCAAATAATTTAAATTCCATCAAAAAGCAGAAAACAACTAAAAATTTATTTATTCATCATTTAGTAAATTTAATCCCTTTTTGATTACTTTAGTTTTATATCCTGCAAAATAATAAAAATAAAAAATGAAAATATTTTCTTTAACTTTCTCTCTCTCTCTCTCTCTTCCCCTCCCATCTCATTATCCTTTTTAGAGCTGCTACAATCGTTTTAAAAGAAAACAATTGCCATCTGTTGCGTGTGGATAAGGAACATTTCAATCGGATTTTACGTGATGTTGAGGCAAATACTTTAAGATTACAGGAACATGGAAAAGATGTTTTAGTCTTGGAACGTGTTGCAAAACAAAGAGGACAACATTCGGCATTTAAGTAAAAGTTTTATAAAATTTATTTTAAAGAATTTTGTAGAAAAAGTTTTATTTCAATTTAATCCTTTTAGATACACTGTCATGTCGGGTACACCTTCAAAGATGTTGGAACATTTATTAGAGACTCGCTTGGGTAGTCAAGTCAGTGGTGTGGATCCATTCCTAGATGATTTCCTGCTGACGCATATTGTCTTTATGCCAGTTGTACAATTGGTAGATGAATTGGCGAATTAATATCCTTTTTTAAACTAGAATTTCTAAGAGAACTGAGCAATCTTTCTGACGGAAAATATCGTAGAAACGATGCAAGCTTCATGAGTGATATTTTTATAGAAATGGAGTTAATTTTTTATAAAAAATTCACTCAGAAACTAAGTAAATTTTTTTAAGAAACTCACTCAAAAACTGAGGAAATTTTCTAAGAGGAATTCACTCATAAACTGAGTAATTTTTTTTTAAGAGAAATTTACTCAGAAACTAGGTAAAATTTTTAAGAGAAATTTACTCAGAAATGATTAAAATTTTAAGAGAAATTTATTCAGAAACTGAGTACATTTTCTAAGGGAAATTTACTCAGAAACTGGAGCAAAATATCTAACCATAAAATTATCCAGAAGCTGAGCAAATTTTCTAAGAAAAAATACTCAGAAATTGAACAAATTTCTAAAAGAAATTTTCTCCAGGAAATTAGAATTTTTTTTAAAGAGAAAATTTCTCAGAACTGGCAAATGTTTTAAAGGGAAATGAGAAAATTTTCTAAAAAAGCTGAACTGAGCCAATATTTAGGAGAAAGTATCTATAAGAAATTTCTCATTGATGAATTTTTTAGAATTTCCAGTTGATGAAATTTTCTCTATGAAAAATTTATCAGATTCTGATGAAATTTCTCTATTGAAATTTGATCAGATTCTGATGGAAATTTTTCTCTATGAAAAATTTATCAGATTCTGATGGAAATTTTCTCTTATGAAATTAATCAGATTTCTGATTGAAATTTTCTCTATGAAAATTTTATCAGATCTGATGAAATTTTCTCTAATTATCAGATTGATGACAATTTATCAGATTCTGATGAAATTTTCTCTATGAAAATTTATCAGATTCTGATGAAATTTCTCTATGAAAATTTATCAGATTCTGATGAAAGTTTCTCTATGAAAATTTATCAGATTCTGATGAAAGTTTCTCTATGAAAATTTATCAGATTCTGATGAAAGTTTCTCTATGAAAATTTATCAGATTCTGATGAAATTTTCTCTATGAAAATTTATCAGATTCTGATGAAATTTTCTCTATGAAAATTTATCAGATTCTGATGAAATTTTCTCTATGAAAATTTATCAGATTCTGATGAAATTTTCTCTATGAAAATTTATCAGATTCTGATGAAATTTTCTCTATGAAAATTTATCAGATTCTGATGAAATTTTCTCTATGAAAATTTATCAGATTCTGATGAAATTTTCTCTATGAAAATTTATCAGATTTTGATGAAATTTTCTCTATGAAAATTTATCAGATTCTGATGAATTTTTGTAGAATTTTTACAAAAATTTTTTAGTATCCAAACAACCAAGGATTTTTATGACCACAAAATGAGGAAATTTCTTCTATTTTTTATATATAAAAAATATTTTATTTTTCACACCATTAAATTCCTTTAAGGACTTGTATTTTCTAACTGAAAGTATTTTATTAGAAAATTTCTTAAACTCCATTATATTTTCTTATCTCTGTGAAGTATTTCATTTAAATGTTATCCTTTAAAATACCCACGTATTTTTTACAGGATAATAACAATACGCTAACACACCAACACACCAACACACATCCGACACATTTGCCATTTCAACATTTTAACTTGACGAACATAGAAGATCGTCAAGGATACAAGTTGTGTCTGTCATGCAACAAGAACAACAAAATAAAAATGTATTAAAAATTCAAAACGGGTACAACAACTTCATAAGATTTTCATTGGAATCATCTCAACCCAACAACGAACAAAACAAAAACCTTAAATTGATCCCCTTCAGAACCAAGAGTGTATCAATAAATGTCTTGGACTATTTACACTATAAGAATGTGTGTATGTGTGTGTGTGTGAGATATTCATACGTGTTCTGATGATACATTTTTTTTCTGTTGCCTTTAAGGCAAAAACCAACAACTACAACAAAAAGGAGATTTTTAACGTATTTCGTTGTAAGAAAAAACTTTGTTGTTTTTTTTTTGTTTTTGTTCTTCATTTTGATTCAAAAGTTATAAATATTCATGCATCTTTAAAGAGAAGGAAGAAGAAGAAGAAGAAAATAAATTCTCTAGTTAAGATTCGAGGGAAAGACTTTGGGAAGTGTTTTGTATGATAACAGGGTATAATCATCAAGTGGCAAGTGGCAAGTTTGTTTGTAAGTGTTGGGTTTTAGATTTATGATAGAAAATAAAGAACAAAAACAAGAACAAAAACAAGAATAAGAACTGTTTTTGAGAGTTTTAAGTGAGTAAAGTTTATTTTTGCTTCACTTAGTTGCTGTTTTGCTCTTTATTACCCTTTTTTCTGGTTTGTTGATGTTGCTGCTATTGTTGTTGTTGTTGCTGTTGCACACACTAGATTATGATAAATATTTATGATTAATAAAAGTCTCACTCACAACGTATTAATCAATTTAATGGTCTTCATATGCATCAGTGCACCCCAAGTCAACAAAGATATTAGAGAAGACAAATTGTTGTGAAAACCTTCAACACACAACCAAACGAACAGATTAAGAGTTTTCAGAAGTTTACTTTTTTAAGGCTGCATTTATAGTCAATAAAGAAATGTATCTAAGGAAATGTAGCAACAGCAAATTGCTACATAAACAGGATAAACAGGATTATTATCAGATTAATATCTGAAAACTTTTATTCTAGAATTAGAACTGAACTAAAATTGAACTGGAACTGAACTGAACTGAACTATAACTGAACTGGGACAGAACTAGAACTGAACTAGAACTGAACTGGAACAAAACTAGAACTGAACTAGAACTGAACTGGAACTAAACTAGAACTGAACTGGAACTGAACTAGAACTGAACTAGAACTGAACTGGAACAAAACTAGAACTGAACTAGAACTGAACTGGAACTGAACTGGAACTGAACTAGAACTGAACTAGAACTGAACTGGAACTAAACTAGAACTGAACTGGAACTAAACTAGAACTGAACTAGAACTGAACTGGAACTGAACTAGAACTGAACTAGAACTGAACTGGAACTAAACTAGAACTGAACTGGAACTAAACTAGAACTGAACTAGAACTGAACTGGAACAAAACTAGAACTGAACTAGAACTAACTGGAACTGAACTAGAACTTAACTGGAACTAAACTAGAACTGAACTGGAACTGAACTGGAACTGAACTAGAACTGAACTGGAACAGAACTAGAACTGAACTAGAACTGAAATGGAACTAAACTAGAACTGAACTGGAACTAAACTAGAACTGAACTAGAACTGAACTGGAACTGAACTAGAACTGAACTAGAACTGAACTAGAACTGAACTGGAACAAAACTAGAACTGAACTAGAACTGAACTAGAACTGAACTGGAACTAAACTAGAACTGAACTGGAACTGAACTAGAACTGAACTGGAACTAAACTAGAACTGAACTGGAACTGAACTGGAACTGAACTAGAACTGAACTGGAACAGAACTAGAACTGAACTAGAACTGAACTGGAACTAAACTAGAACTGAACTAGAACTGAACTAGAACTGAACTGGAACTGAACTAGAACTGAACTAGAACTAAACTAGAACTGAACTAGAACTGGAACTGAACTGGAACTGAACTAGAACTGAACTAGAACTGAACTGGAACAGAACTGGAACAGAACTGAAACTGAACTAAAACTGAACTGGAACTGAACTATAAATGAACTGGGACAGAACTAGAACTGAACTAAAAATGAACTGAACAAGTACTAAACTAAACTGAACCAGAATCAGAACTAGAACTTATCTTCAAGTGGAAAAAATTGTCTCTTAAAGAATTTCCCTTAAAAAGAAATTCAGAATATAATTTGCTCTAAGAAAATACCTCCAGATCTGCGCACATTTTATCTACGAAAATTCCTCCAAATAACAGGAAATTCTTTTCAAAAAATTCCCTCCAGAATCTGAACACAATTTTCTGTAAAAAAAAAAATTCTCCTGAATCTGATCGAATTTTCATTAAAAGTTTTTTCGAGAATCTGAAGAAATTTAAATTTCTCTTAGAAAACACTTTAGATCTGAAAAAAAGTTTGTAGTAAAATTCCTCCAGTTCTAAATAATTGTTTTTTTTTTTTAAGAAAATTCTTTTTAATCTTAAAATTTAACAAATTTTCTCTAAGAAAATTTTATCGAAATCTGAAAAGAAAATTTTCTAAGAAAATTTTCTCCAGAATCTGATCAAATTTTCTATTAAAAAAAAAACTCTGCCAAAATATGTTTCCTTAACTCCTTTGCACTTTTCATTGTGACACCCATGATGGCTCACAAACTCCCGAAGATCGGGAGTATATAGTGAATTTCAAGAAACGTGTTATACAATTTATGCAAAAATGGGTTATGGCTGTTAGACATGCAGCCTTTGATGAACCCAGTGTCTGTGATTTTATCGAAGAATTGGCCGCTGAGGTGGAGGCTGATCCTGAACTCCAGGAAGAGACCAGTATTATTCACAACATTCTAACACAAATGGCACGCTATCAAGATGATCGTAATCAAAATGCCGGACAAAAATGGAAATTACCACCAAATGGTCAACCAATTTGTTTATTTAGTGGCAATTTAACACCCTCGAAAACAGTTATAAGGCCAGATGATGACAGTGAGTATCACCCAGAAAATTGTAATTGTAATTGTAATCAAAAATCACCAATTAACATGTTTATGTAACTAACAAGTGAATCTCGTGTAAAATAATCAAAAAATCTACGATAATGAAATTCCAAATCAAATCTTTTTTTCCAGTTATATTTCGTGTCTATTGTGCCGACCACACGTATTGCACATTGCGTTTTCCATTACATACGACAGCGGAAATAATTAAAGCCTGTGCTGCCGACAAACTGCAATTGAATCGTGGCCCGGAGGATTTGTGTTTGGTGGAAGTGAAATCAAATGGTGAACGTTCTGTTTTCAAGGATAATGATGTCAGTATACCAACAGGTTTAAGTTTAAATGGACGCCTCTTTGTCTCTGTTAAGGATCATTTGGATGCATTGGTATGTTAAAATCATAATCACCATCATCATCATCATCATCTGTCATCACAAACAAACATAATTCGCTTGACATCAATTTTCCTAAATGATTGTGGACAATTGAATATTAATGGATTTCAATTTGTATCTTTTTTTTTTCTTCTTGTAGACACCATTACCAGAACAAGAAGGGCCAACGGAAGGCATTGAAATTGATTTGGAATTGCTTAGTACCAAAGAATTAGCGTATTATATAACCACATTTGATTGGGATCTGTTTTGGGCAGTTCATGAATATGAATTATTATATCATACATTTGGACGTCATCATTTCGGAAAGGTGAGTTTTTAAAATTACAATTATTTGGAATATAATTTAATAGGACAACTAGTTCGCATTATAGAACCTTGTTCAGTATAAAATTTAATTATCATAATCGTTATTCAAAATCTCTTGATCAATAATTGGACTGACAGAGTTTCTAAATCTTTCATATTTCAGAATATTCAATCAGATCTGGACAATTTTGTTCTTTGATGATTTAATCTGGACAATATTTTCTGTAGAGAAAATTTGCACAGATCTGAACAATATTTTCTGTAGAGAAAATTTGTACAGATCTGAACAATATTTTCTGTAGAGAAAATTTGCACAGATCTGAACATTATTTTCTTTAGAAAATTTGAACAATATTTTCCCAAGAAAATTTGCAGAATCTTGGGCAAAGTTTTTACAGATTCGAATGATATTTTCCATATAAAATCTGCTCACATTTTTAATTCGCTCAATTTAAAATTGAATTTTGTTTAAAAAATTCACTCAGTTTGTTGGTAAAGTTGCTCTAAAGAATTGTCTTTGTTTGTGAGTGAATTTTCTTTAGAAAATTTGCTCAGTTTATGAGTGAATTTTCTTTAGAAAATTTGCTCAGTTTATGAGTGAATTTTCTTTAGAAAATTTGCTCAGTTTATGAGTGAATTTTCTTTAGAAAATTTGCTCAGTTTATGAGTGAATTTTCTTTAGAAAATTTGCTCAGTTTATGAGTGAATTTTCTTTAGAAAATTTGCTCAGTTTATGAGTGAATTTTCTTTAGAAAATTTGCTCAGTTTATGAGTGAATTTTCTTTAGAAAATTTGCTCAGTTTATGAGTGAATTTTCTTTAGAAAATTTGCTCAGTTTATGAGTGAATTTTCTTTAGAAAATTTGCTCAGTTTATGAGTGAATTTTCTTTAGAAAATTTGCTCAGTTTATGAGTGAATTTTCTTTAGAAAATTTGCTCAGTTTGTGAATGAATTTTCTTTAGAAAATTTGCTCAGTTTGTGAATGAATTTCCTTTAAAAAATTTGCTCAGTTTTGTGAGTGAATTTTCTTTAGAAAATTTGCTCAGTTTTGTGAGTGAATTTTCTTAAAAAAATTACTAAGTTTTCGAGTGAACTTTCTTTTTTCTCAGTTTGTGAGTGAATTCACTTTAGAAAATTTACACAATTTGTGAGTGAATTTTTTATGAGTGAATGTATTTTGCACAATTTTCACTGTGAAAATTTTCTCAGAATATTTCAAAAATTTAGAGTCCAATGCATTTTTTAGAAATCTAAACTACATGTAGTATTTAAGGTTACACTTACCTGTTCCCCTTTAAACGTTTAGCAATTCAACCTGAAATTAGAAATAAAAAACATAAAATTTTTTGACATAAAAAATTAGCAAAAATTTTCAATATCACAAAAAAAAGAATAAACTAAATTCACATCCCCCCTCATTTATAAAACTTTTATTTTAGCCGGGATATCGTGTGGTAAGTTTGAAATTGAAATTGAATTTAAAAAAGTAAAAAAAAAAACTAAAATAAATGTGTTACAAAACTACAGTTGAATGCTTAATTAATTATTTAATTAATTGAATTTTGTTTGTGGCCAAACAACAACCAAACAACAACAAAATTATTGTAAAAAATTTTGAAATAAAATTTAAAGTTGGTTGATGTCATTTGTTCGTTCGTATTCGTGTTCGTTATCGTTTTACATTAAAAATTGCTAAAAAGATGCCAAAATTTTTAAGTTTTTTCGTTGAAAATTTTTAATTTAATTTACGTTCTTTTTTCATTTCTTTAAAATGTTGTGACTCTTTAATTTGTTTAAATGGTTTTCTAGTGCCAATTTTAAAAAATTAGTTTTTATTTGATTTTTTTCTTTTTTTAATTTTATGTAAAATTTATTTTTTCATTTAAATGCTGTTTGTTATTGTTCTGTAAAATTGCTTTTGCCAAAAAACAAGTTATAATACTGTATTCGGCAGTGCCGAATCTTAAATACCCTCCACCACTTATATTATTAATTAAATTTTACATAAATTGAAGATATTGCGTCCATCAACTTCAACACCGATTACGAATAAAGACCTTGTTTTCCGGGAAGAGAGCCTCATATGGACCCTATAACAAAACATGGACCAAGATTGGCCAAATTTTAAATATATTAAAGATTGTTAGAAATGTCATTGTAATGAATTGCAATAGAATGTTATAACCTCAAACCCATTCTACGCGAAGGGGCCTTATATGCAAATAATAACCAAATATGGACCGACGTTAGTCAAATTAATTAAAAATATACATTCAAGATAGTTAACAAAGTGTTTGTGCCGAATTTCAATGGAATTCGTCTTTATTTAAAAGTTTTAAAAATCCAAATCCGTTTTCCAGGAAAAGGCATTTTATGGCAGCCATAGCAAAATATAGACCGATATTGACAAGATAAATAACATATATTCAAGACAGTACAAATTTAAAATGTGATACAATTTGGTACATTTGTACATATTTAAGAGTTTTATAAGCTATAAACCATTTTCCGGGAAGGGGCCCCACATGGGAACTGGGTCAAATAATGACCCCAGCACAATCTAGTATCTTTGAGATTATAATTGAGACAAAATAAATATAAATGGCAAATTTAAGAAATCTAATCTTAATCTTCGAAATTGCGGCCCTTACGACACACAGATTTTGGGGTGTATCAAAATTTTACATATTTCGGCCAATAACTTTTCTTCTATTAAGCCGATTTTACTGACTTTTATTTTGAAGAAAATTTAAAAAAGTTCTTTTTCGAAATTTTGAGGTTGTCTCAGATATCGGAATATAAAATTTTTGCAACTGAACCGATATAGCTGGTATTAAATAAGAAACTGTCTAAGAAATAGGGCGGCCAAATTTCATTGAATTCAGACAATTATTTTAGACGTGAAAATGTTTTCAACAAACAAACGGACGGGCGTAGCTAAATCGCCTCAGATTTTGATTTGATGCAAGAACATATATATATTTTGGGATCTGAGATGATTCCTTCTTAACGTTACACACGGCATGACAAAGTTAATATACCCTCTTCACCACTTGTGGTGGTGGAGGGTATAAGAATGTCAACTTTGGGAAATTCAAACCACAAATTGAAAACATTTTAACTGAAATTTTGTTGATGTCGTTAAGAGTTGTTTTCCTTAATGTTTTTGTCTTTAGCCAACAACAACAATAAGAAAAGAAAAAAGTAAAAGAATTTTTTGTCTTCGTTTTATTGTAAATGAAACCAAATACGTGTATACGTGTGAATGTGTATGTTGTTTCTTTAAGTAAACAGGAGCACCATCATGAAATGAATAATAATTTCGCTCTCCCCGTCCCAGGATAACGAGTTCCATTTCCTTATCAAGTGTTTTGTAATTTTGTGAACATAAAACCAAAAAAAATGAAGAATGTTGAAGTTCACGTAACAACTGAAATGAATATGTGTTAGTGAGTGTGTGAATGAGTGAATGTATGAGTAAAATGGAAATGTTGTACCATTTTTCCCAACCATTTAATTCAGCCAAATACACTTAAGGAATTATGGCCAAAAAAAACAAGTTTATATATTTAATGTATTTTTAATTTAAAATAGTTTTTTTTTTCTTTCACCCAAAGTGAAATAATCATTAAGTTTAAAAATTTGCTTTATGTTTTAGCGTTTTTTTAACGAGTTATTGCTATTTAATTTTGTTATATAAATTTAATGCATTTTTTCTGTTAATGTTGCCCAGTTCCAGTTCTTTTGATAAACTAGATTTATCTTTTTTTCCAATTTAAAATTAATAATTTAAAATTTATTTTCCTCTACTTTTTTGCACACAGATTACCGCCAACTTGGATGTATTTCTAAGACGTTTCAATGAATTGCAATATTGGATTGTAACGGAAATTGTGTCCACAGCGAGTATGAGCAAACGTGTGGGTTTGTTAAGAAAATTCATTAAATTGGCTGCGTAGTAAGTTTATTTTATAAAATCAGAATCGCAAAAAGAGAAACTAAAAATACAATTCGGAAAACGAATCTGAATCTGAGCAAATTTTCTCTAGGAAAATTCCCTCAGAATCTGAGCAAATTTTCTCTAGGAAAATTCCCTCAGAATCTGAGCAAATTTTCTCTAGGAAAATTCCCTCAGAATCTGAGCAAATTTTCTCTAGGAAAATTCCCTCAGAATCTGAGCAAATTTTCTCTAAGAAAATTCCCTCAGAATCTGAGCAAATTTTCTCTAAGAAAATTCCCTCAGAATCTGAGCAAATTTTCTCTAAGAAAATTCCCTCAGAATCTGAGCAAATTTTCTCTAAGAAAATTCCCTCAGAATCTGAGCAAATTTTCTCTAAGAAAATTCCCTCAGAATCTGAGCAAATTTTCTCTAAGAAAATTCCCTCAGAATCTGAGCAAATTTTCTCTAAGAAAATTCCCTCAGAATCTGAGAAAATTTTCTCTAAGAAAATTCCCTCAGAATCTGAGCAAATTTTCTATAAGAAAATTCCCTCAGAATCTGAGCAAATTTTCTCTAAGAAAATTCCCTCAGAATCTGAGCAAATTTTCTCTAAGAAAATTCCCTCAGTTCTGAGCAAATTTTCTCTAAGAAAATTCCCTCAGTTCTGAGCAAATTTTCTCTAAGAAAATTCCCTCAGTTCTGAGCAAATTTTCTCTAAGTAAATTCCCTCAGTTCTGAGCAAATTTTCTCTAAGAAAATTCCCTCAGTTCTGAGCAAATTTTCTCTAAGAAAATTCCCTCAGTTCTGAGCAAATTTTCTCTAAGAAAATTCCCTCAGTTCTGAGCAAATTTTCTCTAAGAAAATTCCTACAGTTCTGAGCAAATTTTCTCTAAGAAAATTCCCTCAGTTCGGAGCAAATTTTCTCTAAGAAAATTCCCTCAGATCTAAGCAAATTAGAAAAAATTAGAGAAAATTGACTCAATTTTGAATTAAATTAAAAAATGAACTCAGTTTTTGAGAGCAGATTTACACAGATTCTGTGTGAATTTCTAAGAGAAAATTTACTCAGTTTCTCTGTAAATTTCTCAGAGAAAAATTACTCAGTTTCTGTATAATTCTCTTTCAAAAAAATTTGCTCATTATTTATGAAAATTCTCTTAAATTTCTTTCAGTTGCAAAGAGTATCAAAATCTGAATGCATTCTTTGCCATTGTCATGGGTCTTTCAAATATGGCCGTCTCACGATTACAACAAACCTGGGAGAAAATACCATCGAAATTCCGTAAACTATTTCAAGAATTTGAGGCTCTCATCGATCCCAGTCGCAATCATCGAGCCTATCGGGTGTTTGTGGGAAAATTACAACCACCATTGATACCATTCATGCCGCTCTTGCTCAAAGATATGACATTCGCTCATGAGGGTAACAAGACAAGTTTAGATGGTTTAGTGAATTTTGAAAAAATGCATATGATGGCTCAAACAATGCGTACTTTAAGATTTTGTCGTTCTAGAAGTTTGGGTAAGTTTGGGTGAGAAATTTTGATTTGGAAATAAAATATTTATAAATTTGGTAATTTGTTTTAGGACTTGAACCACCTTCACCCAAAAGTGAGGGAGAAGTACGTTCATTTATTAGTTGTCTGCGAGTTATAGACAATCAAAGGGTTTTAACCGCCATGTCTCAAAAAATCGAACCGAGTCGTAAAATCTAAATGAGAATGAAAAACAATAATTTTATAGAAAAAGATTCTCTGGAGAGGAGAAACATAATTTATGGTCCATTTGGGTCAATAATTTTAGATGTTTTCTGTTATATCTCTTGAAGAAAAAGTTTAAAAATAAAATATTTAAACAAAATGTAATTTAAGATTAAAACAGAAATAATAAAAAAATACGTTTTTTTATTAAAAAAAAATAAAAATAAAAATTATTATTATATTTGTTCATTAGTCATTTAGTAAATATTTTAAATTTAATGAAATTATTATTATTAATTAATTAATTAATTAATTAATCAAATATGTATTTTAAATTATTTATATGTGATAAAGAAAAAACAAAAACAAATTTATATAAACAATTTTCCAAAACTTTTTTTTAAGTGTATTTAAATCTCTTCTTTTAGAAAAAGGGGGCGTGGCTTAAGAAAATCTATTGAATTTGTAATTTTCCTTATTTTATTTCTATTATTCTCTATAATTCCCTTCTTAGGTTCCTTTACCCCCACCCCCTCTTCTGTAGTATTATTCTTTTCCAAAACTAAAATTAAATTTTAAATCTAAAATTGTAAATAATTTTATCTGTAAAAATCTGAAATTAATCTAAATCTTGGATATATATTTTTCTAAACTCTTTAAAAAAACTATTTTAGCTATAAAATTTTCCGTTTTTTTAAAAAATCTAAATTAATTATTTTTTTGTTAATTTTATATTTTAAAAAAAATTATTGTATAAATTTTGTAAATTATGTTTTTCTTTAATTATTAGTTGATTTTTTTTAATTTTTGTAAATTGTTATTATTTTTTATAAAATTTCACTTTTTTGTTTTATTTAAAAAATATTTTATTTAAATAAAAATTATATAATAAATATTAAATATATTTTTGAAAATTTAAATTTTATAATTTATTTTTTTTGGAAATTTGATAACTAAAAAGAAATCAAAATGTAAAAAGGGAATTTAATTATTGACAATTTTTTTCATAAAAAAGGAAGTGACTCAGACCGTCAAAACAGGGACATGTGTCTAAAATCAAAATATGTCACTGTATAGAGAAATGTCTGGGCTGTATTTTCTAATTCTTCGATTTCCAAAAAAAAACGGTTTTAAAAAACTTTTTTGACTGCAAGGATATGTTCCTTAAAAAAGGATACGTATCTAAAATCGGTCTTTAACTCCTTAGATTTAGGTCTTGGCTAAATTTTCTCTTGCAAAGTTTTCTTTTTATATCAGTACTCAGTTCATATAAAATTTGGAAAATGTTAATTTTCCAACTTTTTCCAGCTTCAAAAAGTGGACATTCGCCTAAAAACAGCCACACAGCACTATATAGGGTTTGGAACTGGCAATATATCCTCATAGTAGAAATTTTCAGTTCAGTATGCGGTCGATTTAAGCTTTTCTGAATAATGTTATGTTATAAAAGTTAATTTTAAAACATTTTGACAAAGAGCGTCAAAACAGGGACATGTGCGAAAAATCGCGTTATACTACTTTATCGATTTATGTCTTGACTTAGTAAATTAAACTAGTTTTTTCACGATCAGCAATCGGTTCGAAAATTTTCAAAAATCCTTTTTAAAAAATTTAAAAAAATTTTGTAACCTTTTGGCCTACAGCGTTGAAAAGGTTAAATGTGCATAAAATTGGAATGAACCTTATAGAATTAGGTCTTGACTACATTCCCTCGTACTAAGTTCTCTTTGATCTGTACTCAGCTCATACAAAATTCTCGAAAATGGTGAAATTTTAATATCTTGAACTACAGCGTCAAAATAGGGACATGTGTAAAAAATTTGAATATGCCACTTTATAAAAATATAAATCTTAGAGCTTGTGTATTCTATAAACACTATTTTTCGAAAAAAATCAGTTTGAAAAATTTTGAACTGTAAATGTTTGGACTATACCGCCAAAATAGGGACATGTGTCAAAAATCGTAATATACCATTTTCTAGAATTAGGTCTTTTCTACATTTCACAACATTTCGATTTTTCCAGATATGTATCCGGTTACGGTACCGTAGAAATGTAAGTTTTGGTATGCATCGTCAAAACAGGGACATGTGTTATTTGAAAATAGGTTCTCGAGTACATTTCTACATACGAAATTTTTCAGATCAGTAGTCGTTTCTTAGATTTTTTTTTTCAAAAAATCCCTTTAACTACAGACAATTTCATAAAAATTTATCGATAATTTTCTGTAAATAAAAAAAATATGAATCAAAAATGAAATTTATCGAAATTTTCAGCAAAATTTCTTTAAATGGGAAATTTTTTGAAATTAATATTTAAAACAGAAATTGATTGAATTGTTATTTTTTTATGAAAAAAATATCGAAAAATTTACTTTAACAAATTTTGATTTGAATACAAAATTAATCGATAACATTTTTATCGAAAAATTCAATTTTCCCCGTTTGCAGTTTGATCTAAAGATGTACAAAATTAAAAGCTTAATTTTTTATTTTTATTTTAAAATTTTAACAAAAATCTTTTATCCAATTTTTTTCAAAATAAAAAACTCTCTTCCCTAAAACATCCTGTGATAAGATCTCTATATTGAAAATATGTTTGTGTAAATGTTTGTATGTATAGAATTAATGGTAAAATAATTTTGTTTAAAATTGATGTAAAATTTATGATTTTTTTAAATTAAAATATTTGTAGAAAAAAAAAATTGGAAAATAATAAAAAAATAAATTATTGGAAAAAATATTTAAAAATTTTATAAAAAAAATTATAATTAAATTAGATTTTTTTAGTTGAAAAATATTTTTGGTTCTTTGTTAATATTTGTATTAATTTTTTATAAGAAAAAAATTATTAAATATTTAAAATAAATTGAATATTAAATTATAAAACAAAAACAAAAAATATACTGGAGAGGGACCTTGTTAATTGTTAACAAATACAAAAAAGCAAATAAATAAATAAATTATATTTATTATAAATTAATTATATATAAACAAAAAAACAACAAAATAAATGTTTTTAGTATTAAATTAAATATTTAGCATAAAAATTTCGATAAAATAAATATTTTACTTAAAATAACGAAAACTCTTTAAAAAACAAACTTTTTTCTCTAAAAATAAAATAAAAAATAAAAAAAAATAATTACGAAAAATATTAATAACTTTTTAATCATAAAATACAAAAGGTCTCTCTAAGATTTCAAATTTAATTTCCAAATGCCTCAAACTAAACTTAAACCTCTTTAAACTTAATTAAAAATAAACTTAACCTAAAAAAGTATAAAAAATGCGAAAAACAATAGTTTGTGTTCCTTCAGAAAAAAAAAGCTCGAAAAGGAAATAAAAACTATTATTTTTTATGATAAGAAAAAATTTTGCTATAAAAAGGAAATTTATGGAAATTTTTTTACTGAAAGGATATGTTTAGAAAATGTCCTATAAAAAGAAAATTTATCAAATGTTTTCTATAAAACGAAATTTAAAAATTATTTTTTAATTGTCTATCAAAAAAGGAAATTTTTAAAATTATTTTATTAAATTTTTTATATAAATTAAAATTTTTTATAAAAAGGAAATTTATAAAAAATTTTTTATAAAAAGGAAATTTGCAAAAATTTCCTAGAAAAGAAAATTTTTTAAAAAATTTTTCTAAAAAAGGAAATTTTTAAAAAATTTACTAAAAAGGATTTTTTTTTAAATTCTATTAAAAGGAAATTAAAAAAATATAAAAAGGAAATTAAAAAAAAAAAGAAAATTAAAAAAATCTTATAAAAGGAAATTTTTAAAAAAATGTCTATAGAAAGAAAATTTTTAAAAAGTTTTCTATAGAAAGGAATTTTTAAAAAGTTTTCTATAGAAAGGAAATTTTTAAAAATTTTCTATAAAAAGTTAATTTCGAAAAAATTTTCTATAAAAACGAAATTTCGAAAAATTTTCTATAAAAACGAAATTTCGAAAAATTTTCTATAAAAACGAAATTTCGAAAAATTTTCTATAAAAACGAAATTTTGAAAAATTTTCTATAAAAAGGAAATTTTTAAAAAATTATTTTATTAAATTTTTTTTATAAAATGAAATTTTTTATAAAAGGAAATTTGTAAAAAAAAATTTATAAAAAGGAAATTTTTAAAAAAATTTCTATAAAAAGGAAACTTTTAAAAAAATTTCTATAAAAAGGAAATTTTAAAAAAATTTTCTATAAAAAGTTAATTTCGAAAAATTTTCCTAAAAAACGAAATTTCGAAAAATTTTCTATAAAAACGAAATTTCGAAAAATTTTCTATAAAAAGGAAATTTTTAAAAAATTTTCTATAAAAAGGAAATTTTTAAAAATTTTCTATAAAAAGGAAATTTTTAAAAAATTTTCTATAAAAAGGAAATTTTTTAAAAATTTTCTATAAAAAGGAAATTTTTAAAAAATTTTCTATAAAAAGGAAATTTTAAAAAATTTTCTATAAAAAGGAAATTTTTAAAAAATTTTCTATAAAAAGGAAATTTTTAAAAAATTTTCTATAAAAAGGAAATTTTTAAAAAATTTTCTATAAAAAGGAAATTTTTAAAAAATTTTCTATAAAAAGGAAATTTTAAAAAATTTTCTATAAAAAGGAAATTTTTAAAAAATTTATCAAAAAAGGAAATTTTTAAAAAATTTTCTATAAAAAGAAATTTTTAAAATTTTCTATAAAAAGGAAATTTTTAAAAAATTTTCTATAAAAAGGAAATTTTAAAATTTTCTATTAAAAGAAAATTTTTAAAAATTTCTATAAAAGGAAATTTTTAAAAAATTATTTTATTAAATTTTTTATAAAAATGAATTTTTTTTTATAAAGGAAATTTGTAATAAAAAAATTCTATAAAAAGGAAATTTTTAAAAAATTTGTATAAAAAGGAAATTTAAAAAATTTCTATAAAAAGAAAATTTTAAAAAATTTCTATAAAAAGGAAATTTTAAAAAAATTTTCTATAAAAAGGAAATTTTGAACAATTTTCTATAAAAAGGAAACTTCGAAAAATTTTTTATAAAAAGGAAATTTCGAAAAATTTTCTATAAAAAGGAAATTTCGAAAAATTTTCTATAAAAAGGAAATTTCGAAAAATTTTCTATAAAAAAAAATTTCGAAAAATTTTCTATAAAAAGGAAATTTCGAAAATTTTTCTATAAAAAGGAAATTTCGAAAAATTTTCTATAAAAAGGAAATTTCGAAAATTTTTCTATAAAAAGGGAATTTTTAAAAAATTTTCTATAAAAAGGAAATTTTTAAAAAATTTCTTTAAAAAGAAATTTAAAAAAATTCTATTGAAAGGAAATATTTAAAAAATTTTCTATAAAAGGAAATTTTAAAAAAATTTTTTTAAAAAGGAAATTTTAAAAAAATATTCTATAAATGGAAATTTTTTAAAAATTTTCTATAAAAAGAAAATTTGTAAAAAATTTCTATAAAAAGGAATTTTGAAAAAAATTCTATAAAAAGAAAATTTGTAAAAATTTCTAAAAAAGGAAATTTTTCTAAAAAATTTAAAAAATTAAAATTTTATAAAAATTTCTATAAAAAGGAAATTTTTCAAAAAAATTTATAAAAAAAAATTTAAAAAAAAATTCTTAAAAAAAATTTAAAAAAAATTCTAAATAAAAAGGAAAAAAAAACTTTAGAAACTTTTCTTTAAAAAAAATATTAAAAAAATAAAAAAATATTTTCTTAATTTTTTCTAAAATAAAAATAATTAAATTTAAAAATTTTTAATTGTATAAAAATTAATTAAAATTTTAAAGGATTAAAAATTTTAATAAAATTTTTTAATCTAAATTTTTTTTTTTTTTTTTTTAATTTTACAAAAAAAAAAAAAAGAACAATAAAAAAATTTTCAAAAAAAGAAAATTTTTAAAAAAAAACGAAAATAAGAAGAAAAAGAAGAAATTAATAAAATTGTAAAATTTCTTTTACAAAAAAAAAACAACAACAAAAAAAACCAACACAAAATACACAAATTTATCTAAAAAAAATAAACAAGTATGAAAACTATATTCGGCTGTGCCGAATCTTCAATACCCTCCACCACAAATGCGTGTGAAGTAAATACGTTATGTTTCATACATACACACTCACACATATAATCACAGACATATAAAATAAATGAAAAATTTCATTAAATATAACACGAGAACATTAAATGAATCATAAAATTAGTTATATTTTTTCTATAACATTTTTTTAACTGAACCGATTTTGGAACTTTTGGAATGGTAATGAAGTACACATAACTTTGTCGATTTATAATTGTCATTTTTACGAAAGTTTGCCTCAGATATCGGTCTATACCTTTTACTATAATAAACCAATTTTGCTGGTTTTAAATAGGAAATTTCTAAGGACTCAGGCCAAATTTCATTGAGCTCTGATAATTATTGTAGATGTGTGCGTTCCAACATAAGACAGACTGGCAGACCGACCACTGAAAATCGGCTCAGATTTTTCTTTATTGCAAGAACATAAATACATTTTGACATCTGAGATGATTCCTTCTTAGCATTAAACACGAAATAACAAAGTGAATATCCCGTCTTCACTACTTTGGTGGTGGTGGAGGGTATAAAAATGAAAGACAGAGAGAGAGAGAGAAAAAAAAAACAAATAAATTTAAATAAATTTTAATGTTCATTTCCAAAACCAAAACAAATGAAATGAAGTTTAATTAAATTATTTTCCATTCAATTGAACAATAAACTAAAATTTTTATGTCAAAAAAGTGTTTTTGTGCAAAAAAATTAAATAAATAAAATAAAAAATAAAATTTTTCCAAAAAACAAAAATGAAAATAAAGAAAAAACGAAATCAAGAAGAAAAAGAAGATAAATAAATAAAACTCACTGTAAGAAGTTAAACTCCAATTAAAACTTAAGCAAAAAAAAAAAAACAACAACAACAAAACCAACACAAAATACACAAATTTATCTAAAAAAAATAAACAAGTATGAAAACTATATTCGGCTGTGCCGAATCTTCAATACCCTCCACCATAAATGCGTGTGAAGTAAATACGTTATGTTTCATACATACACACTCACACATATAATCACAGACATATAAAATAAATGAAAAATTTCATTAAATATAACACGAGAACACTAAATGAATCATAAAATTAGTTATATTTTTGTCTATAACTTTTTTTTAACTGAACCGATTTTGGAATTTTGGAATGGTAATAAAGTACACATAACTTTGTCGATTTATAATTGTCATTTTTACGAAAGTTTGCCTCAGATATCGGTCTATATCTTTTAATATACAAACCAATTTTCCTAGTTTTAAATAGGAAACTTCAAAGGATTCAGGCCAAATTTCATTGAGCTCTGATAATTATTGTAGATGTGTGCGTTCCAACATAAGACAGACTGACAGACCGACCACTGAAGGACATAATCGGCTCAGATTTTGATTTATTGCAAGAACATAAATACATTTTGGCGTCTGAGCGTTAAACACAGAATAATAAAGTGAATATCCCGTCTTCACTACTTCTGGTGGTGGAGGATATAAAAAATAAAGAGAGAGAGAAAAAAAAAACAAATAAATTTAAATAAATTTTAATGTTCATTTCCAAAAGAAAAACAAAACAAATGAAGTGAAGTTTAATTAAATTATTTTCCATTCAATTGAACAATAAACTAAAATTTTTATGTCAAAAAAGTGTTTTTTGTGCAAAAAAATAAATAAATAAAATAAAAAATAAAAATTCAGATTGAAATAAAATAATAAAAAATACTTAAAGAAAAGAATAGCAATAGAATCTTTTAAAGAAATCGAAATAAAAAATAATATAAAAAAAATAACCTTAAATTATTCTTCATTCAAATTATAAATAAAATAAAAAAATAAACTATTAAAATTTATTGTAAAAATAAATAAAAATTAAAAAAAAAGAAAAATGTTTTTTATTTCACAAATTTCCCCATGAAAGAAAATTTTATTTTCCTATAAAAAATGTTATGAAAATTTCCTATAAAAATCTAATTTTTCTAAAAAATTTCTACAAAAACAAAATTTAACGAAAATTCCTATAAAAAAAATTCTTAAAAAATTTGCTATAAAGAGCTTAATATTTTAGAAAATTATCTATTAAAAAACATTAGAAAATTAGAAAAATATTTTTTAGAAAATTTGCTATAAAAAATATTCTGAAATAAATTCTGAAAATTTTTAAAAAATTTCTATAATTTAGAAAATTTGCTAAAAAAATAATTTTCATAAAATTAGTTATAAAAAGAAAATTTTCCTAAAAAATTGAATTTTCTAAAAAAAAAAAAGAGTTTTTCAGAAAATTTTCCATAAAAATTATTATGTTCGAAAACTTTCTATAAAAGGAAATTTCTCTATTAAAATATAATTAGAAACATTGCTATAAAAAGGGTTTTTTTAACTTGCTATAAAAAAGGAATTTTATTAATTTGCTTAAAAAAGAAAGTTTGCTATAAAATGGAAATTTAACTCAATTTTTCTATAAAAATAAATTTTTATTTAAAATATAAGAAATTTTTAAAGGATTTTTTTTAAAGGAAAAATTTTCCTAAATTTTTTCTATATAGAAAAAAGGTAATGCAAACTTTTTATAAAAAGAAAAATTCATCAAAAACTCTTTTAAAAATTTAATTTATTGAAAAATTTCTACAAAAAGAAAATTTATCATATTTTTTCTATCAAAAGAACATTTTTGAGAATTTTGTATATGAAGAAAATTTATCGAAAATTTTCTACAGGACGAAAATTTATCGGAAATTTTTCTATTGAAGGAAAATTAATCGGAAATTTTCAATAAGAAGATTTTTTATCGAAAATTTTCTATACAAAGAAAATTTTTTAAAAAATTTTCGAAGATTTCCTATGGAAAGAACATTTTACCGAAATATTCTATAGAAACAAATTTCTTAAAACTTTTCTGTAGAAAGAAAATTTACCGAAATAAACTTTATCCGAAATTCTCTATATATTTTCCTATAAAATGGACATTTATGAAAAATTTTTCTTTAAGTAGAAAGTGATAGAAGAAAATTCATCTTTTCTGGGTCATTGATCACCTAAAAATGTGTAATAACGGCAAGTGATTATTAATTACATTCGAGTTGTAGAATAGCGAATATGGATCTTGCCTTAACCGATAATAATAGGATAGTAGTGAAACAATTAAAGAGAAAGTTGAATTTGCGATAATCAAGTGGATCAAGAAGTCGCATATTTTTGATGAATTAAGAAAAATGATTTGGAAGAAGAATCTATTTTAATCTTGAAGTCTGCGATCGTGAAACACTGTTCAAAAAATCTCTACTTAGCAAAGCGAAAATCGATCGCTATTGAAATCCCTTAAATTCATCGCAGAATAACATTTTTAGAATTTAGGATTTTCTTTGAAAAACGCTTGAAAAATCGAATCAAATTTTTAGTCAAAATAAAGCATGACAAATTGATGATTGGGAACACTCGCAAAATGATACTGATTGAAAAAAATGGTAATCTGTGATCAACAAAATTACAATTGAAAATTAAACTGTACTGGTATCAATTTCAGGGGATTTTTTCAGTGTTCTGTAATATTTTTTCATCCACCTAATATTATGTGTAGATGACATCACTAAAACGTCACATCGCACAACATTTGCCAAAGAATTCCCAAGCTTTTTTTAGCTTTACAAAAAGCTTTCATTTTAGAAAGAGTGTTTCACATTGAATAAAAAGCATAATGCTCATTATTAGTCATCAAGTGGTACGAGTTGCCATCAGTAAAATTGATTTTATAATACAAAGATTAAAAGCAAAAATTTCTCTGTCTTTGGAGGCCATTAGCCGATGTAATACATCAATCAGATATAGAAAAGAAGCCTTTCTGGGTAATTAAAAAAGTATCAGTTACGGGTTAATTCCACTACGGAATATGGCGAAATTTCAAAAACTCGTTTCAGTCTGATGCGCCTTTAAAGAGGAAGGATAATTTGAATATGATTCAATATTAAAAGTTCTTAAAAAATCGAATATTTTTCTCATATTCCGATGGACCTGTCCGAGATCGGGGTATATTATAATTTTTATTTATCGTAAAGATTTTTTAAATTAATTAAAAACTGAAGTTAAAACTGTCATAAGATTTTTTCATTTCACATTTAGCACAACAATGGCAACCCTTTTTCTCTGCCTCTCTTCAGATAGAAAACTGGAATTGAGCACAAAGAGAATTTAGAATAGAAACCACTATAAACACTCGTTGATTTAAAAGAACTTGAATTAGTTGTCACTAAATATTCGATGATTTCACTTCAAAATAGAAACGAAGAAATCGCTTTATTGATCAATAAAATCTAAAGAAATAAATTGAACTGTCATCAATCTTAAAATAAACAATAACAATTGATAAGACTTCAAGTGCAGTGTAAATAAAATAAAAACTTTTCCCCCAGAAAAATCGTATATAAAAATGGCAAAATTAGCTCCTTGTGTTAAACTGAGCAATGGCCAACAAATGCCGGTAGTGGGTTTAGGAACCTGGCGTTCTTACGAAAATGAAGCTGAACAAGCTGTTAGAGATGCCCTAGATTTAGGTTATCGCCACATAGATACAGCTTTTGTTTATGAAAATGAGCAAGAAGTTGGAAGAGCCATTAATGCGAAAATTGCTGAAGGGCTTGTGAAAAGAGAAGATATTTTTGTGGTCACCAAGCTGGGTGGCATACATCATGATCCCGAATTGGTGGAACATGCCTGCCGCAAAAGTTTAAGCAATTTAGCTTTAGATTACATAGATCTCTATCTTATGCATTTTCCGGTGGGTCAAGTTTACTGTGGTGATGAAAATGTTCATGGTGGCAGTCAATTAAGTGATACCGATTATTTAGATACTTGGAAAGCAATGGAGAAACTAGTAGATCTGGGTTTGGTAAAAGGTATAGGACTTTCCAATTTTAATGCCGCCCAAACCGAACGTGTATTACAAAATTGTCGCATACGTCCTGTGGTGAATCAAGTTGAATGTCATCCCGCCTTTAATCAAAAGAAATTAATAGAGTTCTCAAGGGAGAGAGGAACTGTGATAACAGCTTATGCTCCATTGGCCAGACCAAAACCAGAACAAAAATGGCCAGCATTTTTATATGATCAGACAGCTCAAGAAATGGCCCAACGTTATGGTCGTACACCGGCTCAAATATGTTTACGTTATTTAATACAATTGGGTTGTATTGTTATTCCGAAATCGGTGAAAAAATCTCGTATTGCTGAGAATTTCGATTGTTTTGATTTTCAGCTCACGCAGGAGGATATGAAGATAATGGATCGTTATCATACAGGTCGCAGATTAATACCTTTCACAGGAATGAGTCATCATAAATATTTTCCATTTAATACGGAATTTTAAGACGATTTTCAAATTGTAATATATATTTTAGTTATTAAAGTAGAAATTAGATTTAATTAATTAATTTTCATTTTAAACAATTAAGTTAATTAAAAATACTTTTGTTCACAAAAATAAATTAATAAATAAATTAAAATAATTAATCACAATCGTGCAAATGAAAACTATTTGTCATGATACGGCGAAGAGAACCCCGTATT
>PYHX02000494.1:81402318-81435611 GCA_004302925.2 Cochliomyia hominivorax | reverse complement strand
GAAAAGTTTAACTTTGTCATTCCGTATGTTATACCAATAAGGAGTTATTTAAAATCCTACAAGAATTCCTTTTTACATCAAATCTGAGTCGATATAGTTATATCCGAATGTCCATCTGCCTAATTGTCAGATCTGTATTAATTAAATTTCACTTATTATTTATTATTGTTCTGAGAACTCTGCGTTTTTAAAAGGTCGGGTCATATATATCTGGAAAATCGGGTCATATATATCTGTGTTAACCAAAAACAAATTCGGGAGAAGAACTTTAGAAGATTCAGCCGAATCTTGTTTTTTTAATGACAATCCTGTTAACTTAATATAGAAAATTGGACGAAGAATTAAGGATCGATTGTCAAATGTTTCCAATATAAATGAGATGAATTAAGCTTTTGAAAAGAAATCCGAAAGGAAATATTATGGGAACACGAACGTAACATAGAGCACTGGTTTAAAACTCTGAAATTATTTGTTATCGTGGGTACTTTAAATGTATGAAGGATTTTCCTTTCAAATTCTACAAGAACGTCTGTCAAAAATGATTTAACAATTTCTTAAGAACTTTATTCACTCACATATTACTTTTCACCTAAATTTCACTATTTTACAGTTTACAATAGAGTGACTAAATTAGCTAGAATAGATTGTTGTGTTGACTATCTGGTCTGGTTTGGTTAAAATGTAATCTGTAGCAAAGATTGTTGTCTGGACTATAGTCAAGTCTATAGCACAGATTGTTGTCTGGACTATTTATAGCTACTTTATAGAATAGAATGTTGTCTAAACTATAGGCAAGTTTACAGCTTCTGGTCATGGCTATTTATATCAAACAGCACCACCTAGATTTTCTTGATTACCGTGTTAGGTTTTTTTAAACTTTAGTTGATTTCTCAAATTGTCTAGAACCATTGAATTCTAAATTAAACTTTATTTTAAAACAATATTTTGAAATTATCTTCGTGGAACAATTTTCCGCCGAATTTGTATATGTGAATTATAAGATCAGCAAACACTTTTTTGCAGTAGAATCAATTTTGTGAAATTTTTTTTAGAAATGAAACTCATTTTACTATTTCATACTTTACAATAAGACTGATTAACTTAGTTAATGGGTAGCGATTATTTTTAACAACAGCGCCGCCTAGATTTCTTTATTATTCGTTCTATATTTTCAAAACTTTAGTTGTGTTTTAAATTTTGCTTGAAATGTTTTTTACTTACATCTTCGTGAAACAATATCCCTCAAATCTCTTAGTCTCTAAATCATGGCTTTTTATATCAAAAAGCGCCACCTAGATTTTCTATGATACCTTGTGATATTTTTAAAATTTATGTTGGGTTTTTAAATTCCTGCGAGATTTTTTTACTTGATTTTAAAATTAAAATACATTTCGTAACTACAAATTCCCTAGAATTTTTATATTTAAGTTAAATGTCCAGCGCCAGAATGACACTATACCCAACAAATTGAATTTTGTGACATTTTGGCAAAATAAACTTGACCCATCATTTTCCTAAGAAATTGTAATATGAATCCAATGAAGAACTATGTTTTTTTTAATAACAAGGACTTTCTTACTAATTGAATTTTTCTTGTAAATTGCCTTTTTTAATAAAAAAAATAATCCTTTTGGGAAAAAAATAATAATAAAGAATTTTGCAATAAGAAATATTTTGTTTAATAAATTTTTGTTTGCTACAAAATATAAATCGAAACTTTTGTAAATAATTTGTTCATGATAAAACTGAGTATATTTCTTATGAAACATCTCCTTTAGATGGATATAATTATTTGTACCTCCCATTAACCCATTGAGATCCATTTTCATTTTCTTTAGATTTTTAATATTTTTTAAATAAAATTTCTTAAAAGAAATTTATTTTTCTTGCACTGGTTCTGAATGGGTTAATTTGAATCTTTTACATTATATTTATATCCATCTTGTAATTGTATCATATCGAAATCAGGAAATGTAAGACAATGACAAACAAGTTTAACCCCCCCCCCCTCCAAAGGATATTCAATACATTGTAAAATAAAACTGTTAAATATTGAAAAAAGCAGAAATTGCAAAAAAAAAAAAAAATAAAAATAATGAAAATAAAATCATAACTGTAATTGTAGTCATTCGAAGTTGTCCATAGTACTCAATGTCAATGATTACGACATGTATGTACATGATAAGTGTTCATTTTTTTTAAACTACAACTGATAGGAATATCAGTTGTAGTTACATTCAATTTCAGGTAAAATCTATATTTTTTTATTTAATTTTACTCCATTTTGTTTTTTTTTTTTTTTTTTGGCAGGATATATATTGACATTATTTTGGTCTTCTTTTTCCGTCCCCTCCCTCTTTTTTTATAATAATGCTGTCTAATGTTGTGCTATTTTTTTTTTGCTTTATATTTGTAGTAGTCACTATCAATATATCATTTATTAAATTGCTATTTACTACTGTCATTCGGGCAGACTGTAAATGAAAGTCATGTGAGCAAAAAAATTTTTTTTGCTTAAAATTTATAGATCTCTCTGGGGCATATTTGTGTTATTATTAGTTATGATATTTAAAAAAAAATAATTAATGTTGTAAAAATTATTGTATATAATTTAATGCAGATTAAAAAAATATATCTCATATTTTATATATTTAATATAGTGATTATTGGTATAGATGAGAATGTCTAGTCGAACGAATAAGTTGTTGTCTTGACTCTAGTCCAGTCTATAGAACAGATTGTTGTCTTGACTTAAGTCTAGTCTTTAGAATAGTTTGTTGTCTTGACTTTAGTCTAGTCTTTAGAATAGTTTGTTGTCTTGACTGTAGTCTAGTTTATATAATAGATTGTTGTCTTGAATCTTTAGAATAGTTTGTTTTTTTTTTAACTCTAATTTAGTCTTTAGAATATATTGTTGTCCTTTCTCTCTTCAATATAATAGATTGTTGTCTTGACTTTAGTTTCGTCTTTAGAATAGTTTGTTGTCTTGACTGTAGTCCAGTCTATAGAACAGATTGTTGTCTTGACTGTAATCTAGTCTATATAATAGATTGTTGTCTTGACTGTAATCTAGTCTATATAATAGATTGTTGTCTTGACTCTTTAGAATAGTTTGTCGTCTTGACTGTAGTCCAGTCTATATAATAGATTGTTTGTCTTGATTCTTTAGAATAGATTGTTGTCTTGACTGTAGTCCAGTCTATAGAACAGATTGTTGTCTTGGCTTAAGTCTAGTCTTTAGAATAGTTTGTTGTCTTGACTGTAGTCTAGTCTATAGAACAGATTGTTGTCTTGACTTTAGTCTAGTCTTTCGAATAGTTTGTTGTCTTGACTGTAGTCCAGTCTATATAATAGATTGTTGTTTTGACTATAATCTAGTCTATATAATAGATTGTTGTCTTGACTCTTTAGAATAGTTTGTCGTCTTGACTGTAGTCCAGTCTATAGAACAGATTGTTGTCTTGGCTTAAGTCTAGTCTTTAGAATAGTTTGTTGTCTTGACTGTAGTCCAGTCTATAGAACAGATTGTTTTCTTGACTTTAGTCTCGTCTTTAGAATAGTTGTTGTATTGACTGTAGTCCAGTCTATATAATAGATTGTTGTCTTGACTGTAATATAGTCTATGGTGTCTTGACTCTTTCGAATAGTTATTGTCTTGACTGTAGTCTAGTCTAGTCTATATAATAGATTGTTGTCTTGACTCTTTAGAATAGTTTGTCGTCTTGACTGTAGTCCAGTCTATAGAACAGATTGTTTTCTTGACTTTAGTCTCGTCTTTAGAATAGTTGTTGTATTGACTGTAGTCCAGTCTATATAAAAGATTGTTGTCTTGACTCTTTAGAATAGTTTGTTTTTTAACTCTAATTTAGTCTTTAGAATATATTGTTGTCTTTTCTCTCTTCAATATAATAGATTGTTGCCTTGACTGTAGTCCAGTCTATATAATAGATTGTTGTCTTGACTTAAGTCTAGTCTTTAGAATAGTTTGTTGTCTTGACTGTAGTCCAGTCTATATAATAGATTGTTGTTTTGACTATAATCTAGTCTATATAATAGATTGTTGTCTTGACTCTTTCGAATAGTTATTGTCTTGACTGTAGTCTAGTCTATATAATAGATTGTTGTCTTGACTCTTTAGAATAGATTGTTGTCTTTACTCTATTCTAGTCTATAGAATAGATTTTTTACTTGACTCTAGTCAACAGAATAGATTGTGGTCTTGACTCTGTTTTTTCTTAGGGAGTTTTAAATCTTGCATGATGAACTCTCCAATATGGTGTATGTCGGATTCGTACTGAATAAAACCACCTACTTTGTCAATCAACGTTTCTGCGGAACTGTCCGAAAGGAATTACTTCTTCTGTTTTTGCCGATCATAGATAAAACATTGATAGTGCAACACGACGTCTTCTGGGTCTGGGTTTTGCAATGGGGGCAAAGTGGAGAGTTGTCCAACCACAATCTGTAGAGGTAGCTCCTGTCATATTAGGATATGACAGGAGCTACCTCTACAGATAATTGAGTTGGGTAGTAATTTACTTCTCCATGTTACCTCTATAACCAAGCGTCTGTTTTCGGGATTAATTGGAACGTCCATCTTCCATTGTGGCTTGTTTACCACATGTTTTGCCACAGCTATCTTAAGTATTCTTGTTCTAGTTTTCTTCTAGCAGAGGTTTAAGGTTCATCTCTCTTGCATTGGGCCAAGCGTTTAGTTACGTTTGCCAGGATATCTAGAGGAATTATTCCTGCTATGACTTGTACTGCTTCCTTTGAAGTTGTTCGGAAAGAGCAACATACCTGCTTAGTTGATACTCTATAAATAGATCTTAATTTCCATGCTATAGATTTCGTTTTAAAGTTGACGACCTCACTGGGGCTGCATAAGGAATTATGGAGTTTATTGCGGTTGATATTAATTTCATCTTGGCATCGTACGTTCGAGAGTGGCTCTTATGTTGGATGCCTTGTTCGCACTTAATTTCATCGTTTTTCGTCTACCAGTAATTAATACTTGCTCTGACTCTAGTCTCTAGCCTATAGAATAGATTGATGTCTGGAATCTAGTTTAAGAATTAGTCTTATCTATAAGATAGATTATTGTCTTGACTCTATAACCAATCAATCAATCAATAGAGAAGATTATCGTTTTGACTCAGAACAATAATCGATCCAATATACCGATATTGAAAAGAAACGTTGAAATTTTTATTATTTAACTCATTTATTTTTCTTTATTCTCCGAATTTTTAATAATTTCTCTTCATTTCTAGAGTTATTTTTAATTTAAACTTGATTAAACTCAATATCACGTATTTTCGTATATTTTTCAATAACAATTAATTTCTTATTGAAATATTGTTTTTTTTTTTACATTTTATGTCACTTTATAATTTAATTTATTATCATCATTTTATATAGAAAAGGAATTTTTTAACAGTTTTTTTGTTTTAATTGATGTTGTTTTTTTATTTATTTGCTTAATTTAAAAATTTTATTGACTGAAAAATTTTGTCAATATTTTTGAAATGAAAACAAAATATATTCGACATTTTAGACTTAAAGTATTTTTATGAACTTTATTTGGAGATATAAAATTTTGTTAATCACTTTTTATATTACATATCTTTTTAGATTCTTCTATTTGTATCATTTTGCATTTTATGCGTATCATTATCGTTTTAGTGGCCAAAATCGTAGTTTGGCTTTGGTTTCATCATGGCTCTTTATACAGGTGAGTTAAAAAAGGCTTTTATAAGAGTTAAGAATTAAGTTTATTGTCTTGACTTTAGCCTAGACAATCGAATAGGTTATAGGTCTCGCATAAAGTCTACTCCATCGAATTGATTGTTGTCTTGAGTAGAATATTTTCGACTGATGAATTTTAACAGATTAATGTCTTGACTGCTGTCTAATCAATCAAAATAATTAGAGTCTCTATCAGAGTCTAAACGATCTAATAGGTTTTTTTTTTCTTCACTAAGGAGTAGATAATTGTCCTGAATAGGCAATAATATAACTTAAATCTAATTTATCAAATAGGTTATTGTCTTGACTAGTGTCTATTCAATTGAATAGATCACTGTCTTGGCTAAAGTCTTGACCACTTAATAGATTGTTGTCTTGACTAGAATCTAGTCAATCGAATTTAATTGAATAGATAATTGTCTTGGCTAAAGTCTTAACCACTTAATAGATTATTGTCTTCACTATGGCCCAGTTGTCTTGACTAGAATCTACTCAATCGAATTTAATTGAATAGATCATTGTCTTGGCTAAAGTCTTTACCACTTAATAGATTATTGTCTTCACTATGGCCCAGTAGATAGAACAAATTATTGTCTTGACTAAAATCTAGTCAATCCAATTTATTATTGTCTTGTCTAGAGTCTAGTCCATTAAACCGATTATTGTCGATTAATGTCTTAACTGTAGTCTAGTAGATGGCATAGGGCCTGGTGGGTGGTATATATAATTGTCTTGACTGGAGTCTAGTCGATCGTATAAATTTTTGTCTTGACTAGATTCCACTCGATCGAATAGATTGTTGTCTTTAATAGAGAATAGTCGATCGTATAGATTAATGTCTCTACTATAGAATATTGTCTTGACTAAAATTTAGTTGATTAATTTATTTAGATTAATGTCTTGACTAAAGACCATTGAATAGATTATTGTCTTGACTAGAGAAAAATCGATCGAATTTAATTTTGTCTTGACTAGAGGCTTTTGGATTCGCTCGATTATTGACTATATGACCATTGTTTTAAAAGTTTCTTTTATTAAGGCGCTTAAAAACTTTTTAATTTTAATTTTCACCTTTTCAAAAAGGTGAAAAGTTTTACTATTCAAATTTAAGAGTTTTCAACATTATTTATTCAGGTCTTAATAATGTACTAAAGAAATTAACTAAATATTTTATTAAATTATAATATATTTCCTCTGGCAAAAGTTATTCATATCTTTTAAAGTTTCTCTCGTATTGGAAAACTTGACATAATTCCTACCCTTTATGGTAGGAAAACTCACGTGTACCTTTTTGGAATTATACACACAATACACGTGTCAAATGGAAAATTTTTTGTTCTGCTCTCATTATTTTACACAAAATAAAGAGGAAGAAGAAGAAAAAAACACATGTAAATGATACATTACAGATATAAAGCAATTGATGGAGATATTCCTAAGGCATATAACGAATTTTGGGGACCTACAAATGACATCCGTAAAAAAAAATGTAAAAGAATTAGAATTTAATCCAAGTAACCCTTTATGCTCTACCTGGAGTTAGTTATTTCTCTATAGAATTCAAATTTTCTATTAATTTCTCTATGAGTATTTGTTCTGCTTAAAGTTCATCGCTAATTCCTCATTTTATTGTAGGGTATCAGAACTTATTTACACGCTGTAATGCTGCAAGTATTTATACTTATGTGTATGTGAATGTATGTACATGTATTATATATGAAAATATTATTTATATATATTTATCAAATCCATACTTTTCCCTTGTTGTTGTTATTTTATTTTTGCAACACACGATTTGTGAATAAAACGTAATAAAAAAACGACCTGTAAAATATATGTTTTGGATCAATATCTGTAACGACTTTACATCGTCATCGCCTAATCCACATACAACAACATTTTTATTTAGACATTTGAAATATGATTGACTGACTATAAGTCTGTCATAACAAATGTAAAATGAAATGAATCAATAGAAGAGAAAAAATATGCGAACTCAATAGAAAACATTTGTATAGAAATTTTTGCCAATAAACATAAATTTATATGTATTTAATGTGTGTAAATGAAATGATTTTTAGGAAATATATTTCCGTAACCGAATCTGGAAGTTATGTTACAGTAAGAGGAGATTGAAGTAAATTTGAACTCTGAATTATATCAATATTGCTAAATCTACTGTAGTCATTCGAGTAGTTTGCAACTTGACTGTAGTCAAGTACTGCAATCTTGATTGGACTCAAGTCAAGTGTTCAGGATTTTGATTTTACAAGATTCTACTCCATCGAATAGATTATTAACTTGATTAGAATTTAGTCATTCGAAATGAGTTTTGTCTTGATTAAAGTCTAGTCGATCATCACTCTCTTGAACAGAGTCTTGTTGATCCGATAGGTTATTGTATTGCCTAGAGTCTGGTCGATCAAATAGATTACTGTTTTGACTTGATTCTGGTTGAACTTTTGTAAAAAATAGTTTTTTTTTAAATTATATTTTTTAGTGAAAAATTAAATTTTTTAGTGAAAAATTGAATTTTTAGTGAAAAATTGAATTTTTAGTGAAAAATTGAATTTTTAGTGAAAAATTGAATTTTTAGTGAAAAATTGAATTTTTAGTGAAAAATTGAATTTTTAGTGAAAAATTGAATTTTTAGTGAAAAATTGAATTTTTATTGAAAATTAAATTTTTAGTGAAAAATTGAATTTTTAGTGAAAAATTGAATTTTTAGTGAAAAATTGAATTTTTAGTGAAAAATTGAATTTTTAGTGAAAAATTGAATTTTTAGTGAAAAATTAAATTTTTAGTGAAAAATTGAATTTTTAGTGAAAAATTGAATTTTTAGTGAAAAATTGAATTTTTAGTGAAAAATTGAATTTTTAGTGAAAAATTGATTTTTTTAGTGAAAAATGAAATTTTTAGTGAAAAATGAAATTTTTAGTGAAAAATGAAATTTTTAGTGAAAAATTGAATTTTTAGTGAAAAATTAAATTTTTAGTGAAAAATTGAATTTTTAGTGAAAAATTGAATTTTTAGTGAAAAATTGAATTTTTAGTGAAAAATTGAATTTTTAGTGAAAAATTGAATTTTTAGTGAAAAATTGAATTTTTAGTGAAAAATGAAATTTTTAGTGAAAAATTGAATTTTTTAGTGAAATATTGAATTTTTTAGTGAAAAATTGAATTTTTAGTGAAAAATGAAATTTTTAGTGAAAAATGAAATTTTTAGTGAAAAATGAAATTTTTAGTGAAAAATGAAATTTTTAGTGAAAAATGAAATTTTTAGTGAAAAATTGAATTTTTAGTGAAAAATTAAATTTTTAGTGAAAAATTGAATTTTTAGTGAAAAATTGAATTTTTAGTGAAAAATTGAATTTTTAGTGAAAAATTGAATTTTTTAGTGAAAAATGAAATTTTTAGTGAAAAATTGAATTTTTTAGTGAAATATTGAATTTTTTAGTGAAAATTGAATTTTTTAGTGAAAAATTGAATTTTTACTGAAAAATTGAATTTTTTAGTGAAAAATTGAATTTTTAGTGAAAAATTGAATTTTTAGTGAAAAATTGAATTTTTAGTGAAAATTGAATTTTTTAGTGAAAAATTGAATTTTTAGTGAAAAATTGAATTTTTTTGAGAAAAATTTGATTTTTTTTAGTGAAAAATTGAATTTTTTAGTGAAAAATTGAATTTTTAGTGAAAAATTGAGTTTTTTTGAGAAAAATTGAATTTTTTAGTGAAAAATTGAATTTTTAGTGAAAAATTGAATTTTTAGTGAAAAATTGAATTTTTAGTGAAAAATTGATTTTTTTTGTGAAAAATTGATGATTTTTTTTTGTAAAAATTGAATTTTTTAGTAAAAAATTGAATTTGTGGTGAAAAATTGAATTTTTAGTGAAAAATTAATTTTTTTTGAGAAAAATTGAATTTTTAGTGAAAAATTGATTTTTTTGTGAAAAATTGAATTTTTTAGTGAAAAATTGAATTTTTTTGTGAAAAATTGAATTTTTTAGTGAAAAATTGAATTTTTTAGTGAAAAATTGAATTTTTTTGTGAAAAATTGAATTTTTTAGTGAAAAATTGAATTTTTTTGTGAAAAATTGAATTTTTTAGTGAAATATGAATTTTTAGTGAAAAATTTAATTTTTTAGTGAAAAATTTAATTTTTTAGTGAAAAATTGATTTTTTTAAATTGAATTTTTAGTGAAAAATTGAATTTTTTTTTTGAGAAAAATTGAATTTTTAGTGAAAAAATGAATTTTTGGTGAAAAATTGAATTTTTTTGGTGAAAAATTAATTTTTGGAGAAATTTCGTTTTATGTTTCTGGATTATAATTATAGTTAAAAAATCTGTAATTCTATAAATTAATGCAACAAATATTTTTTCTTATTTTTTTTAATTCAAGGAATTAATAAAAAACTTAAATTAAGTCCTTTAGGTCTTATGTCGAATATTTCCTGGAACTAAAAATTAAGTTTTATCTTTGAAGTTCAAAGAATTTACTTCTAATTCACTAAATCACCAAATTATTTATTTATGTTGAAATAGCTAAAATGGAATTTATAAACAATTTTACCTCCATTTATTGGGAAATAATGAAAATTTTATTATTTGAAAAATGAGTGAAATATGTGATGAATTATTATATTCATATTCATATTAAATTTTCGTTCAAATTATTTCGTAAACATACTGTATCAATGAACATTATTATATGGTTCTGTCAACAACTTCATTTTGGCTTTAAATAGACTTCACAATATTTGTTTTTGTTTTTGTTGTTTTTGTATTCGAATTCGTATTTGTTTATAAAAGTAATAAACTGCCAAATTCAGGTGAATTTTATATGAAAAAGTGAAAGAGAAACTCCCCATTTTCATCATTTATTGAATTTATTTGTTTTAACTCAACAGGTTAATTTCATTTTATTTTTATTTCTCTTAAATTTCTCTTAAATTTCTTTTTGTTTTTTTCAAATTTCCAGAAATTTTGCACAGTGGGTACATTTTTTTTATTCCTTTCGAAATTTCTTTCTTTATACAAAAAAAAATTGTTCCTTAAAATCAAAATTTAAAATATGGAAACTTTTAAAGTTCGCAATATTTTTTTTCTGACAAATTTATTGTTGTTGTATCTCACATACATATGTGTATTGCGAATATATCATAGGTGTGTTTGTATGTGTGACTGAATTGTTTATTTTGTGGGTGAGAGATGGTGTATGTGAGTGAATGGTAGTGGGAGTGACATAAATATTTGCATATTATTAGCATGAATTTATAGAAATAAAATATAAATAAAAATAAAAATAAAAAAGAAAATATTTGATTAAATTCTTATCCACAGGGCAGCACCAACAACCAAAATGAATTTATATTTGATTGATTGATTTTTATTTAATTTAATAAGTTTTAATAATTTTTTTCCAATATTTATTACACGAATCATAATCAAATTAAAGTTTTACAAAAACAGAAGGAGTGAAATTGAAGCGTGATTGTAATAACCCTTGCAGTCTTGGAAAATTTCGGACCGATCCTCGTAAAATTCGATTTAGTGTTTTGTGGTTGTAATTTCATGTTCCATGTTCTAGTTCACTTCTAGTTCCGTCATAGTTCAGCTCTTGTTCAGTTCTTAGTTTTAGTTAAGTTCTAGTTCCGTTCTAATTCAGTTTTAGTTCAGTTCAAATTCAGATCTAGTTAAGTTCTAGTTCAGTTCTAGTTCTAGTTCAGTTCTAGTTCCATTCTAATTCATTTCTAGTTAAGTCCTAGTTCTGTTCTAATTCAGTTCGAATTCAGTTCTGGTTCAGTTCTAGTTCAGTTCTAATTCAGTTCTAGTTAAGTTCTGGTTCAGTTCTAATTCAGTTCTGGTTCAGTTCTAGTTCCGTTCTAATTCAGTTCTAGTTCAGTTCTAGTTCAGTTCTAGTTCAGTTCTAGTTCAGTTCTAATTCAGTTCTAATTCAGTTCGAATTCAGTTCTGGTTCAGTTCTAGTTCAGTTCTAATTCAGTTCTAATTCAGTTCTAGTTCAGTTCTAATTCAGTTCTAGTTAAGTTCTAATTCAGTTCTAATTCAGTTCTGGTTCAGTTCTAGTTCCGTTCTAATTCAGTTCTAGTTCAGTTCTAACTCAGTTCTAATTCAGTTCTAATTTAGTTCTAATTTAGTTCTAGTTCAGTTCTAGTTAATTCTAGTTCCTTTCTAGTTAAGTTCTAGTTCAGTTCTAATTCAGTTGTGGTTCAGTTCTAGTTTGGTTCTAGTTCAGCTTTACTTCAGTTCTAGTTCAGTTTTAGTTCATTTTAAGTTCAGCTTCTTGTTTCGTTTCCATTTAGTTCTAGTACAGCTTTTAGTTCAGCTTCTAGTTCAGTTCTAGTTTAACTTCAAGTTAATCTTCTAGTTCATCTTTTAGTTCAGTTATAGTTTAATTTCTAGTTTAGCTTCAAGATCAGCTTCTGTGGAGCTTCTAGCTCGGTTTCTGTCTCAGCTTTTAAATCAAATTCCAATTCAACTTCTACTTCAGATGTAATTAAATTTGAAGTTCTGTTGTCTTAGCCAAATTTTATTAAAATAATTACAATTCCGAGAATACATTTGTCTTGAAAAAATCTGAAATTATCGTTCCCATTTCCAATTAAATAGGCTTCTTTCTAACCTAAAAACATCATCTTTACAAAATTTTATAGAAGAACAAAATATTTACATGGACTGGGAGAGATGTCCCGTGGGTTTTAAAAACCAGCCTTATAAAAACAAAGAAATCCTGCCATATTAGGTACCACTGGTTGCCGCGCTACCCAAATTTAGACTACCGAGAAACTTCGAAGTTTGTTATATCTCAGTTTCGACAGCAGACTGTCTTGTTATTGGTTCACATTGTCAGCAGTTCACTTATTTCAACAATTAGACCACAATAAAAGTCTAAAACAGAGACTTCTTGCTTCTTCGATGTAGACAGTGTTCATGGAGGAACTTATCTCCAAGAACGTCAAGCCCCGTTGGAGGCCACATAGAGCATTTTATATATTTTTTTAAACTAAATTTTTGTTGTATTTTTTAAATATTTTTTTCTCATTAATTTTTTATTAAATTTATAAAATTTTTGTAATTATTGTTGTTGTTGCTTTTTTTCAGCATTCAATGTTATATTTTTTCCATCATTACGAGTTGCCTGTAATTATGCAACAAGCCCAGGTTCTCATATTAAATCGTAATCAAAATGATGGTGGTGGCGGTGGCGGCGGCGCCGGAGTAGGAGGTGGTGGCGGTGCAAATATTGTTGCTGGTATTATACAACAACAGCAACCGCAACAAGGTAACAACAACAATAGAAATGGTCAACAACAACAAGGTACATTTGTGGCAAATCGTATATTCCGTTTAGTGCCATTACAACAGCAACAACAGCATGGTGGTGGTGTGGGTAATGCTGCTGGTCAGCAAGCTGTTGTTGGCGGACAGGGTAATGGACAAGTTGATGGTTTACAAATGCCACCTCAACAATTGCCATTCGTTGGTGGTTTATTGCAACACTATGCTGGACAAAATGTTGGTGGTGCTTTGGGCATGATAAGACGTGCCTTATTTGCACGTGGTTGGCGTCAACCCATACGGGTGCGCATACAAACAGCTGGTAATTTACAGCGTATTAATTTGGGTTCCATACAAATAAATCCCGAAAATTTAGCACGTGTTTCACCGACTGCAACACCTACAGCTGCAGCTGCAGCTACAACTGCAACAGCAGCAACAACAACAACTACAACGTCTGAAGCCACAAATGTGGCAACAAGTGGAAATGTAGCAGTAACAACAACGTCATCTAGCAATGAAGCTACAAGTTCTATAAATTCTAATAATTTAGTTAGTTCCTTATCTTCATCTTCATCATCGTCATCGTCATCGACAACAACAACAACATCAAATAGCAATTTAAATCCTTCAGCTGGTGAGTAAAATTTTGTCTTTTTTTTTGCAAAAAAATTTTGTTAGAAATTCTGTGTGATTTTATTTATTTTATTTTTATTGTACTTTGTTTTGTAGTTTTTATCTCTTTTCGTTTGCTTTAATTTAATATTTTATTGTTGCATAATTTTATAAATTGTTTTTTCGTTTTTCATTTTTTTTGCTCTGTTAAACAGAAACAATGAAAATATTTAATAACAACATTGTTTGTGGCAATCAACATTGTTTCTCTTTAACAACATTGTTCTCTCTCTTTCTCTCTCTCTCTTTGGTCCTTGTTGCCTTTAGTGCCTGTTGTTTGTTTGTCTGCTGTTATTGTTACCTTCTGGACTCCTCTTTATTTTAAACAAAAATAATAAATTTTAACAAAATTTGTTGAAAGTTTTTATTTTTGTTGAGATTTTCATAAAGTATACACAATGGGGCAGAATCCAAAAGTTTTTCGAAATTTATTTTACATTGATAAATTTTAAAGATCTTAACTGTATGATATTAAAAGTAGGAGCTTATAGTCTATAGTTTTAGAGTTACGAGGGATTAAAAATTTTTTAATTTTTTTGTAAAATGTATTTTTTATAAGAAGTGAGACCGAAAAAATCTTAACATTAATTAATACTGGAACTTTTATTATTCTTTCAGAAATTATCAATTTGGGGACGTTTTTTGCTAACCCTTCCATTACAATTTTTTAAATTATTTCAACCACTTTTTTAAACAAGTTTTCTTTAGTTCATTTAAGCTCTCAGTGCCTTGGTACTTATTTATTTAAAATTATTTTAACAATAGTGTGGTATCTCTCCATAGGTCTTAATTATTCTTTTCAAGAGAATCCAAAGTCTATCCACAGGTCTTAGTTTCCAGAAAAGTGACATTCGTTTCTTGTCGGTAAAAATAGCGGAATACATCGAGTTCCTAGGGGGGGGGGGGGGGGTGGTTGGAATTTGGTGATCATTGCAGTATATAAGGTATGATAATTCCGGCCGAAAATTGTGCTTCCTAATGGAAAGAATTAGCCACGAACAGTATTTTTGAATTTCTTATTTTTTTAAGAATCCAATATCTCTTAAATAGTCTCAGTTTCGGAAAATCATTGGTATGATTCCTTTTAGTATTTTCTTAGTTAAGCAAAATGGGAGGAATTTCTTCATTTGTCTCGGATACATAAAAAGCAGAATTACAAATTGACCTTTATGGCAACAGGAACATGATGACCATTTTAATCAAATCTATTCAAACTGATAGTGCTCCCACATGGAGGGAAGTAATAGTGTAGTTTTCATCTCCACAGGTCCGTCTTTGAAAAATTTTGTTTCAAGGCCAGATAATCAACTTATTGGTGTTTTTTTTTTTAGAAAAGGACAGGGTAATTAAAACAGGAAGTATTAAATTTGTCCAAGAATTGATTGCTATCTAAATTGTATATGAATTAAAAGTGAAATGGAGAGGTATATGAAATCTTTAAAATCGGTTGAGATATAAAGAATCTGATTTGTTTTAAATATGCTTTTGGGTTCTAAAAATATTGATTAATGTTAAAAATTTAGTAGAATTACTCTTTAGGGCTTTTTACGGTAATTTTCCTATTTTTTCCAAAATTATTGAGATCTCTGGATGATCTCCTGTCAGACTTGTCAATAATTAAATTTTTTCAATTATGATTCTTCCATCTGGCTGTAACGTTCTCTACAAGTCACAATTTTTTTAAATAATTGGAAACATGATTATGATATGGAACAAATATGGGGCCTATTGGTCGGTAAAATATATCAAGTATTTCATTATAAACTCCCAGAATCGGATTTGATAACCAGAAAAATATATTAAATATTTTCAACAAAACTCTACTAGATTCTACAAGTTTTCCAATCTTATTAAACGGTAACGGAAGAACTTGTCCTGGTTCAGGTAAATGGAATGGTCCACATGATTTTCTAAAGCCATCTCATTTCATTCTCAACACTCCGATAGGAAAGTAGCCAAACATTCAGTAAAAGCTTATATCGGTTTAAAAACATACAAACCTTAAAAAATTCCGATAGGAACGCTGCTAAAAATTTGGAAGCCAACAACAGAGCATGGAAATTAAAGTCAAATTTTCTAAAAAAATTCTTGCTACATAATGGATAACGAAACGTATGTTCTGGCAGATATTTTGCATCGTCCTGCATTCCCTCCAGCATCAGCTGGAAATCTAAAATTTTTGATTTTTGGACGAAATAGTTCATTTAGTACTTTATGGTACTTAATCAACAGCTTTGGGAATTTGTTCTGGAATTTTAATAAAGTTTTGTTATAATTTTTGCAATAATTATTTTATTAGTTCCTTCCATATTTTTTTTCCTTTAAAAATATTATAGAAAATATATTTTCTACCGACTTGTGGTTTAAGGTTAAAGAAAATATTTCAATTTATTATTAATATTTTTTTTATTTTATTTTAATTTATTTTCTAATTATTTAATTTGAATTTCTGGTCAAGAAAAGTGGCAGCATACAAAAAGACTTAAATAAAAGATGCAAAATATTTTATATTAAATTCTTTGAATTAAATGAGTGAAATAACTGAAATATATAAAATCTGAGTAAATCTAAAGTAAAAGTTTATTTTAATTTATTGCAGGACCATTAATTTTTTTTAAAAGTGTTGCTACAATGTTAATACAGATTAGAAATAAGTTAGGTTAGGTTTTCTTAGCGTTTTAGTTTTTTAAGTGAAAAAATAAATAATTCCGATTTATTTATTAACTTCATATTGATTTATATTTTAGTGATTTTTTAAACATCGTTTTATAATATTTTTATTTTCTATTAATCAATTTTCGCCTTTTAATAGCCATACACGCAGAGAAAAGTAGAAATAATTTTACTTTTTTTTCATTTATGATTTTGCTTCATAGACAAAAAATGTTAATTTAACATTGTTTCACAGTAAAAACAGTTAAGTTTTACTACTTAAAAATAATTGCAAAAATATGTACAATAATATTTCACCACAAACGTAAAAATGTTTTATTTAAACTAAATTAAAAATAAATTATTCAATCTCAAATCAACTATGCTCAATGTTGATTTTGCTTTATGTTTTTTTCAGTGTAAACGATTACTTCAGTATCGAATATCTTACTATATATTTAAATCTATTCAGAATTGTGCCAACGAAATTTTTTTTGTAATTTTCTTAAAATGTAATGATAACTAAATTTACCAGAGGCCGGCCCAAATTAGGGTAGATTTTCAGTCATGGTATAAACTTTTTACACAAATATTTGGTATCCATTTAAAGTTAAAAATTAAAGATTCAAAAAAATTTTTTAAGAAATATTAAGTGAAATGTCATTCGTGGTCAAATATTTATAAAGAACTTTAATTCTGATTTTTTTTAATTAAAAAAGTTTTAAAACATAAATAAATATTAAACGAATATCGAATATATTTTTTGAAATTTCAAGGAACTAAAAAATTCCTACTTTTCCATATCGAAATACCCAAAATCTCAAATCGTATAAATCATGTTTCAATTTTTCACTTATTTTATACTCAAAGTTACAAAATTATTCCCCAAAAATCGATTTGTATTCTCTTTATACTCCAAGAGATTTCCTTCTTATGATTTTTTAATTTTTAAAAATTTTTTTGCTAATGATCCTTTTGTGGCTTAATCCGGTAGAAGTAGAAATTTTCAATAATTTCCGAAAATGGGTTCCATATGGGAGTTGTAGAAAATTTTGATCTGATCGCTTAAAATAAGGAATTGTGCATTCCATTATTATCGTTTTCAGAATTATATTATTAAGGGAATTTTCGAAAAGTTATATGAAGGCTTTAGAAAATATTGGATTGATCCTCGAAAAATTTTGTTTGGTATTTTCTGGTTGAACAAGATCTCAAACATACGAAATATCATTACAATATTAAAAATTTTTTCGAGACTTAAAGTGATTTACGAAAGTGGGCTATATGGGATCTACGGTCTTTTATATGTGGACCAACTTCAATAGTCTTCGCTCTTGGTAAAAAAATATTTCAAATTCCATAAAAATATTTTTAAAATGCGACCTGTAGAATGATCAAAACCTTTAAATGAAAGTCAGCCTAACGGACAGACAGATGGATGGACATCGTTAAATGAACTTAGAAAGTCATTTTAGTCTAATGATATTCCTAAAGGTGTGTGTTTCTGCATATTACAAATGTCAGCAGAAACGTAAAGTATCCCAACCTTGTATGGTGATAGAGAGTATAATGAAAGTAACTCTGTAAATTTTGCACGATTCACCCGATGTTACGGAAATTTTATGTGATGCTGACAGAAACGTTGGAAATTTTAAATTTTCAGCATAGCCATTGTGGATCTAATGGGGGCCAGTCCACAGGGTCCTAAATTACTACACCTCAGGTGATAAAATATTCAAAATGATCCAGACATTGTAATGCTATAGCGGGATGAAAATTTATCTGTTTTCCTCAATTATAATAAGAACAAATGACAAAATTTGTGAAGAAAAAAATTTACAATATCTTCAAGGTATCAAAAGTTATATGCATTTGAAATTTATTCGTCTGTGCCGAAACCATTATACCGTCCACTACAAATGATTGAGAAGTAATACACTCTCAAACATATACAATATATGGAAAGTTCTACCTAAATATAACCCAAGAACACCTAATGGGTCATAAAATTAGTTAAATTTTGGCTATAATTTTTGTTATACTAAACCGATTTGGACAATTTTTGTTCTAAATTGTTGATTTATTGAGTTTAATCCAATACAATCACCCACACAGATGCATTTGCCGTTACGGAACCTTTTGTCTCTTTCGCTTGTTGTTTTCTTTAATTTTGGTTTATTTCCTGGTTCCTTAAGAACGTTATTATTATTATTGACAAGACATCGTGGATCATGCAGTTAATCATCATGTCATGTGGAAAATGTACCAATTAAAATAGATTTCTGAAATTAAAAAGCTTAAAAATAAACAATTTGCAAAAAAAGTCGAAAAATCTAAAAAAATATATTTGTTATTAATAATTAAATGCAAAAAGAGGGCTCAATAAAGAAAAAATCCAAGAACCACCAGCAAACATTTCAATTATTCATTTAATATTCCAATAAAAATTTCTTCCAAATTTTTCAAATTTTCATTTCATTTTCATTTCACATAATTTTTGTTGGGTGAATAATAAAAATCACATTAAAATCTGATTATAAAAAATGTGAAAATAATCAGAATTATAATCAGAATAATGATTCATGGAAATCAAATGAAAGAAAGCAACAACAACAAAAACAAAAATATTAAAATTCAGTCAACAAATATTTGTTTGTATAATAATAGACTTTTACGGATTAATTTTTAATACAAACAATCAAATAAAAATAAATATTAAAAAAAAAATAACAACAAAAACAAATTGTTGTAAAAGTATCATCACGTCATTAAAATTTACAGAAAAAGATGAAATCCCCAAATAAAGAAATAAATATTAAAATATTATTTGTCATAACAACCGAAAAATGGAAAAAAATTATATTAAATGTCTTAATGGGATGAAAAAGAAGCAAAATAAGAAGCGTAAATAAATAACAGGTGGCTTATTTGTTTAATCTATATTTGAAATGAAATATTAATATTTTTAAGAAATCTCTTACTCACCCACAAATACACACAAGTTATTGTTTAATATATAAATTGTTATTGGGATTTTTTAAGACATTTTTAATTTTAATTTCAATTTTTAGTGAAAAATTACATTTTTTAGTGAAAATTTTAATTTTAAGCGAAAATTTACATTTTTACTGAAACTTTGAATTTTTAGTGAAAATTTGAATTTTAGTGAAAATTTGAATTTTTAGTGAAAATTTGAATTTTTAGTGAAATTTGAATTTTTAGTGAAAATTTGAATTTTTAGTGAAAATTTGAATTTTTAGTGAAAATTTGAATTTTTAGTGAAAATTTGAATTTTTAGTGAAAATTTGAATTTTTAGTGAAAATTTGAATTTTTAGTGAAAATTTGAATTTTTAGTGAAAATTTGAATTTTTAGTGAAAATTTGAATTTTTAGTGAAAATTTGAAATTTTTAGTGAAATTTGAATTTTTAGTGAAATTGAATTTTAGTGAAATTTGATTTTTAGTGAAAATTTGAATTTTTAGTGAAAATTTGAATTTTAGTGAAAATTTGAATTTTTAGTGAAAATTTGAATTTTTAGTGAAAATTTGAATTTTTAGTGAAAATTTTGAATTTTAGTGAAAATTTGAATTTTTAGTGAAAATTTGATTTTTAGTGAAAATTTGAATTTTTAGTGAAAATTTGAATTTTTAGTGAAAATTTGAATTTTTAGTGAAAATTTGAATTTTTAGTGAAAATTTGAATTTTTAGTGAAAATTGAATTTTTAGTGAAAATTTGAATTTTTAGTGAAAATTTGAATTTTTAGTGAAAATTTGAATTTTTAGTGAAAATTTGAATTTTTAGTGAAAATTTGAATTTTTAGTGAAAATTTGAAATTTTTAGTGAAAATTTGAATTTTTAGTGAAGATTTTGAATTTTCACTTTTATATGGGTATAGACTGGACTATTTTTTACTCTATGTTTTTAGTCTAGATTATCTCGTAGCAATTAGATTATTGTCTAGCCACTAGACTTTTCTATGTCGTGACAAACAGACTAGATTATCGTCTAATCTAGTGAATTGAATATTGTCTGGTCTATTTCGTAAAGAATAGAGTCGACTTTTTTCCAGTCTATGACATTAAAATTTTTCCGATCTTCTCCACTATATGAACATCATTTCGGTTTAATTTTTGGTACCTTCTCCAATCAGTTTCTTAAAATATTTTAAAACACCCTCCTCCTGCCTCCCCTTTCTAATATTAAAGTTGTCTTTCTGAAGACAACTCAAATCCAAAATCATGAAATATTAAATTCCACTAAATTAAGTTTCAAGTACATCAGGGGAACCAATAAAATACTTAAAATAAACTACAACAACAAATAAGTAAATTGTTGTTGTTGTTAAAGTGTTAACTTTTCAAGAGGTTTATTTTATTGTTATTGTTATTATTATTATTGTTGTTGTGTTGTTATTATTATGATTATTTTTATTATTTTGCCCCTTAAATGTGAAAATGTTCTATATGGAACAACAACAAAAATAACAACAACAATAGCAAAATATTCAAATCTATCTGATTTCAATATTGAATGAATGAATGAATGAATGAATGAATGAATAAAATTTTAAACCTTCTCATTCCTCTTCATTTTTCATTACATTTCATTTGTGTTACTAAATATCAACTGATGAAGATAATGATAATGAACTTGATAGTGATGATGATGTTGATGATTGTGTGTGTGTGTGTTACTATGCTGATGGGAATGGAAATCAGGATGTTTATATCGATGCTGACGATGAAGGCATATTTTAATATTATTAAATTTAACAATATAACTTGTTATTCACACAACAATAATATTTTGAAATAAAGGCCGATAAGGGTGAATGAATAATATATAATATAATATGTATGTAAATGTGTGTATGTGTATTATATTGGTATATGTGTGTTCATTGTTCTACATGTAAATGATATTAAGAATGTGTATGATTCTCTACACCTGAAATAAGAATTAAGTGAAGGAATTGAATGGGAGAGAGAAGATTCCTTTTTATTGTAAAATATGTAAAATAAGGAAAATGATGACTTCAGATTTGTTTTCCCTTTGATTTAACCCTTAAACAAATTAAATTGATTGTTAAATCATTTGAAATTATTTAAATGAAAAAACAAAAAAAAAAAAACAAACAATTTAATAAAAACAACATTGAATAACAATTTAGTTAAACATTACACTAAGTCGAATTCTAAATACCCTCCACCAAAGTGACTTCGTGACTTCGAGGTGTTAGTTATAAGACCATGTCAAAGGACTAGAGTATTGTTTATGTTGCAGTCAATGGACTGGAATATTTTCTAGTCTATTTTGTAGTCATTAAACTAAACTATCGTCAAGTATATGACTTAGTTAATAAACAAAAGCATTGCTTATTCTACGACGCAGTCATAGGCAAGACTACCAAATTTTGACTACGAAATAGACAATAGCCTAGTCTATTGACTACTAAATATACTAGACAAGAAGTCACACTAATCTATGTCAACGTCTTTGTCATAGTCAATAGATCATTGTCTAGTATATGACGTAGCCAGTATACTAGGTTTGTCCACATAATGCTACACTCAATAGTCTATATCTAGACTTATTGCCTAATCTGTGACTAAATTAAGTTTATAGTATATCACTTGCCTTATTATCTCGTCTATGACTATGCTATTGTCAGTCTAGAATTGAACTGTTCTAGTTCAACTAGAACTGAACTGAACTAGAATTGAACTAGAACTGAACTAGAACTGAACTAGAACTAGAACTGAACTAGAACTGAACTAGAACTGAACTAGAACTAAACTAGAACTGAGCTAGAGCTGAACTAGAACTAAACTAGAAGAAGAACTGAACTAGAACTGCAATAGAACTGAACTTGAACTGAATTAGAACTGAACTTGAACTAGAACAGAACTTCAACTAGAACTGAAGTAGAACTATGACTAGACTATCCAGTCTATGAATAGATTAAATGTCTAGTCTATGAAAAGACTTGTTGTCGAATGACGCTGTTATAACGTCATAGACTTTGCCTAGTCTATGACGTAGTCATTTTCCCAGACAACTACTATATGACGTATTAAGTAGAGTAGGCTATTGTCTAGACTATGTCGTAGTCAATAGACTTTACTAGACTATTGTTCAGTCTATGTCATAGTCAGTAGACTTAATCGTTGATTAGTTTGTATCGTAGTAAGTGGATTAGACTTATGTCTAGTTTACGCCATAGTCAATAGATTTTCCTTCCGTTATAGCTAATTTATAAATTTTATGGAACGATAGTGCCAAATTCACCACATATGCCGATGAAGGGTATAAATAAAATTTGAAAATTGTTCATTGGAATTTTCTTTTACTTGAATGTGAAAAAATAAATTAAATAAAAGTAAAATTGTGAAAAACACTTTTGTAATTTTCTGAATGAATCAAAATCAAAAAATATATATGATTGAATGAATGACTGACTGAATGATTGACTGTTTGATGGATTAAATTAAATGAAAAGAAAACGCAAAATATTTTTATGACACTCTAATTTATTCGCAGGATGATGCAGAAAGTATTTAATTTCACACAGAAATCATCATCATGTAAAATGATGTGTTTTTTTCACTCTTCACAATCCTTTCAATCTGACCAAAGGAACACACATACGCACATACAAAAACAACAATTAACATAAGAATAATATATTTTGTACATGAACCCTTTGGCTTTTGACTTCAAATATCAGACATAGGGCTCTAAGGCTATTCTGCTTCTTCTTACATTTCAGGGTATGAAAGATTAAAAAATAAAACTCTTTTTTTTTTATTCAAATTTTTATCTTTATTTATTATTTTACTCTTCTTTCAGTTAAGAGTAAAAAAATAGGATAATTTTTTATCTCGATCTAAAAATGCGAAATGGTTGAAAAGAAAAAAATGCACAAGCACAGAAACCTTCTGCTGTGAGTACGTTTGTATATTCATAAAAAGGTTCATATCCTTTTTAGCTTAATAACAAATATTTTTGCCTGCTGCACACAACATCAAAACAATTTGTGCGAATTATTCCATTTTAAACTCTTTTTTCCGATTTCACTCTTTTTTGAATTTAATCATTTTGCAGATTTAAAAAGAGAAAAATGAAATAAAACTCTTCTTTTTAAAATTACTCTTTAAAAGATCCGATCTTACGAAGAATATTAAAAGGAGTCGATAACCTTAACTAGTTACATTTAATTTTTCAATCATCAATCCATCTGTCCGTCTGTCTCTCTGTCCGTCCATTCATTTTCACAATTTTCATTTTGTGGTGATAATTGTGATAATGTGGCGTAGAAAAGGAAAGACAGGAGTCTGAGATTGAAATTATTTTTTCTGTTTTTTTCTATTAATTTATTTTATTATGTGTGATGAGTAGTCGTTACCCCTTTAACTATTTAAGTTCTATTTTTTTTGTGTTTTGGACTATAAACAGAGATTTAATCTTAAATATTCAGATTTAATAGTTTGGAATTTTCTGTTATTTTTTTGTTTTTGCTTTTTCTATTTATTTATTAAGTGTGGCAAATGTTATTTTTTCCTTCCTTTCCTCTCTTCCCTTTTTTACTCTTTATTTGTTATCGACATTAACAAGCGTAAAAATTGTAGAATTTGTTCCATATTGAATGCGTGGTGGTGAGGGGGTGAGGAAATAAAGTAAAGGAGGCATAAAAGTCATGGTCGTTAGACAGAGGAAATTTATATGAGTAGAAATTATGTTGAGTAGTTGAGAGAAATTATGTAGTGAGATGAAAGTTATTATTACACTTCAGCTCCCAAAGTAAAAAAAAGAAGACTTCATATGGAAGGACCTATTTTTTTAACAAGATCTTTGGGTCGAAATAATTTTACAGAATTTAGCTACTAGAAATGTGATACAGTTAACATCAAGAGCAGTCATTCTATGAAAAAGCCACTGACTCATAAGGACAAATCCTATACCAGCATCTAGTCCACTTTGTAATTCAAAAAATACAAGGTTTTGTCAAATGCACATTTATTTCAAAAGTGACGATAATTCACTAATTTCATCAAAAGATAAAAATGACTTAAATTAGTCAAGCTGAAAAATGCGTGAGTGAACGTATTCTAGACGATATAATTTTCATTGTGATCGCAATGATTATTTTCCTGAAACTACAATGTGAAACTTGGACGATAAAAAATTCCAAAGTTTTATTTGGTGATCGCGAAAAAGGAGGAATATGACTAAAGAGTAATATAATATTACTATAACTAAGAGTGAGATCGAAATATTCTTAACATATATATTTGTTAATAAAAACAAAATGAAAGTGTTTGGCTCGAACAGGTAGCCCAACTCTGTTAAAAATCTACCACAATTTCGAACTATTTTTTGTGGTCTCCAATTCTCTTTTAATAAGAGCCCAATATCATCTCACTGCCCCTAGCTCTGGCCAGTTTGGAGGATTTCCCCCTCTTGGTACAAATGCCAAATTAGTGTTCTTCTACCATTCAAGGGCTTGTTTACCATAGTGACAGGAAGCCAATGTCAGTCCTGAAATAAATGGGTACAAATTTCTGGAAAGGAAGGAAATCTTGTTATAACATTTTTTGATGTAAATTTAGGTATTTATAGAGCTCGTTGTAACAAATGATTGTTACCTTTGGTCACAAGAACTTTTTGGGAAATTTTCACAGCTTGTGGGTCGTAAACTTTTCTTCGGCATTTCTCGAGCGTCATTTACATAAAATTTTTGATCAGGAAGTTAAGTGTCAGAACAAACGTCTGAGCTAACCGGGCTGCTTTCATACCGGACCTGCTGAAGGCTCTTTTGATAATGATTTTTTTTTGCTATAGAAACATTACATGGACCCTTCTTCTACCTGAATCAGGTTTTCTCCCAGTATTGTTTAATAACTTTTTGTACGACCAAAAAAATATATATTTTATGGAGTCTTATGTGATTCCTTCTTAGCATTACATAAGGAATGACAAAGTTAATATACCATCTACATCATCTGGGTGGTGTAGGGTATAAAGATCAATTTTTTCTAAAAAAAATACTAAAAATCCTTTAACAAAAAATCATTTTTTTTTCAAATTCCATTTTTCACTAAAACATAAAATTTTCACTAAAAATTTGGAATTTTCGTTAAAATTAAAATTTTCGTTAAAACTAAAATTTTCGTTAAAATTAAAATTTTCGTTAAAATTAAAATTTTCGTTGATAATTAAAATTTTCGATAAAATTTTGCAATTTCACTTAAAATTTAGTATTTTTTTACTAGAAATTCAAATTTTTACTAAATTTAATTTTTAATAAATCATTTTCTAAGCAAAAGTTCTTTCTATCTATCCCTCGTTAAATGTGAAATTTAAACACTTAACATAATTCTGATCTTGTTTTTCCTCCTAAAAAAGGTGTCAATAGAAATTAAAATAAAATTATTTAAAAACAGAAAAATGTTTTCATTCACCAAATCACTTGATGGTGGGTTTGGATGGTGGTGAATAATTTGTATTCAAAACAAAAACAATTTTTGTTTTGTATTAAAAAAAAACAATCCACCATAACCATCGCTAAGACCGTTATAAAGCGCTAGCTAACTGACTGACTTACTGCCTCTGCCTCTGCCTGTCCAAACCTTTTTGTGTTCATCCAATAATATTGTCTTTTTTTCATTATTCATTTTTAAATTTGCATATAAATTTTATGCATATTTACCAAATGTCAGTTTAAATTTAAATATTTTTATATACGAGAATTCTCTCTCTCTCTTTCACCCTCATTCACTCTTTCTCATTTTAACTACAGTCAATTTAACTTTTGATGGGAAAAAATAACAAAATAAAAAAAATCAAGATAAAAATTTATTTTAAAAATTTAAATTTATGATAAAAATAAGTAAAAAAAAAAAATATTATATTCGACTTTGCCGATTCTCCAATACCCTTCACCACAAATGCGTTTGATGAAATAAATACGTTATTCTTTGTACATGCAAGTTCCCTCGGTCGCCTCTTAGAATGAAAGAATAGTTAATGCTATTTTCTGAAATGTAAAATTTTTATGATTGCCACGCCCCCAAATACAGCTAAGTCCGATCGGAATAAATTATATATTCTTGTTCATGATTTGAAAACAACTTTATTTTTCTCTTTGATAATTTTTAAATGCGACATCATCTGTTTGGGGAAAATTAATTATATTTGTTCCAATAATTTTTTTCTACTGAACCGATTTTGATAATTTTTGGAATGGTAACAAGGTAACATATTACTTTATATATTATGGCCGATTTTGCGGGATTTAAATAGGAAACTTCTCATTGAGCTCTGTCAATTATTGAGGATGTAAGCATGCCGGTAACAGAAAGACAGACGGATATAGCTAAATCGACTAAGATTTTAACTTGATGCAGGAATATATATATTCATTATGATACATGATAATTTTTAGCATCGAAATAATGTACAATAGAATAATATTATGGAAAAATTTCATTCTAATTTGTCGATTTATAATTGAAAATTTTACGAAAGTTTTTTTTTGCATGAACTTAGAGGTTTCCTCAGATATCGGTTTATATCTTTTAATATACTGAACCGATTTTGCTGCGCTGAACCAAAAAGGTAGTAAATAAAAGGAAAAAGCGTGAAGAATTAAAGAAAAGTATGTTAAATATCAGCCAACGAAAACTTTATTCATCACAACGAAACTTTTTGTTAATTTTTTTGAAAATTCTTCAAATTGACGAAAAATTGTCAATATGACTATTTGGATTTGTTATTAAAAATGTGGTTAATTTGTATAAAATTATTTAATTTGAATACTAAATTATTCAATTTGACAAACATAAATTCTTTATATTGAAATTTACAAAACTTTAGTTGAAAGAATTTCGCTAAATGTTTGTAATAAATTAATTCGTAAAATATTAAGGACCAAGAATATAGTACTACTCATACAAAGCAAATATTGATTATCGAATATTTATAGAGCTACAACAGCAAGAATTTGGTATCAATTAAATTGTTTTTAATTATTTTTATTACACGTCTATTTGTGATTTGTCTACAGCAAAGCACACCGGGTAAGAGCTAGTTTTAGATAGTATATATATCTATTATATTCAGTTAACATTTCCTTTGTCATATTTTATTTAATATGACAAAAAAAAACTACACAAAATTATTTGATGTAAAAAATTGTTAAATTAACAAAAATTTTATTCAAATTAACTTCATTTTTGTACGTAGAATTGAATAAATTTGTGTTTTTTTTTTCCGATGCATTACTGCCGCTTTTACTAAAAATCTGTTGATATAACATTTTTTTGTTAATTTTTTTTCAACGAAGTTTTATTCAATTTAACATTTTTTATTAAAAAATTTTTTGATTAAATTTTTTTTATTATATTTAAAGAAAATTTTTCAGTTTGAAGAAAAATTATGTTAATTAGAATAAAAATCTGTATATTTCACACCTTTTTTGGTTAAAGTTCTACGAAAGTTGTTTTGTTAATATTACGTACGATATTTGGTTCAGAGTGGTTTTGAGTAGGAAAGTTATCAGGACTATAGAAAATGCTCAGGGCAAATTTCATTGAGCTCCATCAATTATTGTAGTTGTGCGAGTGCCATCAACAGAGAGACAAACACATAGCTAAATCGAGTCAGATATATATACATTTAGGGGTCTAAGATGATTCCTTCTTAGCGTTACACACAAAATGGCATAGTTAATATACTCCTTTCACCACACGTGGTGGTGGAGGGTATAAAAAAAAGAAACAAAAATTAAAAATTAATATTCTGAATAAAAAAAAAAAAAAAAAAATATTTAAAAAAGAGACTTAAATATTTCAGATTTAAAATTTAATAATTAAAAAATATTTTATTTTAAATTTAAATATTTTCATTTGAATGTAAATAAAAAAAATTAAATACTGTGTTTTTTGTCAATTCATTAAATAATGAAATTAATTATAAAATTTTATGATTTATTTATGACATTTTTAATAATTAAATCACTGATTAAATAAAATTTACGAAAAAAAAAAATTGTTCAATTGTTATTTGATTTGAATTGAATTTTAGTTTATTTAGTTGATTTTATTGACTTTTTGGTTTAATTTTTTTTTTTTTTTTTTTTTTTTGAATAAAAAAAAATTACAACTTCATCAAATAAATTTTAATGTCAAAGTGCAAATTATTAAATATTAATTAATTATAATTATTTTTGTGGAATTTTAAATTGAAATAAATAAGAGAATAGAAAAAAATTATTATAATTTGTTCCCCTTTTTCCCATTTTTAAATTTAATTGTTAAAATTGTTTAAATAAATTAAATTATTATTTGTTAAGATCGCTTAAAACCGATTAAGGTGTGAGATCGAAAAAAGTCTTAATAAATGCTCTCTGTCACTTTGCTTGAGCAGTTTGTACATCTTTGTTTAAAGTCTCTCACGCTTTTGAACACTTTTTTCTGTGCTTTTCAATTCTCTTTTAACACAAGTCCAATATCTCTCCACTGGCCTTAGCTCCGGGCAGTTTAGATGATTTGCCACTCTTGATACAAATACCACATTATTGTTTTTGTTATTGTACCAATCAAGGGTACAGTATGTGACAATATGTGACAGTATGGAAAGTCAAACAATGAAAACAATCTTGTTTGTAAATATTTCCTGATGTAAATTTCGGTATTTATAGAGGAAATTGAAGCAAACGTTTGGCCTCTTTTGCTGCAACTTCATATGACTTGCCAGACCAAGAATTTTTTTGTCTAATTTTGTCTGATTTTGGGTACCAAACTTTTCTTCAACATTTCCACGAGCATCAACAATATAAATTTGTTGATCAGGAAGTTACGAAAGATCTGCCAGTATATACGTTTCGTCATCCGTTATTAACTGCAATTTCCGTACTCTGTGTTTGGCTTTTAAATATAGCAAAACTCCTGTCATGGACTTTTTGGGCCTTGTATGCTTTTATACCTGTTCGAGCAAAGTGTCCGAAAACACTATACAAACTTTATGAAAATGTTTCCGAAAAAGGTTCAAAATTTTGTCTCCAGTAAATAAAACTAAAAATATTATTTTATACCCTACACCACCGTAGGTGGTTGGGGTATAATTCTTTTGTGTTTATTATTGCTACCACCACTTTTACGTTTGACTCAGAATCATTTTCTGAGTTGATTTTACAATGTCTGTCCGTCTGGCTGGCAGTCCATGTAGACCTTGTGAATAAAGGGCAGGACGCAATTTGACAAGTGTCATTATTTTGGCACAAAGACGATGCCTCTTGAAATTGGTGATAACGGGTCCATTATTTCACTTAGCCCCCATACAAATGTTTCTCCCGGATGATCATAAAAGTCTTGAAATTTGGCCCAAATAAATATAATAATTTTCTAAAATGATGTAGCAAATTATACGAGAATCAGTCCATTATTTCTCATAGGCCCCATATAACTCCCCTTAATAATAACACTTTAAAGGGCTTAAATCTCATATATACTCAAATATTGTGATAAGAATTCGCAAAATTAAGATAAATATAAGTAAAAATCGATGTGCGAAATTTGACGAGGGTCGGTACATAAATTCATCTAGCTCTCGTATTATCTCTCTAAAAGAAGTCCTTTTAAAGCACACAAATCATACATAAAAATGAGTACTATAATATACTGCACTCTTAATTCGAAAGCATATTTATACGAGGGTCGATCAATAATTTTTGATAGCTACCATTAATAACCAACAAGCGGCTTGACCAACTATAACTTTAACTTGTCTTTTTTTTAAATAAAAATTTCAATCAAATAAAAAGTGTACAGTTTTTCGATCTCACTCCTTAATCCATAATAAGGTCATTTAATTTCCATATTGATTTATATTTTATATCGATTTAAAATTTGACCCGATGAAAAATTCGAAATGCAACTTTTATATTTATCAGTTTCTACTGAAAAAAGGTTTTTTTCAAATTTAATCGCCTAAAATGCTGTTTCAGATATCGGCCCTTAGTTTTTTGTTGTAATACAAAGAATTTGCGATTTTGAAAATTGAACTTTCTTCAGGAATGACGAAATAATACGCTTGATTTGTTTGTATGTGAGATTTTAACTACAGACGGACGTGGCTAAAACGATTTCGATCTTCATGTGATCTACGAAATAATGTCATTAAATAATCTCTTGCTGTCACTTCCTCTTCCAAACTTTTAGAATTTTTTAATTATGTACATTCTCCGATACGATCCTTATCTATATCGGACCGTGTCGGAGAATGGACAAATAGTTGTGTTCTAATTAATGTTTTAATTGCATCGTTTAAGTACTTCCCGACATATGGTGGACTATTAATTCAAGATTTCTCGTGTAGATAACTGAAATAACTCTTTAGGCGATAAAATTTTTAAATCAAAATATTGTGGTTCAATTTTTTCCTCTAATTACTTATTGAGTTTCAAAATTGCTATTTCAGACATCCATCCCACGTTCCTCTCAATAAACTCTTTTTCTATTAATTAACTCCTTCATTAGTTGTTTCTATGTTAATTATATTTGTTGTTGTTGTCGTTATTTCCTTAAAAATTCTCATACTCAATTTATTATTTCGTTCTAAAGAAAATTTCATGCATGAAAATCATTATTTTATTTATTTTATAAGGAAATATTTCCGGAAATTAAAACAAATGTAAATATATTTTTTATTCTTTTCTATTCTATTTTTTCTATTATTATTTTACGCTTTAAACGTTTTGAATGTCATTAAATTTTGTTGTTGTATTTGAAAAAAAAAATTATAATAAAATACACTGAGAGAAAAGAGTTTTTCTTAAAGATGTACCTTAAGAATGTCTGCGGTGGGTATTGAGCTTTTGTGCACATGTTTGTAACGGTATAACACCATTTTTCAATATACTGTTCGAATCAGAATCATTTCCTGAGACGATTTAATCATAACCGTCCTTCTGTCCAGCTGGTTCTTCCTAATACAAAAAAACGTCTTTAAAATATTATTATTTTGGCCTAAAACTATCCTTAGCTCCGGACAGTTTAGAAGATTTAGCTCTCTTGATACAAAAACAACATTATTGTTCTTGTACCACTCAAGGCCTTAGTGACATGATGCCAATTCAGGTCAAAAATAAATGGACACTTTTATGAATATTTATAATAATATTGATATAAATATCGGCTTTTGGGCCCCAATATTTTTTTTCAACATTATTCCGAGCATCACCAACAAACCATTATGACCGGGAAATGCGACAAGAATTCTTTTTTGAAACTGGACTCAATTTTTGCTCTTGCCTCTACTCCTGCCAAGAACTTTTTGAGCCTTGTATGTCTTTAAGCTTGCATTAGCTTTAATTTTTTCCAAATAGCTCGAGCTTGAGGCTGTCTGCTATATCCGGATGTTTGAAAGCTCATTTGAAAAATGCTTTCTATTTTTTTGGCTTTAAAAACACCATGTGGACAACCTCAAGTTCTTCTATTACTGTTTAATAAGATTGGAAACAGTTTGATGGCAGACCTTTGGACAGTGGGCCAAGTTTTTGTAGGACCAGATTCAAGAAAATCCAAAAATTTTTTTTTTTGCAAAAAGTTTTATGATACGTGTGTTAAGAATTTTTCGATCTCACTTACTATGTCTTTAAAAACAGACTTATAGAATATTTCCATGAATTCATTAAAACTGTTAAAAGTTAAAACGAACTCTAATTTAAATTTGGTTACTCCAATTATACATAAATATAAACTAAATTCATTGGAGAATGAAAAATCATTAAGGAAACTTTTCAATTTTCCTCCTTCACTGGAGTTATTACCAAATTTTAAAAAATGCCTTAAGAGCGTATGATTAATATATTAAAGTTTTTATAACGAAATAATGCTAATAACTCTTTTATTAAAAGTCCTATTGAAAAGGTATAAATTGCATAAGAAAGCTTTCATTTAAGGCTCTCAATTTTTCGGTGTATTTGTATTTTAAGCTTCTAAAAATCTATTGTGACAACAAAATGGCTAAAAGCATTTGTTGAACATTTGAATATCCTTAACAAAAATAAAAGTGAGTTATGGTGGAGACGAATTAGAAAAAAAGGGCAAATAACATGTTTTTATGATGTGTCAATTTCATTCCTATACATATATTTTTTATTGTTGTTGTTGTCTTCCTTTACATATTTTTTCTCATATTTTTTTTTTATTGTATTGAGTAGTATATATTTCGTTATGCTCTTGTTATATTTCCTGTTGCTAGCAATAACATCAATCTGTTATATAAACTTGGATTATTAATGATTGAATGTTGTTCTTTTTTTCTTTTCTTTTCTTCTCATTTCTTTCTTTCTTTTTTTGTCTACTTTATGAATATTACTTTATGCTACGTTACACTGTGCATGATTGTCGACTACTTGAATAAATCTTGGATTTGATTTTGCCGTTGCTGTTGCTGTTGTGTTGTCTATTTCCTTTACATTTGTTTATGCGGCATTTGGATGTCTGCCGGTGTGTGTGTTATGTATGTGTGTCTACAAGATGTCGAAACAAATCAGAGGATGAATATCAAAATCCAACTTCCGCAAATAATACAACAATAACGGCAACAACAACAACCCAAGAGTAGAAGCAGAAGCAGCCACAACAAAAACATTGACAGCTGAAAAAGCAGAGGAAATACTTGAAAAAACTCAACGGAAAATAAAAATATACAACCAGAGGAGAGGCAGCAACAACAACAACTACACCAACCAATTGGCACAACAAACAATTCCTTTAAATTTATTGCAATATAAAGAAGCCCAAAAGGTTGAGGATGCTGACAATGATGATAAAGTGACTAAAGAACAGAATAAAGACATTTTAAAACCGGATGCTTTAGGCGGCAACCATAAGGAAAATCTAGTGGAAAAATTTT
>PYHX02000494.1:81372929-81402218 GCA_004302925.2 Cochliomyia hominivorax | reverse complement strand
TGAAATAAAGAATCAACTTGTGCTTGTTTAAAATGTTAAATATATAGTTTCATCATCAGTATTACGAAAATGGATTTTTCTTATTAAATGTAAATAAAATAGCAAGAGGCCCTAGGAAAGGGCCTTTTTCCTAGACTAAAAATCAGACATATAGTCTGGTTTACAAAAAAGTCTATAGTCTATAGATCAGTTTTTAGTCTATAGATCAGTTTATAGACTAGTCTATAGATCAGTTTATAGACTAGTCTATAGATCAGTTTATAGACTAGTCTATAGATCAGTTTATAGACTAGTCTATAGATCACTTTATAGACTAGTCTATAGATCACTTTATAGACTAGTCTATAGATCACTTTATAGACTAGTCTATAGATCACTTTATAGACTAGTCTATAGATCAGTTTATAGACTAGTCTATAGATCAGTTTATAGACTAGTCTATAGATCAGTTTATAGACTAGTCTATAGATCACTTTATAGACTAGTCTAAAGATCAGTCTATAGACTAGTCTATAGATCACTTTATAGACTAGTCTATAGATCACTTTATAGACTAGTCTGTAGATCACTTTATAGACTAGTCTATAGATCAGTCTATAGACTAGTCTATAGATCACTTTATAGACTAGTCTATAGATTAGTCTATAGACTAGTCTATAGATCACTTTATAGACTAGTCTATAGATCACTTTATAGACTAGTCTATAGATCACTTTATAGACTAGTCTATAGATCACTTTATAGACTAGTCTATAGATCACTTTATAGACTAGTCTATAGATCACTTTATAGACTAGTCTATAGATCACTTTATAGACTAGTCTATAGATCACTTTATAGACTAGTCTATAGATCACTTTATAGACTAGTCTATAGATCACTTTATAGACTAGTCTATAGATCACTTTATAGACTAGTCTATAGATCACTTTATAGACTAGTCTATAGATCACTTTATAGACTAGTCTATAGATCACTTTATAGACTAGTCTATAGATCACTTTATAGGACTAGTATAGATCACTTTATAGTCTAAGATCACTTTATAGACTAGTCTATAGATCAGTCTATAGACTAGTCTATAGATCAGTCTATAGACTAGTCTATAGATCAGTCTATAGACTAGTCTATAGATCAGTCTATAGACTAGTCTATAGATCAGTCTATAGACTAGTCTATAGATCAGTCTATAGACTAGTCTATAGAATCAGTCTATAGACTAGTCTATAGATCAGTCTATAGACTAGTCTATAGATCAGTCTATAGACTAGTCTATAGATCAGTCTATAGACTAGTCTATAGATCAGTCTATAGACTAGTCTATAATCAGTCTATAGACTAGTCTATAGATCAGTCTATAGACTAGTCTATAGATCAGTCTATAGACTAGTCTATAGATCAGTCTATAGACTAGTCTATAGATCAGTCTATAGACTAGTCTATAGATCAGTCTATAGACTAGTCTTATAGACTAGTCTATAGATCAGTCTATAGACTAGTCTATAGATCAGTCTATAGACTAGTCTATAGATCAGTCTATAGACTAGTCTATAGATCAGTCTATAGACTAGTCTATAGATCAGTCTATAGACTAGTCTATAGATCAGTCTATAGACTAGTCTATAGATCAGTCTATAGACTAGTCTATAGATCAGTCTATAGACTAGTCTATAGATCAGTCTATAGACTAGTCTATAGATCAGTCTATAGACTAGTCTATAGATCAGTCTATAGACTAGTCTATAGATCAGTCTATAGACTAGTCTATAGATCAGTCTATAGACTAGTCTATAGATCAGTCTATAGACTAGTCTATAGATCAGTCTATAGACTAGTCTATAGATCAGTCTATAGACTAGTCTATAGATCAGTCTATAGACTAGTCTATAGATCAGTCTATAGACTAGTCTATAGATCAGTCTAACTAGTAATCAGTCTATAGACTAGTCTATAGATCAGTCTATAGACTAGTCTATAGATCAGTCTAGTCTATAGACTAGTCTATAGATCAGTCTATAGACTAGTCTATAGATCAGTCTATAGACTAGTCTATAGATCAGTCTATAGACTAGTCTATAGATCAGTCTATAGACTAGTCTATAGATCAGTCTATAGACTAGTCTATAGATCAGTCTATAGACTAGTCTATAGATCAGTCTATAGACTAGTCTATAGATCAGTCTATAGACTAGTCTATAGATCAGTCTATAGACTAGTCTATAGATCAGTCTATGACTAGTCTATAGATCAGTCTATAGACTAGTCTATAGATCAGTCTATAGACTAGTCTATAGATCAGTCTATAGAGTAGTCTATAGATCAGTCCTATAGACTAGTCTATAGATCAGTCTATAGACTTGTCTATATATCAGTCTATAGACTAGTCTATAGATCAGTCTTTAGACTTGTCTATAGATCAGTCTATAGACTTGTCTATAGATCAGTCTATAGACTTGTCTATAGATCAGTCTATAGACTTATCTATAGATCAGTCTATAGACTTATCTATAGATCAGTCTATAGACTAGTCTATAGATCAGTCTATAGACTTATCTATAGATCAGTCTATAGACTAGTCTATAGACTAGTCTATAGATCAGTCTATAGACTTATCTATAGATCAGTCTATAGACTAGTCTATAGACTAGTCTATAGATCAGTCTATAGACTAGTCTATAGATCAGTCTATAGACTAGTCTATAGACTAGTCTATAGATCAGTCTATAGACTTGTCTATAGATCAGTCTATAGACTAGTCTATAGATCAGTCTATAGACTAGTCTATAGATCAGTCTATAGACTAGTCTATAGATCAGTCTATAGACTAGTCTATAGATCACTTTATAGACTAGTCTAAAGATCAGTTTATAGTAAAATTTATAGATCAGTATAATTTATGTGCAAGTCTACTGATCAGTTTATAGATTACAGGAAGAATATAATGTTCAATGTGTAAAAATTAAGGCCTGTTTTATTTCCCTTTGGAAATTTATCGTTCTGAGTGTATTTGCAAGTTTAACTAAAAGCTGGCGTTGCGCTTTAATTAAAAAGGGAACAAACAACACATCAACGCATTTTTATTATATTTAACTACAAACTACGAGTAACAAATGCCAGCCTGACTATATGTTGAGAATGCTGCCGCTATTTTTTTCTTTTGCCAGAAACCATAGTGGGACAGAATCAAATTTTGTTTGGAAATAAATTCGCAACTTTTAAACGACTTAAATGAATTTATATATAATTTCTTGAGCACAAAGTGGAAACGTGTATCATTATAACCGGTTAAACAGAACTTCAAAATTGGAATATGTGGGAATTCAGGAAAGGATCTCTGTCATTAATAGAATGTTAGAAATTCGTGAGAAATTATTGTTTTTTTATTTTTGGCCCACTGTAGATTCTAGGGATTTTCTGTTTTAATTTTTTTTTAACTAAAACCAAGAAGTAGTTTTAGTATTTACTTGCAGTTGATGTTTGAGTGTTTTAAGCATTATTTTCTTTCTCGTATAATGATGAGTAATTAACCCTTTAAGTTGTTTGCTGCCAACATAATTAAACCCCATAAATAATTATGGGAAATAAAATCCTAAAAACAACATAAAAGTGAAGAAAATTATTTTGCAATCTTTAACTAAAATTATAATTTATGATCACTAGAACAAGACAAAATTAAAGCAAAAAATTCTTGAAACATTTCCCAGGCCTTCAAAGGCTCTAAAAGTGTTAAAAAACACTAAAAAAATAATAATTAATTTTATTTTTTTTCAGAAAATAAAAGTCATAAAAAAAACAAATAAAAATAAAATCATAAAGTCACTTGTTTTTTATTGAAATGACCACAACCCTTTTTTAAGAACTTAAAACTGAATCACGGAATTAAAAAAACAAATTGAAAATGTGTGAACGCACTTTTTTTCTGAAAAATTTTGTAGGTCATCAGTAAATAGTTTTTTACTGTTTGTTTTTGTTTTTTAATTAAACAAAAAAAAATAATCCAAAAAATCAACAAAAAAAATATTTTAAAATTTTCATTGAAAAAAAAGTATCTTTAGATTTTATTTATTTATTTATGTATTAAAAAGGGGTCACCACCACACCCAACTAAACGTATAAACAAAAAAAAACTACTTTGATTTATATCTTTTTTTTCTGTTTATTTTTGGAAAATTATTGGATTCGAACAAAAATGTTTAAAACACTCCCAGACTTAACATAAATTATTATTGTCTACTTTCGTATATAAATATAAATAAATACATACAAATGTATGTACATACATGTATACACACATTTGTACAATTGATTTTTATTTTCATTAAATTAATTAAAACAAATCAATCATTTATTTGGTTAATTTAACAACAATAAGAGAGATTTTATTACAAAATAATTTCATTAACTACAGTGGGAGAAGTTTTGATTGTTTTATAGGAAAAAGAAGACTATTTTAAAAATATAATTCATAGAACAAACACTAGTCTATATAATAGACTTAATTATAGTCCAAATTGTGGACTATACTAAAAACTAGTTTTAAATATAAACTAATTTAGTTTGTGGACTATAATAAAGACTAATTTGTAGACTTTAATATAGACTGGTCAGTAGACTAGTTTATAGGCTATTTTAAAATGGAATTTATAGACTAGTTTATAGTCTAGTTTATAGACTAGTTTATAGTCTAGTTTATAGTCTAGTTTATAGTCTAGTTTATAGTCTAGTTTATAGACTAGTTTATAGTTTAAAGTATAGAATAGTTTATAGTCTATATTTTAGACTAGTTAAGTTAGGACCATAGACTAGTTTATAAACTAAACAATAGACTAATATACTATTACTTTATAGTCTAAACTAAAGACTAATTTATAATCTAAACAATGGAACAGTTTATAGTTTTTACTGTATACTAGTCTATAGTCTATATATCAGTTTATAGAATAATCTGTAAATCAGTTTAAAAAGTCGTCTGTAGATAAGTTTATAAACTGGTTTATAGATCAGTTTATTAACTAATTTACATATCAGTTTATTGACGAGTCTATACATCACTTTATACACTAGTCTATAGATCACTTTATAGACTAGTCTATAGATCACTTTATAAACTAGTCTATATATCAGTTTATAGACTAGTCTATAGATCACTTTATAGACTAGTCTATAGATCACTTTATAGACTACTCTATGATCACTTTATAGACTAGTCTATAGATCACTTTATAGACTAGTCTATAGATCACTTTATAGACTAGTCTATAGATCACTTTATAGACTAGTCTATAGATCACTTTATAGACAAGTCTATACATCACTTTATACACTAGTCTATAGATCACTTTATAGACTAGTCTATAGATCACTTTATAGACTAGTCTATAGATCACTTTATAGACTAGTCTATAGATCACTTTATAGACTAGTCTATAGATCACTTTATAGACAAGTCTATAGATCACTTTATACACTAGTCTATACATCACTTTATACACTAGTCTATAGATCACTTTATAGACTAGTCTATAGATCACTTTATAGACTAGTCTATAGATCACTTTATAGACTAGTCTATAGATCACTTTATAAACTAGTCTATATATCAGTTTATAGACTAGTCTATAGATCACTTTATAGACTAGTCTATAGATCACTTTATAGACAAGTCTATAGATCACTTTATACACTAGTCTATACATCACTTTATACACTAGTCTATAGATCACTTTATACACTAGTCTATAGATCACTTTATACACTAGTCTATAGATCACTTTATAGACTAGTCTATAGATCACTTTATAGACTAGTCTATAGATCACTTTATAGACTAGTCTATAGATCACTTTATAGACTAGTCTATAGATCACTTTATAAACTAGTCTATATATCAGTTTATAGACTAGTCTATAGATCACTTTATAGACTAGTCTATAGATCACTTTATAGACTAGTCTATAGATCACTTTATAGACTAGTCTATAGATCACTTTATAGACAAGTCTATAGATCACTTTATACACTAGTCTATACATCACTTTATACACTAGTCTATAGATCACTTTATACACTAGTCTATAGATCACTTTATACACTAGTCTATAGATCACTTTATAGACTAGTCTATAGATCACTTTATAGACTAGTCTTTCTATCAATTTTAGACTAATTTTTAAATGAGTTTTTAGACAATTTTATATTCATAGTCTGCAAAATAGCCTATAGGTAATATACCAAACTAAAGTATATTTTATGGACTGAACTTTGATACAGCTCATAGGCTAAACTTTAAACTTTTTAACTAGATTGGTAGTGCAGTTTGTTAACTAGACTAGTGAATTATAGTCTGATTCATAATTTGACCTTTGGTCTAGTTTCTTAACTGTAGTTTAAACTTTTCAATCTACTGGGTCATGGTATATTGACTAGTTTATTTAATGGAGCAATATGGATTATTAAATGGAGAATGACCAAGTTTATAAACTGATCCATAGTCTAATTAACTGGGTTTTAGACTAGTTTATTAGTTGGAGCATAGTCTAATATTTAAAATGTATGACAGATTGGTTTGAAGTATTAACAAGATTGTCAATTGGTCTGTGGTAAATAAACTGGCCTGGTTTTCCAGACCAGTGTAGTATTAACTGGTTTCTAGTCCAGTTCTTTAAATGAGCTATAGTTCATTTTATTGAGAAGGTTATAAATTTGACTCTAGTTTAATTTAATTGTATTGGTGAGTTTCATTAAACCGATTAACCCCAATCAATTAAATTTGTTTGTCATAATAACAAAAATAATAAAAGTGGCGTTTCCATTCACCTACTTTTCTCACCTTAAACTCATTGTTTTCATTTTTTATTTCGCATTTAAAATAAAATCCTTATTAAAATAATATTTATCATTCTTTTCGCATTAAATGATTACGATAAAAGTTCTCTTTATAATTTTCTTTTTATTAATTTTAATTAATTTTTAATAATAAATTTGCAATTTAATTATTTTTTGTGGAATTGTTATCGGATGGATTGAGAAAAACGCAATTATTTACAATTTATATTGATGTTTTATCTGAAACTGGAAAAAATACATAAAAATATTTTATGGATTTTATATTTTCCACATGTTTACGAGAAAAATATATATTGTTGTTGTTTAAATAATGAAAACCAACAAAAAAATGAATAAATTATTTATGTATGTAAATAAATGATTTTTTTTATTATCGTTATTGATGTTTCTGTAGATCTTTATTTTCGGTCGATTGTATATAAAAAACTGTAAAAACACCCCATCGAAAAAAAGCTGAAAATACTGAAAAATGTGGGTCAATTACTTGGCGATGAAATGTTGCATTACGCATAAATTTTAATGGACTTAAAGCGAAAAAAGCTGACAAATCACAAGTTACAGTTTGTTGTAACTGAAAAAAAGATGAAAATCAACTCTCCTCTGTCCATCCAGTATTACAGTCCTTTGTGGTGGTTTTTTCGAAAAAAAAAAACGCTGAAATGAAATAAAAACTTATTTTTATCTTTTAAAGTTTATTTACCATAATTTTGATGTTTTTGCACGTTATTCGGAATTTTTACTATAAACATTTTGTGGATTCTTGTTCACGATAATTTTTAAAAGATGAAATTTGTTTAAAATTTGTTGATTTTCTATAAAATCAGCAGTTTTTTCTAAAAACTATTTTTATCTAATTTGTCTGTTGTGGTGAAAATTATGAAATTTAATGTTTTTTTTTTTTTCAAATTTTGTAATTTAAATATGGACAGATTATCAGGAAGAGGAGAATAAGATACTTTTTGCTTTTAATGTAATTAAGTGTGTATACGGAATTAAATTTTCAATTTAAGAAAATTTGTCGATAAATTTTCAATATAAGAAAATTTGTCGATAAATTTTCAATTTAGGGAAAATTTTCGATAAATTTTCTATTTAGGAAAATTTTCGATAAATTTTCTATTTAGGAAAATTTTCGATAAATTTTCTATTTTGGAAAATTTTTTGATAAATTTTCTATTTACGAGAATTTTTTGATAAATTTTCTATTTAGAGAAAATCTTCGAAAAATTTTCAATTAAGGAAAAATTTTCAATTAAGGAAAAATTTTCGATAAATTTTCTATTAAGGAAAATTTTTTGATAAATTTTCTATTTCGGAAAAATTTTTGATAAATTTTCAATTTCGGGAAAATTTTTTAAAGATTTTCTATTTAGGGAAAATTTTCAATAAATTTTCGATAAATTTTTTATTTAGGGAAAATTTTCGATAAATTTCTATTAAGAGAATATCTTCGAAAAATTTTCAATTTTAGAAATTTTGTCGAAAAATTTTCAATTAAGGAAATTTTCAATTTAGGGGAAATTTTCGACAAATTTTCAATTTAGAGAAAATTTTCGATAAATTTTCTATTTAGAGAAAATTTTCGATAAATTTTCTATTTAGAGAAAATTTTCGATAAATTTTCTATTTAGAGAAAATTTTCGATAAATTTTTTATTTAGAGAAAATTTTCGATAAATTTTCTATTTAGAGAAAATTTTCGATAAATTTTCTATTTAGAGAAAATTTTCGATAAATTTTCTATTTAGAGAAAATTTTCGATAAATTTTCTATTTAGAGAAAATTTTCGATAAATTTTCTATTTAGAGAAAATTTTCGATAAATTTTCTATTTAGAGAAAATTTTCGATACATTTTCTATTTAGAGAAAATTTTCGATACATTTTCTATTTAGAGAAAATTTTCGATACATTTTCTATTTAGAGAAAATTTTCGATACATTTTCTATTTAGAGAAAATTTTCGATACATTTTCTATTTAGAGAAAATTTTCGATACATTTTCTACTTAGAGAAAATCTTCGAAAATTTTTCAATTTCGGGAAAATTTTTGATAGATTTTCTATTTAGGGAAAATTTTCAATAAATTTTCGATAAATTTTCTATTTAGAGAAAATCTTCGATACATTTTCTATTTAGAGAAAATTTTCGATACATTTTCTACTTAGATAAAATCTTCGAAAAATTTTCAATTTCGGGAAAATTTTCGATACATTTTCTATTTAGAGAAAATTTTCGATACATTTTCTACTTAAATAAAATCTTCGAAAAATTTTCAATTTCGGGAAAATTTTCGATACATTTTCTATTTAGAGAAAATTTTCGATACATTTTCTACTTAAATAAAATCTTCGAAAAATTTTCAATTTCGGGAAAATTTTCGATAAATTTTCTATTTAGGGAAAATTTTCGATAAATTTTCTATTTAGGGAAAATTTTCGATAAATTTTCTATTTAGGGAAAATTTTCGATAAATTTTCAATTTAGAGAAAATTTTCGATAAATTTTCAATTTAGAGAAAATTTTCGATAAATTTTCTAATTAGAAAAAAATTTCGATAAATTTTCTATTTAAAGAAAATTTTCGATAAATTTTCTATCTAAAGAAAATTTTCAATAAATTTTCTATCTAAAGAAAATTTTCAATAAATTTTCTATCTAAAGAAAATTTTCAATAAATTTTCTATTTAAAACAAATTTTCGATAAATTTTCTATTTAAAATAAATTTTCGATAAATTTTCTATTTAAAGAAAATTTTCAATAAATTTTCCATTAAGGGAAAAATTTCAATAAATTTTCAACTTAGGAAAATTTTCGTTTAATTTCTATTTTAATATATTTTTTAAATTTTTTTTTATTTAGAGAAAATTTTCGAAAAATTTTTCTCTTTAGAGAAAAAATTCAATAAATCAAAATATTTTCTATTTTCAGAAAATTTTCAATAATATTTTTTTTGATTTTTTTTTGAATTATATTGTACACATTTTTTCGTGCGATTCCTTTATTTCAACTGATGCTGTTTAAAATTCCTTCAATCTCTAGAGTTTTTTTGTTTTTTCGTTTTTCCAGAATATTTTCTGTCTGTCAAACAGATATTTTGCAATCGGATCCATTTGTTAAGTTTCTGATGTCGGTTTTCATTTATGATGAATGAAAGAAGTTTTTTTTTTTCTTTTGATTTCCATTAAAGTTTTTTAGTTTTAAATTTAAATATTTATACCCTACACCATCGTAGGGTATTATACGTTTGTGCTGATGTTTGCAACATACAGAAAAAATGGTGTTTTATCCGTCATTGGGTATACAAGTCGACTCAGAATTAGTTTCTGAGACGATTTAATGATGTCTGTCTGTCCGTCTGTCCGTTTGGCTGGCTGTCCATGTAAACAAATCTGGATTATTTTGGCCGAAGGACGAAGGTTTTTTGAAATTGGCCATGTTCGGTCCGTTATTTTAGGTGCTTCCCATACAATGCTAAAATGCTAAATATAAAGCGATTTTAACGAAACTAAGCATAAATAAGTCTTATGATATTTTAAATCGATGTGCCAATTTTTCGAGGGTCGCTCCATTGCTGCTAATACAGTACCCTTACAAGCCAAATATCACTTTGAAGGCAATTAATCTCACATATACGTTGGTATTTGAAAAATAATTGGTAAAACTAAGATAAATATAAGAGGGTAGTTCCATAATTTCTTATAGCTCCCATTAAATCCCCCTTAAAAAAATCATTTTATAACGCAAAATTTTCACATAAAAATTAGTTTCACAATAATGCACTGGACACTTAAGAATAAATCAGAAAATAAAATTATACGAGGGTCGTGCAACATTTTAGTGTAGGTTATCATATGATCGGGCTTAACCGACTATAATATTTTTACTTGATTTATGTTCATTTATTTTGTCGCTTAAATTTTTTTCCAAACATTTAAAACCGGATGGTTTTAATTTTCGCATACAATTTATAAGTATTTTTTTCAAAACCCCTGACAATTTAATTTTAATTTAATAAAAAAAAAACATTGAAAAAAATTATAATAATAAAAATAAAATTATTTAAAATAATACATTTTTAATGCGATTGTTTTAATTTGGCGCCTTTAATCTAAAATATACAAAAAATTTTTTTGTTTAATTTATGTCTTTTTTATATTTTTTTGCTCGTTATTTTGTTGTTGAATGAATATTTTTGTTGTTTTTTTTTATTGTTTAATAATGAATAACGAATAAATGAAGACTTTTTTATTTCTATTTTTTATGTAAATTCTACAATTTTTTTATGAGCCCGTTTTTTATTATTCACAAATTTTAGCTTTTTTCACAGTTTTGTTGTTTTTATTTGTAGTTTTTTTTATATCATTTTTTTAATGTTTTTGTTTTAATTTTTTTTGTTTTAATTTTTTTTAATGCACCTAAAAATAATTTGGTCAAGGTTAGAAAAAGTAATGAGAGGAAAACAACAAAAATGTCAAAAATTAAAGAACAAGAAAAAAAAGAAGAATTTTAGATAAAAAAGTTATATTTTGTAATGTCATGATGGCAAAAGCGGAATAATTATGTCGCTTTTGGAGTGAAAATATTAAATTCACCAGATTTTTTAAATTTTCGTTTTAAAATGTTTTTTGGTAAAGAGATAATTTAATCATAAGAAAAAGCGTTATTAACCCTGACAAAGTATTATTTTTCAATAAATTTGAATATTTTCGTTAATTTTTTTAACAAAATTTTCTAGAATTCTTCGATTTTGAATTTTTTTTCTATTTATAGAAAATGTTCGATGAATTTTCTATTAAGAGAAAGTTTTCAATAAATTTTTATTAAGAGAAGATGTATCGAAAACATTTTCTATTCAGAGAAAATTTTCGATAATTTTTTTTATTTCGAAAAGAATTTTGATAAAATTTCTTTTCAGATAAAATTTTCGATAAATTTTCTATTTAAGAAAAAATATTTTGATATTTTTTTATTTTTACAGGAGAAAATTTTAGTAAATTTTCTATTAATAGAAAATTTTTTAAAAATTTTTTATTTAAAAAAAATTTCCGATTGAATATCTATTTAGAGACAATTTTCGATAAATTTTCGATGAATTTTGTTATTTAGAAAAATTTTTCGTTAAATTTCTAGTTTAAAATTTTAGTTCTGAAAATTTTCTATTAAAAAAAATTTTCAGTAATTTTTTTGTTATGAGAAAGTTCTTTTTTATGAATGTTTTATTTAGAGAAAATTTTCGATAAATTTTTTCTAAATAGAATATTTTATTAGAAGAAAAATTTTCTATTAATATTCTATTACCGAGAATTTTCGATAAAAAAAGTATAAAAATCTATTTTAAATACATTTTCGATAAATTTTCGTTTAAAGGGAAATTTTCGATAAATTTCTATTTTAGAGGAATTTTATATTTCAAAGAAATTTTTGATTAATTTTTCAATAAAAAAAATTGAAAATTTTTCAGTTTAGAAAATTTTCGATGAATTTTGTTATTTAGAAAATTTTTTCGTTAAATTTCTAGTTTAAAATTTTATTTTTGAAATTTTTTGTTGTGAGAAAGTTCTTTTTTATGAATGTTCTATTTAGAGAAAATTTTCGATATATTTTTTATCTACCAAAAATTGTCGATAAAATAAAAGGAAGTTTTTGATGAATTTTCTATTAAGAAAACAATTTTTACAGTTAATTTTTGATGAATTTTCTATTTTCTATTTTCTAATAAAGTGTTTGATAACTTTTTTTATTCAGAGAAAATTTTCGATAAATTTTCTATTTAAGAAAATTTTGCTCGATAAATTTTCTATTAAGAGGAAATTTTCGATAAATTTTCAATTTAGGGGAAATTTTCCACAAATTTTCTATTTAGAGAAAAAAATTCGATAAATTTTCTATTTAGAGAAAATTTTCGATAAAATTTCTATTTAGAGAAGATTTTACTATTTATTAGAGAAAATTTTCGTTATTTTTTTTTTTTTTGTAAAAAAAAATTGATAAAAATCTATTTTAAATACATTTTCGATAAATATTCGTTTAAAGGGAAATTTTCGTTTAAAGGAAAGTTTTCGATAAATTCTCAGTTGTCAGGAAATTTTCGATAAATTTCTATTTTAAAGAAGTTTACGATAATTTTCTTTTGTTTTTAAAATTTGTATATTTTTAAAGAATTTTTTTTTAAATTTTATATTCAAGGGAAATTATTAAATATTTTATTTCAAGAAGTTTTCGATAAATTTTTAATTTAAGAGAAAATTTCGATAAATTTCTATTTTAGAGAATTTTTCGTAAATTTCTATTTAAGAGAAATTTTCGATAAATTTCTATTTTAGAGAAATTTTCTATTTCAAAGAAATTTTTAATAATTTTCCATCAAAAAATTCGATAAATTTTCAGTTTAGAAAATTTTCGAAAAATTTTATGTTTCTAAGGAATTTTCAATAATTTTTTTCTAATAAGCACCAAAGGCAGCTGTACCCTCTCTAAGCTTTCCTAGTTATCTGTGAAGAATATTTCGATTTTCGAGAATTTTTTAAACAGATATTTACGATGGTTTTAGGGCATTAAAAGGCAGCAATGTAATTTTTGATTTTAAAGTTATAAACAAGTTTTATTCAATATTTCACTTATTTTTTCACTAAAAATTCTTTTTCCATTTAGAGAAATTTACGATAACTTTTCTACTGAAAAAATTTTTAATAAATGTTAAGAAATTTACTCTTTTTAGCAAATTTTCAATAAGTTTTGTTATTAAATTGTAGAACTTAAGAGTTTCATATTTCAAAACAGTTTAAACAATTAATTGTTTACTTTAATTAAAAATTTTATTCATAAAAACCTAAAATACCTTCTAAAAAATATGTCTTTTCGAATTATCATCAAATTTCTTAGAAAATCTTTTCTAAAATGATTTTATCAAAATTGATTCATCATATTTAAAAAAAAATCCATTTGTTTAAACAAAAATGTACTTCAATATAACAAACTTTTTTATTTACATTTTTTTCAACTCATTTTCAGTTTTTTTCCATAAAATTTCAATATTTTTATTTATTTTGTAAACTTTAATTTTGTTGACAAAATGAATCTTGAATTTTATTTATTTAATCAGAATTTTTTGTTATTCTGATCCATTTGTTCAGTGTTTTTTTTTCAGAAAACCATAAAAATTGTTATGAATTGTAGACATATGATTCATTTCAAGAAGAAGAGGAAGAAAAAAGAGTGACATTCTTTTAATAATTGTTTTGTTGCTTTTGTTGTATTCATCAATTTCTATGCATTTTAATAAATTAGTAAATGTTAGACTGACCGAAGTCTCTTTAAAAGTTTATTCATTTTTATTTATTTTGATAATTAAAAATTTTATTTTTATTTTTATTATTTTTTTTTTCATAAAAATGGTGATTAATCCTCCTCTGAAAGTTAACTTTCTGAAGAATTAACAGTGATTAATTTGAATTTTTTAAGCGAAGACCCCAACGAGTGAAATTATGTTATAGATTTTTATTTATTTATAGGTCAGTCGTAATTGAACAGCTGTTAGTTAAACAGTTCGAAATTTTATAAATAATAAATAAAATAATAAAAATAGTGAAACGATAAATAAATCAGTGTTGAATACTTTAATATAAATTAAGATTTTTTTACAGGTAATTTCTGTAAATGAACCGTGTTAAATTTTATTTCGTCATTAATTTTCGTTCTTTTTAATTTTGTCTTTAAGTGATTTTTTCTCTAAAATTAATTAAAGCAAAATCCTGCAAGATTTTCTTATAGTATTTCACTCTCGATTGCTAATTGTATTGTATTACAATTAAAGTAAATAAAAAAAGAAAATCGATTTAATTGAAAAAAAATTATAGATCATCATCTGAACCAACCTCCAAAAATAAAAAACAAAAATCATTTCGCTTATAAAGCCCTTAATTATAATCAAATATCGTTAAAAAATTTCAAATGATTCAGGTTTTTTTTTAATATAAAATTCTATATTTGTCATTAGAACAAACGGCAGCTGTACCCTCTATAAACTTTTCATTACTTTCTATGAGGAATTCCAGAATTTTCGTTAAATTTGATTAAAATATAATTTGTCTGTAATTTCAGAAGTATAAGAACTTATACACTTCAATATACATTACTAAAACCAAAGGCAGCTGTACCCTATCGAGGATTTTCATGTTTTCTATAGAGAATTAATTGATTTTCTTCAAATTTGATAAATAACAATGTGTTTATGATCGATTGTATGTGATAAATAATTAAAATTTTTATTATTTTCTATTCTAGAAAATTAGGGCAGATGTACCCTCTTCAAATTTGTGAAGTTTTCTAAGAGAATTATGTTGTTTTTCGGGAAATTTAGTAATGGAATGGTGTTTTTTTTTCATTTTATAACTAACAAGTAATAAATACTTTCCATATTTTTCCTTAGTACCAATGGCAGCTGTACTATTTCTAAGTTTTTTTTTTAAGTTTTCTATGAAAAGTTCTTTCATTACCTAGAAATTTGTAAACATTTTGTGTGTTCGCGATAGTTTTAGGGTTAATAATGATTTGAAAACATCAATATTTTTCGTTAATACTAAAGGCAGCTGTACCCATTCAAGGGTTTACTGGTTTTCTAGAAGGAATACATTGATTTTCTTGAAATTTGGTTATGAGAACGGTTTTTAAGCATATTTTGTGATAAAAAGTTTCAATACTTTGCACAAACACCAAAGGCAGCTGTACTATCTGTGGGCTTTTATGCTTTTCTATTAGAAAAACCTTGTTTATACCTTTATTTTCGCTAGAACTTAAGATAGTTGTACCCCCTATAGATTTTTTTTTGTGATTTTCAATGAGGAATATGACAAAGTTCGCAAAGGGTATAAATATTTCCTTAGTGTAAATGGCAGCTGTTCTATGAGAACTTTTTCAATTTTCTGGAAATTTTATAAAAATGTAGTGTGCTGGTGATAGTTTTCAATATTATTCGCAAGCTCTGAAGGCAGCTGTACCCCCTCTTTACTTTTCTGGTGAGAATGCTTCGTTTCGAAAATGTCATTTTTGAGTTTAAAGTTATAAACAACTTCAATTCACTAAAACATTTCAATATTCTGCATATTTTTTTAATCCGTTTATGCTTTAATAATTCTCCTTCAATTTACAAATATCTCAATATTGAAATTTTTAATTTTTTATTTCTATTTTTTGGAGTTTTAATGATTTTAAATTTGAAGTATTTCATTTCATGTTTTACAACTCACGTACAAATTTATTTATTCTATTATTTATCGCGTTTTCTTTCTTCTCTGTTATGAGAGCTAAAAGATAAATCTTTGCAAAATACTGGTATTTTATATTCATATCGAATATAATACAGATTCAATAATTCTTGTTTACCTATTGAAAAAATAACAAAAACGAAAAAATATATATATTTATTGTCAATATTATTTTACAATATGGATTTATTTTTGTTATTTTAAACGCGAACGGATTGTGAACATGAAATTGTTATAAAAAAAAGAGCCGATTGAAAAAAAATAAATATCGATATTCTAGATATCTTATTTTTTCATTACTTTTGTTGTTGTTGGTGTATTTGGAATGGTAAACAAAAATATTGAAAATGATAATAAATATAAATATTTATACTCAGTTTTGTTTTAAATACTTTTTTGAGACATATATGTCCAACCTTTTCGCTTATGGATCCCCACAACAACAATTTGTTGATAAGTCTTTCGCATGTCCAAAATAATAATTCATATTTATTCTACTTGAATCGGTTCAGTAGAAAAGAGATCGATATCTGAACCAACTTTTTAAAAAGTTTTGAAAAACGAGGGGCAGCTGTACCCTCCTAAAGTTTTTTCAGGATTTTTTTTTTCAGATGTTCCACGATTTTCATGAAACTTGCTAAACCCATTATGTGTATTACAGAACTATTAGAATTTAAAACATGAATATACTTCATAAGAACCAAAGGCAGCTGTACCCTCTAAAAGTTTTTCATATTTTCTATGAGAAATTCTTTGAAACTAATGAAATTTAATAAAAAATATGTGCTTATAAAAGATTGTAAGTCATTAGTATTTATAAACTTCATTATTTTTCTGTTACAAAATCGGCCTGCTCAAGTGTATATCTAAATTTTTCAAGTTTTCTATGAAAAATGCCACGATTTGCGTGACATTTTATCATGAGATAATGTTTGTTTTTAGTTAAAGAGTCTAGTTGTAATAAAAAAAGTGTCTAGTAATAATAAAATTTCAATATAATTCACTAGTACCAATGGCAGCTGTACTTTATCTAAGCTTTTCAATTTTCTATAGGAAATTCTTCAATTTTCATGAAATTTGTAAACATATAATGAACTTGCGATTGTTTGAGAGTAATTAGTCATTACAGGTTTCAATTCTTTTCCAATGCAAAGGGCAGCTGTACCCTCATTAGGCTTCTTTGGTTTTATTTGAGAAATTTTCTGAAAATTTTATAAATAGATGTTGTATTTTATGATGTTTATTACTAAGGTCCATTTGTAATAATAAACATCAATACTTTTCATTAGAATAAAGAACAGCTGTACCCCTCTAGGTTTTTAAAATGAGATATATTTCGTGAAATTCCTTCAATGAATAGTTTTCTATAATGATTTGATGGTCATTAATGATTACAGACTTCAATATTTATCGTTATGACCAGGGGCAGCTGTACCCCCTCTCTTAACTTTTCAGTTTTCCCTATGAGGAATCCCTCTCAATTTCCTCTTCATTTAACAATCGAAGTTTATGTTAATTTTTTGAATAAATCGAAACGAATGCTTTACTGCATTTTTATTAGTTTTTTTCTTCTTCATTCAATTGTTTTGTACTTTTTTCTCTTCTTCTTCTTAATGTATTTATTTTGTTTTCAGTTCCATTATTTTTTCAAAAGTAATTGATGGCAATTACGTTCAGTTTCTTCAAAATAACTATAAAAAACGCTAAAAAAAAGTACTAACAACTTACGTATGAAATGACTTTAAATCAAGAACTGAATTGAAGTGTAAACAGCAAGATTTGCGCCACAAAAGAAGTTTTCACAAATTGTCTTCAACGGAGTGAATAAAAAGTGGAAAATAAAGAAAATAACTGAAAAGTGATTTTTAACTGACATTAAAAATCTTTTAGAATTTCAATTCTTCGAAGAAATAATAGAAAATAAAAGTTTAAATTTAAGTTAACAATTTGATTTGAGTTTTTCTTATTTAAACTTAAACTTTAGTTCTTTTTTTCGTTATTTTATTTGGTGATTATTTTTTTCTTAAATTTAATATTTCGTGTTTAGATAAAATATTTAATAGACCATAAATTACTGTATGGATTTCATCTTTTCATCTTTTAAATAATATTTAACATTGACTAAGAGACTTAAGCTGCATCTGTGAATGAAATGAGAGTACAGCTGTACCTAACGAAGTTTAAATTACTACCGTTCCTTAATCTTTGGAATAGTCTAAGGAGAGAATACAGTTGGTCTTTATAAAGTTTTAACTACAAATGTGATCTTAACTTTCGACAAAAAATTACTAAAAATCACTTTAATTATTTGAAGAGATGGAGTACAGCTGCATCTATGAACTTTATAATAACAACTGTCTCTTACTTTTTTGTAAATGGTACAGCTGCTCCTGGTAAAAGAGATTGAGATGCCCTAATAAAGTTTGTAACCATTACATCCTTCAATCTTTTGAAAAAATTATTTACATTGACTTGATCACTGTAATTATTTGAAGAAAGAATACATCAGCTCCAAATGAAAGAGTACAGCTACCCCTAACAAAGTTAAATATTGCCACAGTCCTTTATTCTTTAGAAAAAATGTACAATGACTAAAAATCATTGAAATTATTTGCAAAAAGTGTCAACTGCTTCTTAGGAGAGAGAGAGAGTACAGTTGCCGCTATGAAGTTTATTACTAATACTGTCCATTAATTGTTCGAAAAGACATTTTTTTAATACTGTCTAGAACTTTACTAATGAAGTTTCTAACTTTTATCTGTCCTTTTTTGTTTGGATATTGCCTAGCGAGGTTGTACAGTTGCTGCTAAAGAGAGGGAGTACAGCTGCCCATAATAAAGTTTAGAGATACTACTGTATATGTATTTTTTTCACATTGACTTAAATAACTGTAATTAGTTGAATAGAGTACAGCAGCTCCTAATGGGAGAGAGAGAGAGGGAGAGAGTACAGCTGCCTGTTAAACTTTTTAAAATTAAACTTAAAGCTTTTTATCAAATTCTTAGGATCCAAATTATGCACTCCCCTAATAAAGAACATATGTTTCTACCGAGATTAAATATTACGAAACAGTCGAATGAATAAAAACTACCAACAATTGTAAAAAGAATTTATGACTTTTTAGTTAAATTCAAGATAAGAAAACTAGTTAAACAGTTTTTGTATATTTTAGTTTGTTACTAAATGAACTTGTGTAAATACAGGGAAAATACATATAATATGTGAACGTGTATATCTACTCATTCATAAAAAAAAGTTGGAAATTTTTTAGATATATTTTGCTCTACATTAGACTGACTCATGGCATTTTGAGGTTTTAGGTCACCTAACAAAAAACCTCAACTGAAATGTGGGTGATTGATTTAAATTCTTGAATAAAATTTTGAAAAAGAGTTAAATGAATTTGCGTGATTTTTGTTAATATTTTTCATTTTGTTTTTGGTTTTTTTGGAAAATATATAAAATTTTCCTTTATTTAAGGTACAAATTGGAGAAACAGCAACATTTGTGGTTTGGTTTCTACATGAGTGAAATTTATTTTATTTTTCGAAATTTTTAAAACCACAATTATTTCTAATAATAAATTTCATTTATTCCCATTTTGTTGTTGTCTTTCAATATGAATTAATTTTTCTAAATAATAAAAAGAAGAAAAAATCTCTAATAAATTCCTATTTTATAGCATGTGGGAAATTTCTATACAAAAGTCATAAATATTGATTTGTGAGCAATTGAAATGATTGAATTGAATTTTTCAATATTTTTTTTTTTGCCAAAAGGAAACTAAAAACCACAAAAATTAAAGTAAAAAAAAAAACTTCAAAAAAGATTTATTTTTATCGATCTTAATCCATAACTCTTCTTATCAACCAAAATATTGGAAAAAAGACAAACATTTTGTCAGTTAGTTAGTATGTAGTTTTGTGGTTATAACTGAAATCGTTCATCATATCATTCCATTTCTCCATTTTTCATTTTGTAAGTCAATAAATACAAAAACAAATAAGAATGTTATAGCTCAACTATGTATGACCCTGCACCACAATGTTGGCTACAAATGGTAGTTACAAAAAAATAATGAACGACTCTCGTATAATTTCATTTTCTAATTGCAGTACAATATTGTGAAAATAAAATTTATGTGGAATTTTGTAGGGTGTTAATTGGAATGCTACAAGAAATTATGGAACACCCCTCGTAGAATTTTGCACATCGATTTTTGCTTATATCAATCTTAATTTGATCAGTCAATATTACAATACCAACGTGTATGTAAGAATTATGCCCTTAAAAGTGATATTTGTTGGGGGTCTTACTCGGAACCTATGAGAAGCAATGGACCGATCCTCGCAAACTTTGGCGCATTGGTTTAGAATATTATAAGACATATTTCTGTTAAATTTCATTAAAATCTTATCACTTTGATCTGAGCTTAAAACCTAATTCCAGGTGGACATTTGTAAGGGAGGTATCTGAAATATTGAATCGAACATGGCCAATTTCAATAGGCTTCGTTCTTGGGCGGAACTAATAAGATATCCAAAAAATTGCGACCTGTAGAGTATTCACAACGTTTACATGAACAGCAAGCCGGACAGCCAGCCGGATAGACAGACAGTCGATTTATCGTTAAATCCACTCAGAAAATTATACTGAGTCGAACAGTACACTTAAAGGTGGTTGTAACGCCATTTTTTTTCTCCATGTTACAAACATTAGTACAAACGCATACCAATCCAACCCACCAACCTACAGTGGTGTAGGGTATAAAAATGCAAAACAAAACAGAGAAACTGGGTTAATCAAGTAAATTGTTCAATAGTTTGTTTTGTTGTTCGGTTTCCAAGTTTTAATGTGAATTTGAGTTTTACATCAAAAATTGTTTTAGAACTTTTTTTCTTTTCATTTTTTTTTGCAAAAAGACTTAAAACAATCACACTCATAAAACTTTTGGGAATATTTAATTACAGTCGAAATTTGTTAAAAGGGATGAAATAGCAGAATTAAAAAAAAATATTTTACGCTAAAAATTCTCTCAAGGCAAAATTTGCAATAAATTTTCTATTTAAAGGAAATTTTGAATATTTTTTTTTATTCGAAGAACATTTTTGAAAATATCTTTATTTGAACTAAATTTTTAATAAATTTCCTCATTTAAGAAAATTTCATTAAATTTTTTTATTTTTGGGAAATTTGTGGATAATTTTTTATTTATTTTTTTTTAATTATTGTATTTAAGAAAATTTTCTATTAAAAAAATAAGAAAAATTCTTTTTTTATAGAAAATTTCAAATAAAATTTCTTTGAAAAGAAAATTTTAAATAATTTTTTTTTTTGAAAGGAAAATTTTAAATAAAATTTCTTTGAAAAGAAATTTTAAATAAAATTTATGTGGGATAGTTTTATAACAAAGTTTGATGACTTTGATTAAAACACAATTCTTTAATAGATTTTAGTTTATTATATATAATAAATATATGGCTTAAGTCTAGGGTATTTAAAGTTTTAATTAAATAATCAAATAAACTTATTTACTTTATAAGACACTTTCACAACTTAAATTTACCACTTGACTTTCTACAACTTTACAACTTAACAACTTAACTCTTTCAACTTTAGACTACGACTGCCCTGGACCAGTGATCAAACTCAACTATAGACGGAATTGACCGTCTATTGAGATCTAATCGTTACTCGTCAGTTTTTGTCGATTCTAGAATATTCTTGTCATATACAGTCATCTCTCTTCGTCCTATTCTGTCAAATACAACGGTCGTTTCAATATTAGTTTTAACTGCCATCAGTCTTAACCCCTAGTAGGGTCTACACGATCGTGTGCGACCTGGGTCAAATCCCACATTTATTTAAAAGAAATTTTTCTATTTAGAGGAAAATTCCCATAAATTTTTATTAAAAGATAATTTTAGATAAAATTTTTATTTATATCAATTTTACCGATCAATTTTCTATTTGTATGATTTGATTAATTAAAATTTTGAGTTTTAAAGAAATTTTCGATAAATTTCTGTTTTATTTTTAATTTTTGATTAAATTTTTACATTAAATTTTCCAATTTAAGGAAATTTTCAAAAAAAAAAAAAAAAAAATAATAATAATAAAAATAAAAAATAAAATTAAAAAAATTAAAATATAAAAAATTAATTTCAGATAAATTTTCAATAAATTTTTTATTTTTGAAAAATTTTGATGGAATTTTATTTATTTTAAGTAAATTTTTAAGAAATTTTCGATACTTTTTTTTAAAAGGAAATTTTCGAAAATTTTTTACTTTTAGGAAATTTTCGATTTTCTATTTTAATAAGATTTTTCATAAAGTAAATTTTCGATTAATTTTCTATCTAAAAGAGATTTTTAACAAAATTTTTTTTAAATTTTATTTTTTAGAGAATTTTCGTAAAATTTAATTTTAAGGAGATTTTTTACAAAATTTTCCATTTTAAAGAAATTTTCGTAAAATTTAATTTTTATAAAAAATTGTTTTTGGAAAATGTTATTTTCATAGAAAACTAGCAGATATCCGTAGCGCTTCGCTTCACAAAAATTCTCCTCGGTCCTAGTAAAAAAAAAAAAAAAAATATGCAACGAGGATTTTTCCAAATCCCTTCGGCCCTGTTCATTCAAATTTTTTTTGAATAATACTGTACCATAGAAAAGTGATAAAATTTGAACTCTCTAGATGAAACAGTTCTTTAGATATTCGATTATTAATAATTGGTATATATATAGGGACAAGACTCCTTATAAATGTTTCCTTCAGAAAGTAATTGTTATGGACTCTCATTTCGATAGTACTTTAGATATTCGATCACCTTTTTCCCTAATCCTATTCGTACTATATTTTTTCCAGCATAACTGTTCGTTGGATAATATTATATAATTTAAAATTGCTCTGAATGGTGACCACCCCTCCCCTTAAACTAACCCGTACTGCATTTTGTCGAGTAAAATAGGGCTTTGAGAAAGTGATTGAGACCAAAATTGACAACTCACACTGTTATAGTTCTTTACACATTCGAAAATCATTTTTTTTTTTCTTATTTTGGTATTACCCCTCCCCCTGGACCTATCAGAAATTTTTTCTGTAAAATTGTAAGTTTTTAAGAAAAAATCGTTAAGTTTCGATTTTACAGAAAATAATAAATTTTCCTTAAGTTTTGTTTTATATAATTTTTTTTATTTTTATTTTTTTATTTTTATTTTTTTTTTTTGGAGGAAAAATTTTCCTCAAAATCCAGGGTGGAAAGTTTTTCTTTTGTATCTGATGGATACAAAAATTGATGTTCAAGGATTAAAGTATTAATATTTCAAAAATGATTTATTCCAGACATAATTTATTCAAATACCAAACAATTTTGCTTATTTCGCTTGTATTTATCTCAAAAAATAAATAGTGGTTGTTGCCTTTTCAACTTATTACCAAAATTAAGGTTCATTTTTCTTCAACCACAAATCATTAGTTAAATCTGAATGAATCTTTAAGTTTTTATATATTTTTATTTCCATCGATTTTCTTAATATAACTGTGTCTAACTATAGGATTTATCTTTCATCTCCCTCTCTGTTTCTCTCTTTCCATGTCTTTGATAGAAAGGAAGGAAGCCGGAAGTCTTAAGCTTTTAGCCAAATAAAAATTTAAGCCGAAACTGAAAAAGAACATAAAACATGTTTCTGTAAAAGGAAACAAACTTTTTATTTTTATTTTATTTTTCAGTTTCTTTTTTGTTTATGTTTTTGTTGTCAAAAAAGTTTCTCTAACAAATTGTCAGCCTACAAGAAAAGAGATGAGAGTGTGAGAGAGGGAAAGGGAGAGAGAGAGAGAGTGAAAGAAAGACGTCAAAACAAACAGCTCATAAAGTAAAAGTAATTTTGGATAAAACTTAATTTTATTAAAAACTTTTTATCTGCCAAATAAGAGAAGTTTTATTTTAGGATTTTTTTCCATTTTATTCTTCAATTGTTAGATTTTTAATCATGATGAGTATGATGAAGCTGAAAAGTTTATAAACTTTTGTTGTAGTTGTAGTTTGTTTTATTGAATGAATAACCCAGCAAATAATTTTTTTAAAGAACATGAAATCAAAATTTAAACAATTTTCAAAAAGAATAATTTTGTTAATTTTTTTCCCCTCCACCCCTTCACAAATGGAGAAGAGGGTTATATTAACATTGGAATTCCATGTATAACGCTAAAAAGAAATCATTTCAAACGCCATAATGTATATAAATTCTTGCATCAAATTGAAATCTGATTCGATTAAGGTATGTCTGTCGGTCTGTCTATTGTTGGCACAGTCACATCCACAATAATTGGCAGAGCTCAATAAAATTTGGCCTGAGTATTTGTTAGAGTCCTGAGAAGTTTCTAATTAAAAACCATCAAAATCGGTTCTGTATATTAAAATATATGGTCTGATATCTGAGGCAACCTCTAAGTCCAAGTAGAAAAATTTTCGTAAAACTTTATTATAAAATTATGAATCGAAAAATTAGAATAAAAGTTTTCCACAATATTAAACAACATATACTTCAACATGTACTTCATTAGGTTCAGTGAAAAAAAGTTATAGGTAAAAATAAAACTTATTTTGTGACTCATTAAGTGTTCGGTGTTATATTTCAGACAAATTTTTATAATTTAGTTTTATTACGTCTGTGAGTGTATGTGTGAGTGTGTATGTACGAAACTTAATGTATTAACCTCACACGCATTTGTGGTGGAGAACACTGAAGATTCAGCGTCTCCGAATATAATATTTTTACTTGTTTTTAAAGTTCCACCAAAATGTTTGCTGGTTTATAATGTCTTATGATCTGTAAGATATCGTCAAAGGGGTTGTTAAGTTCCAAGTGATTGGAACAATTTTTGTTCAAATACCAATTTTGTGATGGAGTTTAAGTTGATTATGGCAGACTTTATCAATTATAAAAAAAGAAATTATAAATAATTTAACCCAAGAATGTTAGAGTTTTCTTTGTGGGTGTGGTGTTAATTTATTACCCGCACACATTAAAGTAGAACACAACATTTCAGTTTCACGGTTTATTAGAGACTCAAAGCTTAATGCTAAAGACTAAATTAGAGATCACATATATAGTGTTGCCAGATATATAATATAAGGTATTGCCCATACATATTATAATATATTACAACGTTGGGAATTTAAATTAACTGAAAGTCTACTTATGCAATCGTGTTGCCTGATAAATCTTAAATGTATATTCTCAACACTCCTCCTCAACACGAGTGCATACATAGGTACAAACATAAACATTAATTCTCATTCAATAACTTAATACTTGAAGTTCTCATTCATAACTCTTACACTTATTCTCTTAACTTAAATACTACAACATATTAATATTTCAAATTTCTTAATTCAAATTTAACTTTTCCAATGAATTTACAATGTTTTACTTTAGCTAAATTCTTGTTAATATATCAGCTAACATATCATTAGTTTGAACATACGCTATTCTCAATAAATTATCCGTTACAACTTCTCTTATAAAATTGTATTTAATATCTATGTGTTTTGTACGTGCATGATATGTGGTGATTCTTTACCAATTGCTGCGCACTCAAAATTATTCTCCATACAATACTATCGGCGTTCGTTCTTTGTCTGTCAAACCTATTTCCTTCATCAGTCTACGCAAATAGATTGCCTCCTTCGCAGCAGTACACAACGCTACAAATTCCGCCTCTGTACTACTGAGCGCCACACTCTGCTGCTTTCTAGACTCCCATGAAAATACACTACTACCTATAAAGAATACATAACCTGTATAGGACTTTCTGTCAGATGTGTCACCTCCCCAATCAGAATCAACATATCCAACTATTGGTTTCCCAGTCTTCCTGTATGTATCTTGTAACCTTTCGTAGCAGACAAATATCTCAAAATATGTTTCACTGCAACCAAATGCTCCCTATGTGGATCCTTATTACATTGAGCTAATTTTGTTCACAGAATGCAATATGTCCGGTCTTGTCGACAGTGCCAAATACATCAATGATCCTATGATCGACTGATATTCGACAGCGTTAACCCTCTCACAATTTACATGTTCACATTTCACCTGAAATCCTGGGTCCAATGGTGTATTAACCTTTCTACAATTCACCATATTATTCTCCTTTAGCAGATCCTCAATATAATTACCTTGACTGATAGAAATTTCCCCTAATTCTCCTTTTCGCTCTATCTCAATACCCAGAAAATAATTAGTTGTCCCTTATCAACACATCAAAATGTTGTACCAAATTCTCTCTTAAAATGTCGTATATATACCTTCGAGTCCGACGCGATAATAATGTCATCCACATAAACTGCAACAAAGATAATCTTGTTCCTGTCATTGTATTTGTACAACACCTCTCACTCTCCAATGGTGTGAAATTCATAGAACGTAAAACCCCGTCAAGTTTCATGTACCACTCACGACCTGCCTGTTTAAGTCCGTATATTGCTTTATCCAACCTCAGTACACGTTCGGGATAATCTTCGTCAACAAAACATTCGGGTTGTCCGCATTACACAACATCATGTAAATTCACCATTCAAATATGCTGTACAAACATCCATTTGTTCCAAATACAAATCGTACTCAACAGAAAGTGCTAATAACATGCGTATTTTGCATACCTAATTACCGGTGAAAAAGTCTCCTTATAATTTACGCCGAACTTCTGTGCACAACCTTTCGCTACTAACCTAGCTTTAAATTGTCAATGCTACCGTTCTTTGTTTCTCTTTAAATTAAAAACCCATTTTCGAACCTATTGCTCTTTGTCCGTCAGGTAAATCTACTAATGTCCATGTTTTATTTCTCAACAATGAATCATACTCATCTTGCATGGCTCTCTTCCATTCATTACTATACTCACTATTTACAGCCTCTTCAACAGAATTTGGAATGATAATATTCGACGTTTCTTGAAGTGTATTCAACGTGTTGTACATCTTTCTCGGCCTACCAGGCTTACTAGTTCGTACGATTTTCGGTCTTCCAGGCCCAATTCTTTGCTGTTGCTCCTCCTCACTTGGCTTCTCATCAACGCTTTCATGCTCACTATCATATTGTTCATTATGTTCTTCGCAGCTACTATTATCATGTTCAATTGTTGTCTCTTCTTCTTTATTCAAATCTATCAAAAACTTGCTTATGTCCATTACGTTGTTGCTTTGTTCAGACAAGTCACATTTTTTCTCTGCACCTTTTATTTCAGCTGTGTTGTTGTCTTCTACATTCTCATCGAAGTAAACGTCTCGTTTTTCCACTACATTTCTTGTCTCTGGATCATACAATCTATATGCTTTAGATGTAAGAGAGTAACCAACCATTTTATATACTTTGCCTCTTGCTTGAAATTTTTTACGCTGTGTCTTCTCTAAAGCAACTGCGGTCGAACCGAAAACTCTTAAATGCCTTACGCACGGCTTATGTCCAGTAAAAACTTCAAATGGAGTTTTATCTTTTATTAACTTTGTTGGTGCTCTATTTCTAATATAAGCAGCAGTTGAGACTGCTTCTGCCCACAAATTCTCTTTCATACCGCTGTGAACTAACATACTTCTTCCCATTTCTACGAGTGTGCGGTTTGCACGTTCAGCCACGCCGTTTTGTTGTGGTGTGTATGGTACTGTGAATTGTCTCTTTATGCCACATCTACTCAAATGCTCTTCGAATTTTTTATTTACAAACTCACCACCGTTGTCGCTACGCAAACATTTAATTCTTCTTTCTGTTTGACGCTCTATCATTCTCTGAAATGAAACAAACTTATCAAAGGCTTCATCTTTTGATTTCATGAAATAAATAAATATTCTACGGGAAAAATCGTCAATAAATGTTATAAAGTAAGGCGAACCACCAAGCGACTGTGTATTAACTGGACCACATATATCAGTGTGAATCAAGTCTAATATATTCTTTGACTTTATTTCATTGTTTCTACTGAATGGTTTTACTTGAACTTTCGATTTCATACATGTAACACAATTTTGATCAATATTAAAATCTGTTCCATCCAAACCAATCACCATATTCTTTTCTTTCAATTCAATTAAACTCTTATAGTTCAAATGACCATATCTGTTATGCCATTTAATACTTTCATTGCTTTTCATATGAAACACTTTATTATATTTTTTATTTTCAAACACAAATAAATTGCCTTTTCTCTTAGCACATAACACCACTTCATTACTCTTGTCTAAAATTTCTGCTTTCTCTCTTGTAAAATTTACATAAAATCCCTTGCTAACAGCTCTGCTTACTGACACAAAATTTCCAATTAAATTTGGCACATATAATACTTCACGTAAGAGTATATCTCCGTCTGCAGTCACAATGTTTACGTCGCCAATTCCCTCTGCACAAATGTATTTCTCTCCTGCTAATGTTATTTTCTCCTTGTGTTCTCTTAATTTTTCAAAACATGCTCGATCACCAGACATGTGTGCGGTTGCGCCACTATCAATACACCATACATTCTTTTTAAATGTGTTTGTCTCAGCCGACGCTAGTACAGTAAATTGTTTTTGATCTTTTATTTTTCTCTCTTTTGCTTTGAGTAACAGTTAGCAGCAAAATGCCCTTGTTTACCACATACGAAACAAGCACCTTTTTCTTCTCTTGTTGCTGACTTCTTTTTTCGTTGTGTTTTTTGAAACGGTCGTTGCTATGTGATTTTGTTTTTACGTTGAATGCTGTTTGTTGTAATTTGTCGTTTTCTTTTTGGCATTTTCTTTCGCTTTCTTCTAGAAGTTTCACTTTTAAATTTTGTAGGGATGGCAAATTATCTCGAGTCTCCATGGCTACAACAAATTGTTCATATTTGTGTTGGCAAACTTGAAAGTAACATTATTGTAATAAGCTCTTCATTGATTTCAATTCCAGCTTCAGCCAATTTGTCCACAATCGATGTAAAATTGTTAATGTGCTCTGACATGCTTCCATCTTCAGACATACGTGCTCCTAGCAACTGCTTGTGTATAATAAACCTTCCTTATGGGACCACTTGGACGAAATACTTCTTGTAATGTATTCCATGCCTCTGCCGATGTTTTACAATTCTTTATGTAGTTCAGCTGTGACGCTTCCACGCATAGAACTATTGTTGCCAAGGCCTTCTCATCTTTTTCTGACCACTTACA